>OZ023243.1:2926579-3440751 GCA_964006365.1 Trididemnum miniatum | reverse complement strand
CCCACGGCCCGCGGGCCACAATCCGGCCCTCCAGGCCAGTCAATGTGGGCCCTCGACGATGGCAGGACAAAAAAAATTTTTTTTTTTTAAATCGATTTATTTAGCTATTTGTACCGTCTATAATACACGGGTTGTGTTCAGCATTTTATAATTTTATACATATTTGACGGTGACTGGCCCTCGGCGTTGTTAAAATTTTCGAAAGTGGCCCCCCAGTGAAAAAGGTTGCACACCCCTGATTTAAACAAACGGTTATCGGATTTACCTAAGCACAAAAATGCTTTATGGATGTTTTCTTTAAACAACCTCCCACCATCCTCTCGTCGTTATCTCTGAAGTCTAGCAACAGATCACGCAGGAATACCATGTTTGATGGCCTTTCTGGTGCACGTGAATGTAATTGAACTTTCGTCAACATAGCACATACACTGAGACGATAATAGCCAATCACCCAAGGAAGCTTTGTTTTTTGAGTGTCAGTCATTTCCACGTCAAAGAAAAGAAGTCCAGTTTAGCCATTGGCGGTTGTTAGCCATCTGTAATTGTAAGGATAATAGTAGCAGTGTTGTTATACATGGAGTGATTGCAAAATGCACAGTAAATCTTATTCTTACCGAGCAAATGAAAGGTTCTCTTGTTTGTGAGACAAAAATCGTTGCATCTTGTCAGGTATTTTAATACTAATCAGGCGACATGTTAACACCGATGTCCAAAATCTCTAACCGTTTACATTATGCAATCACTCCATGTATAACAACACTACTGCTATTATCCTTACAATTACAGATGGCTAACAACCGCCAATGGCTAAACTGGACTTCTTTTCTTTGACGTGGAAATGACTGACACTCAAAAAACAAAGCTTTCTTGTGTGATTGGCTATTATCGCCTCAGCGTATGTGCTATGTTGACGAAAGTTCAATTACATCCACGTGCACCAGAAAGGCCATCAAACATGGTATTCCTGCGTGATCTGTTGCTAGACTTCAGAGATAACGACGAGATGACGGTGGGAGGTTGTTTAAAGAAAACATCCATAAAGCATTTTTGTGCTTAGGTAAATCCTATAACCGTTTGTTTAAATCTTTGTTCCAGAAATCCTGTTTATCAACTCAAGCATTTTCAAGATCCAGAGCAGCATCTGCAAAGGGTGTGGAGTTGTGAACACCCAAGAGCTGGCGTGGAAGAGATCACCTACCAAATGCTCTTTCAGCTCTCAAAGTAAAAGTTCACCTTGCCTTCTAGTGAAGGACCGCGCATTCTGAAATACACTTCACTATCATGATCGTTCATACGAAAGATTTATTGGTCAGATGTCAAGATGTCTAAGTGAGGTAATGGTAAAAGATTTCCCGAAACCCCCAGAGGAGAGGCGAGTGGACATTAAAATTCGGGGGTTAGTTTGTCATGGAAGCAAGCAATGGAGGGAAATTCGGCATGCGCTAGTCGCTACAATGATTCCTATATTTGATTTTTCTCTGTCAGCATGCATTTGCGTTTAAATGCTGTTTCAACGTTTTTTAAAAATAACTCCGAAAACAAACGAAGTAGAGTAATATAATTTATGAAAGACAGATGGGAAACCTGCAGTCCTGAATCGATTGGTGTAAAAATTATTGCTTTAGATACAATACTTTTCGAGTTACGCAAAAAGTCATGCAAACGCCCCCCAAAAAACTTGTTGGACCCCCCAAAGTATGAAGATCGTAAAAATTTTCAAAAAATATTATTGGGATGCGGTTTGGCATTGATTTGTACCCTAGAAATCGTATAAACTAATGGATTTGAAAAAAAAGTGATAAAGGCGAACACCTGAGTGCATAATGGTTACTTTTGCTTGGACTCCTCAACTGATTTCTTTACACTGAAATATTTTCTATTTACGGTTAAAATAGGTTATTTCAAACTTAGAAGAGCAAGTCCGGAGCTTGCAGGAGGAGGTACATTCTGCGAACAATGTGCGACGTCAGCAACTTGTTGAACTTGGTTTGTTGCGAGAAGAGGAACGACAAAAATCGTCACGTGACCATGAAATGGTTGTAGCGAAGTTGGAAGCGGATATGGACAAACAACGTATGGAGTTGCATAATAAACACGCTGCAGAGATGGAAGAGCATGCACAAAAGGTAAAGAGGGATTTTCAAATTCAGTTTTCTGTTATAAGGCTCTCCTAAGCAAGTTCGTTACATAATATTCGGTAGTTTCCTCGCTAAAAAAAAAATTTTACTGAATTCCTTTCAATTTTGTGCTGCCTTGCTTAGTGCTTACACGCTTATGATGACAGCTGAATCTATGTTGTCGAAACGTCCAGTTTTTAGAATTATAGTGGCTTTTAAACTATTTTTGTCACAACGTCAGCGGTATGGCCTAGCGGTACCGCGCGCAGGTTGCACATCCTACGTAACGGGTTCGATTCACGGCTGGAGCCGATCGCATTTGACATATACACCGGGTGGCTGCTGACTCGAAGAACGCACGCTCACTTTGCAGTCTTCCTCAATTGCTGTTAAATTTTCATTTCAATGTCATTTGAAAGTAGCTTCAGTTATTCACTCACTCAATTATTTAAGCTCTCCAAAAAGAGTTCGTTACAGAACATACCTCGCAAAAAAAAGATGAATTTATGGAATTTCTTTCAGTTTTACACTGCCGAGATTACACTGCTGATGATGACAGCTGAATCTATGTTGTCGAAACATCCAGTTTTACGAATTACCGTGACTTTATTTTTCCTCCTTAAGCTGTTTGTCTTTAGTAACGTGGTTCTGAAGTGTTATTTTCATATTATTTTCAACAGGCCTGTAATTTGCGTGGCAAATCGACGAGACTTCGTAAAAGTTGCAAATTTTCTGGTTAACCAAAAAGAATCAAAGATTTTTAGTGTCAGTTTGGAATTCAGCGCAATTTTTAACATTTATACCGAAAAAAATTATTCCACTCTTCAGTTCCTCTTATAGCTATTTCAATCCCGTGTTGTATTCTAGCAATTTAATGTTCATCTCTTGCAGATGAAGGTTGACATGACGAAACTGGAAGCGGAATATCGGGAACAAATTGAGCGGACACAGGAGCGGATGATGGATGCAATGGAGAAGGAAGCAGCTTTAATGGAGGAGATGGGAAGGATGAGGCAAGCTGATGAAACTATCCAGAGCAGTGTTGCCAGATTAAAAAATGAAAATGAAATTCTGAAACATGAGAATAATTCACACGCATTGGTGAGTGTATTTTGCAATTAGTAATTTAATATCTATACAGTTTTGTTAATTTCTCTATGCACTTAACATTGTTCGAAAATAGCTTAAGAAAGAAAAATAAAGTCACCGTAATTCGTAAAACTGCACGTTTTGACTTAGATTCAGCTATCATCATCAGCAGTGTAAGCAAGGCCGTGCGTTTATACTGCCTTACACTGCTGATAATGATAGCTGAAACTATGTTGTCGATACGTTCAGTTTTAGGAATTACTGTGGCTTTTATTTCACCTCCTTAAGCTATTTTCACAATGTTTTCCACTTAGCAACACTCAGCTGGTATTTCTAGGCTTTGACTTTGCGTGAGGTCATTGTACTGGTGATGTGTTTATGTAAATGTGAATAGTTGTTCTGTTTCAATTTTTTAACTTCAATTCAAGCCTCTTGCGTATTATCAGTTGTTCTTATATAAGCTTTTGGTTCATCGAGAAGCTGTAAAAATAGAAATACTACCGCAGTTTATAATTTCCAAGCGTGTGATTAGCAAATTGCCTCTCCTTATCTGCGGGGTATTGCAACCAACCATACCTGCTCTCTTTTTTCCAACTCCTCTTCCCCTACCTGCATGCCATAACGTTAATCATTTTGTTGCATCTTCCCTTTTCTTTTACCGTTGTTATGTTTCCTTCATCCTATCGTTATCTTTATGGTGTCGACGGTACGGAAGTAAAAGACACTACTGCTATTACTGACACCCTTGATTCACAAAAATGTTTTTTGAGACCACAATATCGCATGCTAGAATTTTCACTTTCACTGTTTATTTTACTAGTCATTGCAAGCGAAGATTGAAACTTTGCGCGAGGAATGTCGAAGCAAAGAAAGACGAATTCATAAAATGGAGTTTGACCTTCGCAATGAGGTTTGTGGAATATAATAATTGAAAATTACCACCATTACGTTTTTTATTGAAATACGTGGTTTCAGCCTAAGCTCTGTGAGCAGTTGTTAGCATAACCTTAACCGCGAAAATTTGGGGGAGGACGGGGAAAATTTAGAATTTTTTTGCAGTTATCCCAAGTGAAATTAGAATACGAGGAACGATTAAAAGGAATGATGCCGAAGTCGCTGAAACTTGATCTTGAAGAAACAATCGAATCGCTTCGGTCTCAAGTATGTACTAACTTTAAGGATGTGTATATTTTCAAAAAATCATGTTTTCATTTAAGTTGTGGTATTAGGAAACGTGCTACGAATGGCGGGGACCATCGCCGCGCCTTAGCGCCTGGGCAACAGCTCCGTAGAAACGTCGCAACGGTGATGAGCCGTTGGCGACACTGTCCGATTTTACCGGCTCTGGAATGGAACCCCAGATCTTCCGCACCGATAGTGTGTGGTTTACAACTAATAATTTCATTTTAGGTGATTTACCAACTCCTACATGATACAAATAGCACAAATTCGTACATTTTGGGTGCTCATTTTTAGGCTATTTTAAAACAGTGAAAACGATTTAAATGCATGGTTGCAAACCGGGTCGGATTAGGTGGGAGGGAAGGGCATGAGGGTTATAGCCCCGGGGATCCGGTCGTGCCTCGCTTAAAAAAGGTTTAATCGCACCCTCTATAAAAAGTTTGTTGTTGACGTCAAAATTAGGTCTGGAAAAACGCATGGGCTTGCCGAAAAATTAACCCGGGGTCACCTCAAAGTCTTACTACAGTCCGGGTTGCAAAAGTACCGGTACTAGAGTGTCCTTGTTTAAATTATGCGCTCATTATTATACCTTACCGTCAGGCGTCAGCTGTGAGCTTTAAGACAGTTAGTTAGTTAGTTGCATATTTATCCTCGTATCACGAGAAAGCGATCAAAGCGCTATACGAGCTCGCTTAGAAGTTGCCAGCCATCTGTCTACCACACCAAGATGGGGGAATCCCGCTGAGTGCCTTTCCCAACGGCACAACAAGTAAACTTGCCGGCTTGTTCTTCACATTGTCCCTTTAATGCTGAGCGTCAAGCAGGAAAGCTGTGAATACCAATTCTAAAGTCATTGGTTTGATCCGACTCGGAATTATGGTCCAACAGATGATTTTTTTTATTTTGAGATTGTTTTGTTGAATAGATTGCTCGTCAATTGATTTTCAAATCTTTTACACATTAAACGATCAGTGCAGTTGCAAATGTTATTGGTGTTGTTTTTTTTTAGGTGAAATCATTGCAGCAGAGATGTGTTATTTTGCAAGACGATGCGGATTATTCTTTATCCAAATCACTCCATTCCTCTCCAGTCCGCTTATGATATTTCATAGCGTCTAGCGAACTTCACGAAGAAAAGTTTTGCTTCAATCCGATTTTTTGTACAAGACGATAACGATTTTAAATGTGTAGTATTTTATTTTTTTGCCAATTGCATTTCTTCTAACAATCCGAAATGTCTTTTTAAATGATTCGTATTTACTGTGCCGGTTTTATATCACTACACTAGTAATATATATTTTTTAATAAAAAGGGTTTGTTTCATGAAAAAGTTGCAAGGTACTTGATGTTCGCACAGCCAATCCAAGCTAGATTCATTCCAGACTGTAAAGACTCTTTGCTTCATTGCTCATCCTAAACATCTCAGCTTCATTTCTTTTCTAGGTTGTTACCTCCCTTTAGCAAATGACCAGCAACAAACAACAATGCCCAGAGGCACTTTACTTCATAAACAAAAAAGCAACGAACTAACAAGGAGTCTTCGCAGTCTGAAATGAGTTCAGCCTGGATTGGCCGTGCGTAGCTAGGCTGACTAGGGTTTGTTTCAATTTGACTATGAATTGCTAGGATGAGTCTAGGCAGTGGTTAGCTTTACTGGCCTCTTTGATCCAGGCTTCGTTTCTAACCGACTAATCTGTTAATTGCTTTACACGGCATCACACTCTTACAAATTTTGCTTCTTATTTTTTCTGCAAATCCATCTTTTAGCTGTAAATTTTAAGGTTTTAAAATTGGGGTAGCTAGTCAAGCATCACGTTGTTGACAGAGGCATAGCGACAAATTTTAAAAAAGGAAGCATTGAACTACAAAAGCCTCTTGAATACGCAACTGCTTGCAGACAGCGTAAGCATTTCTCGGACGGAAGACTTCGAGCGATAAAGACAAAAGCTGCGGAGTTTTTTTTTTTGGAAAAGTCCGTATTTACGGATTTTGGTGAAGTACGCTACGTCACGCTGATCAGTTTCATCCACTGATGCCACCAGAGAACTGTGATGCCACACTGGTAGACTTACGTCAAATTTGATGTTTTCGACCAACGGTTTGATGTTTTCGCTGATGAATCTGATGTTACGCAGCCTGGCTACAAGCCTACAAACTACAAAAAAAAGAATAATTTTTTGCAATAGGCTGAATTTCGTAGCATTTTCACAATACCTTAGTTGGGATTTTTTCTTTTAATCACTCTTAGGTGCCTTGACTCTTGGAGAATGAGGTCAGTGAGCAGCGTACTAACGTACTGGTAGATTGCCAAGTGAGTGTGCGTGACGAAGTGTGTAGTGTGATAGGCATGGTACGGTACTGGTTTCTAATGCAGTACCGGTAATCAGGGTAATGCATTCCTCCTACAATGGTGCAGATATTTCTGTATAGGTCTAAATTAAAAAAACCTTATGTACCGGCAGGTACTGTGATATTACATTTAGTGCCCCCAAAAAAGCATGAGCTGAATGTTGCTGCAGCAAAAAAGTCAACTAAAGTGACGCAGTTTTTGAGTCCATGACTGCTTAACATGCAACAATTTTTTTTTAATGTAGGATGAAAATCTGGCAATCTGTGTTCTACCATAGCTTGCCTATGCTGTAATGCATTTTAAAGGCAGTTATATATACCGGTAGTTTCAAGATTAGATGAAAATATACAGGTACGGTACTATAAGAGTGGTGCATTACCATGATTAGGCTACGCAATTGCATACTTGCCGGTAATCCGCTATTGCATATTAGCAGCTAACAGAGCTAACACAGAACAGTAATTTGTAGAGTCGTGATTAGACAACTTGAAAAGTAGCTGTTGTAAATTGTTACCGCAAATGATGTGAATAAATACGGTACCGGTAATTTTTGTACTGTAGCTTTTTCGGTCCTTTTTTGACAAATTGTTGTCTTATTTGCACTTGATGTTTTGACCAAGAATTTGATGTAATTAATGATAAATTTTGATGTTCTTGAAATTGGTCTGTGTGGCAACGGGTTGCCAAAGACTTCGCCACAGAAACTTCGCAACATGGTAACTTCGCCACATTTTCATACATCAAAAATTTACATTCCTACACCGAAATAAGGCTTTAAATTCCCGGTTGTCATAGAAAATTTACTTGGGCTTTTCCAGCTAATTTATAAAAGTAACATCGTCACATGCTGCAAGGTAACTTCGCCATATTTTCATGAATCGAAGATGTGGGGGACTCTGGCAGTCTGGGGAGTGTACATGGGGTAAGTATGGAGGTGTGGGTAGTGTGTTGGGGTGTGGGGGTAGGTAAGGAAAGATGTGGGGAGAGGTGTTTGGGGTGTGTAGAAGTGTGGGAGAGTGTATGGAGTGAGTGGGGAAGCGTGTTGGGATATGTGGGGGGAGGTGAAGAAAGATGTCAAAAGAGGTGAGGAGAGATGTGGGAGGTGTGGGGGAAGGTAAGGAAAGATGTGAGGGTGGGGAGAGTGTATGGGGTACGTGGGGAAGTGTGTTGGGGTGTGGGGCCCCAATGCACTTCCACCCACATCTCTCTCACACCCACAGCGTGAGCAAATATCGAATTAACCAGTTTTAATTTTGGTATTCCATATGGTTTAGTGTTGGCCTTTGCATAATCAGTCATCAAGTTCTTCAATTTTGTTTCGACAAACCTTTGACCAATTATCGGCAGGCTGCTCTTGCTCCATAAATTCTGAATAGTTCTTGATACTTCTATCTTGCAAATAAAAAATGGTGGTCTCCTTTAAGTATTCTTTTTTGGTAACCATTAGAAAATTTTGGACATAAAAATAGTGCCCAATAACCTCCTTTTTATTCGGTGAAATGTGATCTTTCATTTCCTGCACAAACTCACATGAATTCTTTCATCAGCTCTTTTAAACTCATCTTGATTCTCGACTCTCCTGCTCACTGCTCAGCAACATACAATCAATCCTGCTCTTACTCGAATGTCGAAAACTTAATTTCTTGAAAGTCTTGCAAAAGTATGGTGAATTGGTGGTATCATAGTTCGTGTGTTATCATGATAGTCGTGATAGGCTTACACTGTTACATACCGGTAGGCAAAATGTTCGTGATTTTAGTTTTTTGCTCATAACATTTTTTCTGTTACAGATAGGTAATAAAAATGTATTGAGAGCAGATAGGAAATTAGGTATTCTGCATCGTTTGACAGCAAACTCGACTTTCTATCCGCTGTAGTTTTCGAGTTACGTCAAAAGTTGGCTTTCCCCCCCCCCCCCCGAAAAATCTTTGCGCCCCCCCAGGGTACCCAAACATTAATATTTAAAAAATTTTTTTGCATCAAGTTTCTGTGATGATTTGTACCCTGTAAATCATATAAACTCGTGCAAATTCAAAAAAAGTGAAAAAAGTTAACACCCTAATACAGTATTGGAGGCTTCTTGGGAATCTTTAAGCTAAAAGTTAGCATGAAATGATATCAATTTAGGCTGAACTAGTGGTTTTTAATCTACAACCTTTCCTTTTATCATCCAAAATCAGACATTTTGATTGGCTTTACAGGTATTGTATTAATACTCATTGCTTACAAGAGAGTTTATAAGTTGTTTAAAGTTTGTACCAAATTAAATCGCAATGAAGATTTCAAAAAAGAATGAAAAAACTGTGAGATTGGAGGAAGAGATGGTGGAAGAAATGATGAACAGCGTTGATCATGAAAAACTCTTGCAATGCGTTGGTGTTGAGTTAACCAAATCTGAACCACCCACAAAAAAGCAAAAACGATCAGAAATGAGTAAAAATGTGTCCCTTTTCTCTCTAAGTCAGGTTGATGAAAGTGGCAGCAGTACTAAGGTTGACCTGCAACAGCTGCTAAGAAAAGTTCCTCTGACAAAGAAAACCGATAATTTGAAAAGAAAACTTAGTAAAGTTAGAGAAACTAAGAAACAATTAAGTGCTCCTTTGCCCAAACCAATTTCTGAAAAAATACAAAGAAAAGTTGATTATAAGAAAGTTTCTGATGATGTTGGAAAATGGGATAGTATTGTCCAAAAACGTCGCAGAGCCGAACATTTGCAATTTCCGTTAAACCAAGAACCTTTCCATATAAAAACAGTGGATGAGTTCTTCAAGCCCAAAAACAAGAATTTAACTCCACTTGAAAAAGAAATGCATGCATTGCTATCTAACAACAAATGCATTGAACGCCCAGACCATGAACTTACTGAAATGGAAGAAGAAGCTTTGGCTGTATTGACTTTAGAAGAAGCCAATGCAAGAATCAATGAACTGAGGAAACATAGAGCTTTGCTTTCATATCAACAAGTCAAAGCCAATCGCACTAAAAAAATCAAAAGTAGAAATTATCATCGCATGCTCAAAAAACAAAAAATTAAGGAAATGAGCAAACTTCCTCCTGTTGAGGAAGATCCTGAAGAAGCAGATAGGCGGAGAGCTGAAGAAAGGGCATCGCAACGACATCGCAAAGGTAGCAAGTGGGCGCGAAGAAACCAAATGATTGCAAAAACGAATGAAAAAATTAAATCTGACTTAGAAGAACAACAACGCAAGCATGTAGAGCTTATGGAAAAGCAGTTTCATATTGACAGTGACACAGATGAAGAACAGGAGCAAGAAAATATAGAAGATATCGATTTTTTTAAGGCTGTCCAACATTCCGAACCTGTTGTGCAACTTCATCATTCGTTTGCAAAAGATAATCCTTGGTTGCGTAATGATACAAATTCAAATATTTTAAAGCCAAATGAAAAAGAGAGTCATTCAAAAATGGATAATAGCAATAAGAAAACTGAAGATTTTGATGTTAAAAAAGTTGCAAAGAAAAGGAACGAGTCAATGCATGCTATAAAAGACATATCTTCAAGAGAGCGTGTGAAGTTGCAAAAATGGTTGAACAGCCAAGAATTACCCACTGCTGCTGAAGTTGTAACTGATGATGCTGCTCAAAACAAATTCAAAGATGCTGTGAGCAATCTTGCCCAATTACGACATGAAAATGTAGAACCTATTTCAGAAGAAAATGATTCAATGAACTTAGTAATCGCCTCTGAAGAAGATGATGGGTTGCTTGAACGTAATGTGCTAGCAGATAATAATCCAGATATTGATCCTCCTGTTAAATCAGATTCAAATAAAACAATCAGGATAAAACAAATTGAAGACAATACACTTTTAAAAGGCAACATTAACTTTGATTTTGTGAGCGCTTTAAAGCCAATTTCGCGTTTGAAATCATCCATAGTTGAAGATGAAGAAGATGGGCAAAAAATTACCATTGAAGAAGCATTTGCTGATGATAATGTGGTAAGAGAATTCCGCCAAGAAAAGAAAGACTTTGTGGACAAAGCTACTGAAAAAGAGGATGATATAAATGTGCCGTTACCAGGTTGGGGTCGTTGGGATGGCAGTGGAATTCGAAATAAAGTGAAAAAACGGTCGAAAAAACCTCAGCCAAAAACAAGAAGCGACTCCAAACTAGGACACGTTATATTAAACGACAAAAGAGATGTGTACATTGCAAGGCACCAAGTTCATACATTGCCTTTCCCTTTCGTCAACAATAAGCAATTCGAAAACACGATAGCAAGACCAGTAGGTAGCACGTGGAATACACCAGAAGTTTTCTCTGCAGCAATTAAACCCAAGATTGTGACCCCAATAGGAACCATTATACCTCCAATGAGTTCAAAGATGCAACATTCAGCTTAACTGCCCAAACAATTGCAGGTATGAACTTAATTTTGTGAGTACGCGATTATTTTGCGTGATAAATTCAGTGGTGAGATAACATGCTACTTTCCTAAGTCTTAAACCCTGCCCGAGCTCTAAAACAAATTGAATCCAAAAACCCTGTTTTAATGCCTAGTCAATCTCTCTTGAAAGTTTTGTCTCGCCTGCAAGTACCAATAACCATCCGTTCTCGCCAACTGTATATACCTGAATTTTTTTTTACTTAATTTTGTAACTTTTTTTTGCTAGTTTTTAACATCACGAAATCCAAACAAGTTTTCTAGAAATGTTGCTTGTTGAAGTAGTTTTTTGCAGTATTTTTTTTCAATGTTTAATTTCTGTGTCTTAAACACCATGAAATGAAATATGACAGATAATTTCAGCTTCAAATAATTTTTCTTGGGATGCTGCTCTTTGAAGCAGCTCCCTGAGTTTTTTTTTCCATGATTAATTTTACTAATTTAATTAGTTTTTCATTTTTAGCATCACGAGAATGGATATGCAAGGTGATTCAGAAGTAACTCTTTATTTTAAAACTCATTTCATTCAAATGCCGTAATATGTTTCTCAATTTTTTATGTGTGTGTTCCTAAATGTGTGGCAATTAAATCTATGGTTTCGTTTTCTTTATTTTAATAATTTTGACTCATACTCGTATTCGAAATAAATTTAGTATTATTTTGCAAATTAATATATTGATTGTAATTGATAATAATTCAATACATATTTAACCACATTTGAACAAATAAATAAATAGATATTGAATTTAAAATGAAAGGCCATGCCTTGTATTTTCGTCGCATGTTTAGTAAATGGAAAAATTATACTTCAAAAATAAACCATAATGATTTTAGAATAGGGAGTTTCTTTCGAACCGCACCCTGTGGATCTCGAATTTAGTGCCAAACAAGTTTTCTTGAGGTGTAGCTTCTTAAATCGAATCTGCGTTTTTATTTTTTTGATTTTGAATTTTGTAAGTTTATTAAGAACTGTTTTAGCATCAAGAAATAAAACATATCATAAAAGGTAGATTCAGCGTCAAATACCTTTTTTGGAAATACTGCTCATTGAAGCAGTATTTTGCAAAATTTTCTTTTTCGATTTTTAATTTTGCTAGGTTAATGATTTTTTGAGTTTTTAACATCACGAAATTTAATATAAATCACTAATTCAACTTCAAGCAAGCTTTCTTCAGATGTTACTCGTTGAAGCAGTTTTTGCGAATAAATTTTATTAAAGTTTTTTGAACTTGTTTCTGTGTTTTTAGCATCACTAATTGAAACATAAAACTTTTCTTGAAATACCGCTCATGGAAGCAGTTTCCTGAAAACAGATTTTTTTTTTTTGGTTTTTTAAGGTTTTAGCATCACGTATAGTAATAGAAATTATAAATTCAGTATCATTCTGGAAATGTTGCTCGTTGAAGCGGTTTTTGCAGAATTGTTTTTTTTTTTTTCTGTATGTGTAATGTCGGTCCTACTAAACATCGCAAAGGACGACCAAGGGCTTACTAAACGCCGCAAAGTACGACAAAGAACTTCAAATTGATCTACTAAACACCGCAAAGAACGACAAAGGACTTGTAATCATACCATAACAAAGAACGACTAAGGACTTTAAATTAGGGTTAGGTTAGGGTTAAATTAGGGTTAGGCTTGGGGTTATCAGGTCCTTTGTCGTACTTTGCGATGTTTAGTAAATCCTTTGTCGCTCCTTTGCGGTGTTTAGTAGGACCCTATGTAATGTTGCAAACTTTCCTTTCTCTTTGTTTTTGACATTTAAGGTACGAATGTGAAAAAACAATTCAGCTCTTCAGATTCGGAAAAATAACTCATTTCTTGTGTTTATTTTTTCGATTTTTGATTTTGCAAGTTTATGAAATTTATACAGAACTGCAGGGAGTGAACACTGTTTCGACCTATGAGGTCTCATCAGTGCAGTTGGTGTGACCGACATAGCACAACCTTCAAGCTTACAAGGTTGACCTAGTTCGTCTGTAATGGGCCAATGTTCAAAACCATCTCAACAAATATCTGAGCATGGTTTTTTTTTCATGCATTTTTTCCTTTTAAAGGGTGAAGTATCTTTAGGGAGCAACTACAGTTGCCTACTTAGACGACCAACCAATTTTTTACGAATACTGGCAGTGTTTTTGAGAAGGAGAGCATGAGCAACTTTATTTCTAAATCCCAGCAGGTCCAATGGATGTTTGTTGCAATGCAACTTTTCATGGTCTTTGTACAGCTGTTATGCATTGGTTAAAGCCAAATCTGTGTAGTGAAATATCGCTCGTACTTTCTAGTTTCTTACAAACTCAAAAAACATTTCACAATACATTACTAAAATCAAAAATATAAAAGCGCTAAGAATTGAAATTCGAAAAAGTGTTTATAATTATATTTTTGTGAAATTATCTCTGCAGCATGTCGCTCTTTGCTTCCCACGTCCTTGTTCGAGTTCACGAAAATGTACAGATAGTCACGGTGGTTACAGACGCGATGACCCAAAAGGTCCTTTCGCAGCTTCCAAGTCCACAGTTCTTTTCAATATGTACCGTACTTTTTGTTACTGTATTGTGTTACGACCAAAATAAAGTGTGTCTCTCTGTCTTGTTTTTGCCTTTGTGCGGTACAATGCTAACAAACGATCCAGGTGGTCAACCCCTCCCATAAGAATTTTGTACCGCTGGACCATGGCCGCCTAGAGAAAGAAGCCGTTCACGCCCAAGCGCTGCAGGCGGTGACGTCATTAAGTATTGTGCAAAAGTGCAACGACTGCAACTGCACTTTGCAATGTTTTCAGACTTGAATAGGCCTTAAGCTAGCTGTTTAACCATAGTCTCGTCAACTTTAACCTTGTTTGGAATCTTGGTTTGACTGAATAATTTCTTTCATTCAAAAGATATATTAAAGACTTTGAACAGCAGCTGAGAATTTTTATATTAAGTTTTTGGTTAAAAAAGGTAATAAAACACTACGACAAGACACAGCCTTCTCTACACCAACAAATCAAAACCTCATAATGATTATAAAACACGCTCAACTCATGTAAAGTTTGTAGTTTTATATGTTTAGTAGCCTAGCAGTGAGAGTGTTGTTGTTGCGTTTAAAACAATTATTAAGCAATGCATTAGCGCAACATCAAAGCATCATGTTCACAACTTTTCTGTCATCATGTCCATTTTCACAAACTTCCAATAAAGTAAAATCTTCACTATCTAATTGTTAGAAAGAGCAATGAACCAAGTAATTACGTTGGGACGGTGAGACCTGAAAGTCTTCACTTTCACAGATTTTGTTCATTGTAAGATACGATACCGTCACTATGTGCACGATGTGTGACGAAGGATACCCTAAGTTGCTTCTCGACACACCTTTTATCAACGAACTTCCTAGAGTGTTTTCCAAATTCAAAGGACAAACCAACTGTTCTTTGCATTGTGAGCAATGCAATCTTTTAGCAACTGAATTTTTTTCTTTTAAAGGCATTAATCCATTTTTTTAAAACAACACCTTTAGGAAACTGGAAAACACTAACTTTTGGTCCATTTTTAATGTTTACCCTACGGTTTGGAACACAGCAAGCAATTGGCATATGGATTTATAATGTAAAGCCAAATTCAAATCTGCGTAAAGTAACAGCAAAAAAAGGAATGTAAAACTTGAAATATATCAGGTTTAGCAATAAGCAAGTCTGTTCCATTTTCGAAAAGCGTTGGCTTTATAATCTCGCTAAACGGCGATGCATGGTATCAGTTAGAAATAGAATACAGTAATGGCGAAAATGTAGAATATTAGCCAAGTACTGGTAGATCTTTTGGTAGCCATTTGCATGCACAATAGCTTTTACCTGTCTTTATTATTCATAAGCTATGAAGCCATCTATAGTTAAATGTCAGTTTGTCCCGAAAGCATGTTTACAAATTTCACGTCGACTATTTCATAATATGGAAATTTACAATGCATTGGCAAACTACTCTCCACCTGTTACTGTAACAGGCTAGACTAACAGTCCAAGTATTAAACAATTAAATCATTTAGTCTCTCGGTAGCCCAACTATTTTGGGGCGGCCATAAAGGTTATTTTATTGCCAAAAACTTGCTGCAAAAAAGAATTGTAATCAAAGCAAATTGCAATTACACAACAAAACTAAACTCAAAGGTTTTGAAACTACAACTGCAAGCCCCAACTGCTGGTCTCTTACGAACTGCTGGCTAACATGCTGTTTGCTCTATCGCATTGAAACCAAACTGCATGAGATCCGTTCTAATTAAATTTTTTTTGTCTTACGTCTCGCACGATTGCTGTACCTTTGATGACGTCACACAAGCTCTGAACGGCCTTCTCTCTCTAGGTGGCCATGGCTGGACCCATTTAGGCCGATCAACCATAATGCATTCTTTCTGGCTTTCAGACCATCGCTTTACCTAGTCCATTTCATGGATTCCCACAAAACTAGAAGATAGAGTTTAAACAATGCCATTGTCTCTCCATCAAGCAAGGCATTTCGTTCCATCATGAGTCACTTTTTAATCGGTGGCTTTTCTTGCAGCTTTTTCATTTCCTTTTCTGACGTGAGCTTCCAACCAGCCAAACTATTTTTCTAACCACTCCAAGTGAAAGTATGCCAAAAGGTTTTAAATTTTGAATCAATGGTATCGATGTAAAATAATTGTTAAAATACAATTTGTAACTTTGGTGCTTTGGAAGAGTTTCAGCCAATCTTGAAACAACAGATGCCTTTAGGCCAAGATGCTAATATTCATCTGGAACACCAGTGCCAGCTCCTAGGTCAATTTCAAAATCTAGTGCTCTGCCTGATTTTCCGCACAACACAATGTTTTTTAATCCCACAGGATTTGGCTTGCTCTTTACAAATTGTTTTGCTGGGACTCTTCTGGTGAAAGGTATCATTTGTTCATTGATTGAACAGTGTTCTTCACGTGATAACTTCAGGCATGCATTTCTAATTGCCGAGACCAGTGGAGAGCAATTTTTCAAAATTCGTTTGTTCCATTTGATTGGAGTGCAGCGTTGATGTGAATGTTACATCGAAATTTATAATGTCTGTTGGCTGAAACTGCCTTGGCAATTCTGTCAATTTTGGTAGATTTTTGCCAAGCCATACGTATGCGGGGGTATCCCATGTTGGATAGAATCACTGTTGCTCCAAAAAAAAATTGCGCATTTCATCAGGTGTTGATTTTAATTCCATGCCAGTTTTTCGCAAACTGTTTTTCAGTTTTTTGCCAGTTTTCCAGTTTTTCGCGAACTGGCTTGGAATTATAAACAACACCTGGTGAAGTGTGTAAAAATATCTCCACCCAATTGTCAAAAATTAACATCGTTTACCATTTAAACTCATGATACTTATGTTTACAATTGTGCTCAAATGTTTTGAAGACCGCTAATTCAGTCGTTTTACCCTTAACCCGTTTTTGCCCAATTTTTTTTCGAACTCCATGCTGCAAAATGGCGAGTTATTATGTCGACACCCATGTTTTGGGGTAATTTTTGTTGATTTTGTTTTTGTTTATTATATTAAAATTTTGCCTTGTCCCAAACGGGAACCTTGTCCCAAAACGGGAGCATGAATGGGGGGTTCAAAACGGAAAAATTTTTACGAGAATTTTTTGCGTTAAAAGAGATAAAATTTGAGATATTTCTTATGGTACATTGAACATTTTTTATACCTTGCTTGAGAATATCATTATTGACACAATTGAACATCACGTAAGACTTCGCAACTTTAATGCATTATGAAAAACAATCCAAATAAAAGAAAAGTTTCCAAGAATGTGAAAAAATAACAATGTTGTATAGCGAAAAACTGCACTAACAAGAAACTGGATAGAGTTAGTGTTGCCCAGTCATATGAAATTCTTCAAAGCAAGATTCATGTAAATTAACCCTGCACTTCTTGCACATTTTTCTGGAATTTTTCTTGCGCAGTGCACGCCTGGATTGCTTTTGTGTTGGCAACAGAAAATGTTTAGAGCTATCAAAACGAATTCCAGGCAGAACTCTTTTCTCTATCTGCTTTGTCCCCGCTGGACGACCTGGCGATGTAGGGAGGGCAGCCATACTTATGCAAGTAAAATTGAACTATTCATCTGATAAAGGCCAAGTAATCTAGACGATAGTTGTTGCCAGCTTTTCTGTACAACTGCCACGCGTTCTGCATACTTGCATCTACAGCAAAAACAGGCCACCATCACTTTTTTGACCGAACTTTCATTCTGTAGTTCTCAACATTTTCGTCCATGCGGTCTACGCCGTGCATGAAATTATTGTACTGAGCTGCAGTGTGAAGTTGATAAACTGTTTTTTTTTTTTTTTTGTTTTTCTTTAGCAATCCAATGAGTAGCTTTCGTAACAGGCTGAGTGAGGTCAACTGTTGATACCAGTGACACGACTGTGCTGTCATTCCATGTGACCAAGACGATTCCATTTCGTTCAAGACAAAAATCAAAGCTGCCTCTTGAGCGCTTGGCCATTTCTTTTGAATAACTAATGGAGCTTTTTCAGTTTGGTTTGATTTTATGGTATCAGTCTAGCCGATTCCCTTGCATTTTGAAATTTCAGCCAACTTTACAGATGAGAAAAAACGATCACCATATATTCTAAATGACACTCCATCAGGAAGCTCCGATACCAAGTCCAAAACAACTGACGCTCCTACACCAAGTTCTTTATCGTATGTCCCAGATGCTCCTTGGTATAGCTCACAGTGGATAATGTGACCCAAGCGATCACAAAGACACGACATCTTGTAACCGAAACAAATCGGTTTGCCTCTCAAAAATTGTTTTGCTCTATGCCTCCCAAAATAAGGTATCATACTTTCATCAACACTCAGCTTTTCTTCCAAAACCTAGAGCAAAAATCTTTCATTCAGCATCGTAAGCAAAGGGCGCATTTTTGCAAAATTGTCATCTTTGCTGAGCTTGGTATTATCTGCAAAATGGGCATAGGTTTTCAAGATTTCAAACCGATTTCTGCGCATTGCATCGGCTAGATGGCAGATGCGACTCCGTGTGATACTCCCACATCATTCTCCGTCTGGGAAAAGGTATGTACCCCGTTAAAATCAGTATAGCAAGCCAGCATTTTATTTCTTCGGCATTGGTACGAAACGAGGCATCACATTTGTCTTGTGATGCATACGAATTGAACATGTTGGTGATGAAAGTCATTATTTCTTCATCAAAGAACAACTCAAAATAGTCTTCTGGCCGCATTCCCTCTCTATACGGTTTAGTTGCGAGTGTGAATGGTGGAAAGTTTGGCTGCAAATCTGATCCAGTAACGGAAGTTGACAAATCTTCAATATCTACAGGATTATGGGGTTGTCAATGCTTGAATCTACCACAAAATGGATTTGGTTGTCATCTGGATTGCCTTGCTGTGGAGATGGAGACATTGAGCTAAGCTTAGCTTTGGCAGCAGCTGGTAATTGCTTTCCACAGAGATTGTTTACGGTGCCACCTGCCTCTTTATCACCACTGTCCTTACCATCATTACGAGGTTGAATAAACACTTTTGCCGAAGTTATAGAATCGTCTTTTTTAATCTGTGCCAAGACTTCCTCCGCCGTAACAAACCTAAAAAAAAACATTTTTACATTCCAGCTCATACCCAGTGTTCCCGAATGGGAACGTGATTACAAAAACAAATGGAATAAACTAGCTTCAAATCGAATTCAAAAATTTGTTTTTTCATTTGCAACTACAGTCCTTCTGTAAGTATTTGCAGCATCATATTTTATAAAAAAAATAAATTATCACCATATCACAAACTTTTTTAACTTCGTGTCACGTGATGTTGAAGGTTGGTCAGACATCTTCACACAACTCAAAACAAATTTCACAAAATCAAAAGAAAATTCAAAATCACGATTCTTTAGTCTTATGTTTAACTGACAAAAACACCTAAAATTGGTTAGTTATTGAAAAGACAAAACATTATCACGAAACAGTGACGTTCCCAAACGGGAACACTGGGGAAAAACGAGTTGAAATAGATGCTTACATCATGTACACAAATGTGTACATCGTGCACGAAGAGAAAGACGAATTCAGCGTCAATTAATGTTCTTCAGACTTTCTCGTTGAAGCAGTTTTTTGGCATGTGTTTTTTTTTTTTTTTTTTCGATGTTGAATT
Organism: Trididemnum miniatum; assembly: GCA_964006365.1. NCBI lineage: Eukaryota > Metazoa > Chordata > Ascidiacea > Aplousobranchia > Didemnidae > Trididemnum > Trididemnum miniatum. The sequence continues at coordinate 3,421,462 of OZ023243.1, read as the reverse complement.
TTGCAAAATTTTTTGTGATTTTTTAACATTACGAAATGAAATATGAAAGACGAGTTAAGTCAAATCACTTTTGTTGAGGTACTGCTCGTGGAAGCTCGTAGAAGTTTCCTGAAAATAATATTTTTTTATTTTTCAGGTTTTTAACATCGCGTATAGTAATAGAAATTATAAATTCAGTTTCAAATTTTCTTGAGGTGTGACTTGTTGAAACAGTTTTTACTTAATGTTGCTATATTGCTTAAGCCTTTTTTCAAGTTTTGATGTTCTTCACTTTTGTACTTTTTTTTTGTCAAATGCCTGACTTCCGTCGTTTTGTATTTTCTAGGTTTGCGTTCTCTGTCAGCTCTTCGAGTCAATGTATCTGCTCACAAAAGTGCTGCTGATTATTAGTCATTGGTGCTCGACTTGACTTAAACACCGCTGCTATGAATGTAAATGAAAACAAGAAGATGCTCTCGAACAAGAAGAAGATCTCGTAGACAAGAAGAAAATCTCGTAGAAAATAATATTGGATTGAATAAACTTGTTGATTTTATTTCAATGGCACAGATTTCGTAGAAAAATGAAAACAAGAAGATCTCGTAGAAAAAAATATTGGATTGAATAAACTTGTTGATTTATTTCAATGGCACAAATTTGTAAGCTTATTGACGGTCACACTTTGATGTTGAAATGTTAATGGTTTAAAGCGGTGGTTCTCAACCTTTCTTGATGTGTGGTTTCTACATACAGACCATCAACAGCAGTGGTCCCCTGCTCAGTAGTAAAATTTTTTTCGGTATTTCATGGTAGCTACATTGCCACAGCCGTCCATTGGCCTTAAGTGGTTAATTACCATTAATGAATCATGCTCTTGTAGCCTCCGGGTGAGAACCCCTGGTTTGAAGCTACGTACCAATTCGTTAACTGTTTTTGGGTGAGAATGTTGTAATATTCGAATTAAACAAATATTCAGTTGTGTGGTTCGTTTTTTTCTCCAGAATTTGGTTGCTGTATGGTCTGTTGATGTGTAGATAGCTGTTGATCTTAACAATGACTACTTGCTCTAACTCCATGTGAATTTTTTTGGCTGGTTGATTGTCTGTTGTTTGGGCATTTCGAAGTTATGGTTTTGATTATGTACTTCGCAGTTTGTGGGAGCTGCAGTGGATACTGTAAAATCGACGATTTGGTGCAGACGTTTGAGCACGATACATATTGGTGCAGACAATACGGTGCGAAGTGCTTTTTTTTGTAAATAAAAACTTGCAAAAGCGTCGTCGCAAAAAGTAAGTTGCAATGATTTAAAAACAATTTTCAAAAATGTACATACGAAAAATACGTTGGAATACATTTCACACCGTAATGTTTGCGTCTATGTGTCTCGTGAACAAATGTCGGTGCCAAAATGTCGCAGACCGCTATGTTGCAAAATCTAGCTATTTTAATGGATATTAAAATTAGAAGCAACTGGGTAGTACATTTTCGAAGTCACTGCGGGAATGTTTTGACTGCTTTATGGTGTTGATAATTGTAATTTTTTTGTCTTCAGGAGTTTTGGTCTAAATTTAATTTAGGTTTTAGCAATAATTTGTATGATGAGTGACCAGTTTGAAGGTGATCCTCTTACTAATGAAAACGGTGATGAAACTAATGATATACATGACCCAATCTTAGATGAAGAGCTGGATGCTGAATTGCGAGAATATTTGAAAAATGCTCCTGATGGAGGCTTTCCTGACGGCAGTGATCTGGAGGACACACTTTTTGAAGATAACGTCGATTCGGAAGATTTTTTGAAGTCGAGTTTAAATGAAGATTTATTTATTACAGTCAGTGATCCTGAGAAGCATTTACACACATTAGATACTTACATTTCGTACAAAGTAACGACGAAAACCTCTCGAAGCGCTTTTGATTCCAGCGAATTTGTTGTTCGAAGGAGGTACCATGATTTTGTGTGGTTGAGCGACATGCTCCAAAATGAATTCCCAACACTTATCATTCCTCCTCTTCCCTCAAAGTTCATCGTGAAAGGGATCATCGATAGATTCAGTCCTGAATTCACAGAAACACGTTGCCGGGCATTAAATAGGTTTTTGCAGCGAATATCAAACCATCCTGTTGTATCGTTTAGCGAATTCCTGAAAACCTTCCTTACCAGTGAGAATTTTACTCCTACCAAAAAAGGAGGACTCCTATCACGCGTTACTGGATCCCTGAAATGGAACAAGGCAAGAAATCCAGATTTTGAGGATGCTGCTGACTCCGTCACTTTGTTTGGTGAAAAAATGAACGTTATGGATCGCATTAATGAGAGGTTGTTGACAGAAAACGTAGAACTTTGCAAAGAAATTAAAGACTTCTCTATAGCTATTACCAATTGGGCAAGACATGAAGAGGAAGCGATAGAAAGCTCAATGCTGAATATCAGTAATTCATTAGAAGAATGTGCTGAAGTTGCTGGAGCTATTCAAGATGTAAACGAGTTTGACATTATTCCTACTATTAAAGAGTATAATCTCTATGCAGACGTGGTCAAACAAACCCTAAGCCGACGAGATGAATTTGAAGCCCGTCTAGTCAAATGTGAGGAAGAACTATCTACTAAAAATGAAGAAAAAGAGAATCTTCAAAAGACAGATCAATCTTACTCCTTAGGCGCTCTGATGGGCAAATCCCCTGAAGTGGTTCGCCAAGAAAAGTACGAAAAGTTGATGCAGCAAGTCGAAGAGATATCAGAACAGAAGGAAAAACTGAGTGATGAACTACTGAAAGCCAACACCGCTTTTCGCAATGATATTGCACGGTGGAAAAAACAAAAAACTCAGGATATGGCGGCTATATTTTCTAAGATGGCTGGTGCTCAAGTGTCTTACAATGAGAGCTGTATCTCCGCTTGGAACAAGACTCTTGCATCTATCCAATCAGAGGCTTCTTCCAAAGAAGCTGGCGAAACAACTCCCGATACCTAGGTTAGTCTTTGTTTTGTGCAGTATTAAAATTAACAGATATATATGTGTGTGTGTTTGTAAAATTTTTATGGGCCAAGTTTTACCGAGTAATTTTCCTGCTTTTGTCATATATGTATTGTAATGCCTGTGCAATAAGCTATAACCGTTCACTAAGATGCTAAGCACGCTTTATGGAGAGGCATTTTAGTGATGCACTATTTAAGGGATGGACCGTGTTGATGACAATTGGTCACACCAAGTCGTCGTTTCGCCGACCCCAACATCAATTCAAGACTAGACAAGATGTCAACTGTTTCAATGTATTCGCTACTCAGCTTTGGGGTTTACTTTCAGTCATCAGTAGTAGGGAAAAGTCGGGTATTATGGACCCCCTAAGAAAATGTGCGGTAACTTTTTTATCTTAAATCATTGCAAACTCAAAACTGCTTAATTTAGTTGTCTGTGGCATACACTTTCTATCATGGAATTACAATGTTCTGAAATTTTTTCTGTAAACCGTAATTTCACTTTTAATTTTTTTAATCAGGAGGTCCATATTATACGCTCGGCTTGTAATATGGACCTCCACCGGAAGTGACGTAATTCTAAAAAAATTTCGCGAAAATGAAATTTCAGAATCTCTTTTATCAGTTATTTACATTTAATGAACCGAAACGACAAGAATAATGTTCACATTACATACAGAAAATAACACATCCAAAATCGATCACCAACCATGAAGTTCTTGCTAAAAATAAAAGTTCGGTGCTACGCGATACACGTACGAGATAGGTTACAGGCAAGCTTCACAATAATAGCATTGTGCATTTGTAATATTGGCGCATGCTTCATGTGCCTATTCTTTACAAAGGTTACATTGAATCCAGTCATCAAATGTTTCCGTGCAAACCAAAAAGCATAAGTTTGACAATTGTTCAGGGCAGCAGTGCTACTTTTCTTTCTTTTGTCAACCACATTCGTTTGCTTCCTCAATTTGGTTTTATTGTTACTCTTTTTGTTACCGGCACTAGACTCTTCAACAGATCTTTTGTGGGGAGAAGAGGTAAGGGTAGTAGCTGCTGACTGTCTTTTTCTTGGTGCATTGGCATTGAAAATCTTTTTCGGCAATGAACTAATGTCAGTCTGAGTAAGATTTGATTGAACAGTGTTATCCAAAGTATGGCGTGACGAAGGTAGATAAGTAACAACACAACCAATTTCTTTATCATGCCCAGAAACCGAGCATGATGTGACATTCAGAAGTTCTAGTTCATCTCCAAGGACTTCAGTAGTGAGAGAATCAATTCTATCTGGTTCGTCCACCAGAATGTTAGTGACTGCTGCAGTAGTGGATCACTCATTTCTATCTGTTACCGTTGCAGGAACAAACTCGTGATCTTCGAAAACGGGACGATCTGCTAGAAAAAATTCCAGCCTTTGTAAAACCATTCACTGCAATATCAACAGAAGCTGCCTTGCCATATGCTTAGGCAAATAACTGGCAGACCTGAAATATAGTTACACGTACACTTCTGCCGGGGTGAGCTCTTAGCCATTGTTCAATATTCTGGTAGTAGCAAGTTTTTAGAGGCTTGAAAAAAGTCAGGTCCAGTGGCTGCAACTCGCGACTTGTACGTTGGGACAGTGACAACGTTATAACTCCACTTTTTGAGGCTACGCCAAGTGCTGCAAAATTGTGCGTGTGCGATTTGTGACCAACTGAGATTAGTAAAACTTTTCTTTCGTGGGTTGGCTTTGTATACTGGATGAAGTAATTTATCCAGTCTAGAAAAATCTCAGATGTAATCCAACTTTTTTTCTGCACATGAAAAAAATGTTAGCTAGTTTGCAAAACAAACACCTGGTTGTAATGTTGCATCGTAAGTGTTAATCATGCAGATATTAACTTTTTGGTATGAATCGCAAGTTTTTTTATCCATCACATCATTACTACATAAAGATTGTAGGCAAATCAAGTTTAAACAATAAAGTAAAAGAAAAATTTATAAATAAAAATGTAGGCTATATACCGGTACCGCTGATTCATCTAACAAAAATGGCATTAATTTACAAGTTTATGGTATTGAGTAACACACGTGTGCCGTACGGTCTAGATGTGAGCTCAATAATGCATGCCTGTTTTACCTAACATGTAAACATGATTCCAGAAGGAGCACCATCTTGTAGTTTCATTTTCATTCATTGCCGAGGAAATAGAAATCCAGGGGGAGTGAAAGTAAAATACCATTGCATTCATGCAACATATGGTTAGTTCTCTTTCAACACTTGTGATTTTGCCAACTTGATGTTTACCTTTGCGAGCAAGAATTTTTGAGAGTTTTAGCGCTATCGTAATTCCATAAGGTAGTATTCCAAATGCTGACTATCGAATCAAACGAAAAAATAGTGTCAAACTGTTCATATTATTCACGTTTTTGGAGGTCCATATTAAAGCACACAACCAGTCTTCAAATACCGCACTGAAAAACTAGCCGGATAGAACCATTTTTCAGACTTTACACATTTTTTGATGTACTGCCACCAAGTGATGTAGCAATGTCTCGGTTGAAAAAAATTTAAAAGGAAAAATTGCCAAAAGTGGTAAATTAGATCAAAGGCACCTAATTTTTTCATCGAACTACTGCGAGAAGACAACAAAAACATTAATTGCAATGACTGCACATTTAGAGATCTATACCCTTGAGGTTTTTGACTGAGCATTGAGCAATTATTATCAAAAAATCTTTCTTGGTATATCAGAAATCAAATGGGGTCCATATTATCTCGGGTTCCATGTTACCTGACTTCCCCCTAGCTTTATGATGAGAAAATTCTAGATCATTTTCGATTTCGCGATGTAGGGCGGTCCGTTTTGCCAGGGTTGCGAACTCAAGTTGCTGAACTCGATTTCTAGGAGTAAAAATTCCTAAACTCAACCTCGGAAAAAGTTGATTGAGTTTCAAAATTAGTGTAAGCAGGATAAAAACTGCTCCAGTTTGCCTAAATTTACCGTAGAGCGGGACAGCGCTGTTTCGGGCTATTAGCCCTCGTCAGCCGCCCTCAGGTAAAATACATTCATCTTCCAGAACGAATGATCTTGCCAGGATCACTCATCCCTTCGGATAAATATATCTAAAAGAATATATCTTAACCTTTCAGTTATGATATATCTTAAACTTGCAGTTATTGCCTAAATTTGACAGAAATTACTGAAATTGATGTAAACTGCTACAGTTTTGCTGCGGTGCCTGCCTGCCATTGTGTTTTTGAGATTTGCTGGATGCCAAGCAGGACTGGATGAGGGAGGAGGGGGCTACATAGCCCCGAGTGATAGCCCCCTCCCACCCCCAGTCTTAATACGGCCCTGATGTCAAGCAGCGAAGGTGAGCTACGCAGAGCACATGCTTCCGCCTCCAAAGCACGTTTCCACCCATGTTATTTTAGTTGAGTGCGCAAAGCTGCTATTTATCGCATTCTGTTTCGCTTGCGTGTGTGATTTTGGACAATGTTTTATGTCATTGTCGTATTTACAATTAGTGAGAAACGAGCTTATACTTTTTTTAGCTGTAAGCTCCTGTCCTGGTTGTATTGATGACTGTCAGGGCTGCGAAGTCGATCTTTTTGCCGAAGTCGAACTTGAACTCGCAAATATTCTGGGCAGAGAACTTGAATTCGAACTGGAAGATATGTTAAGAAAGCTCGAGTCTATTTTCATTTGTACGTGCTCAAGATAATCACTTTTTTTTCTAACCTCGAAAGAACTTATGAACTCACAAAAATGAAAATGCTGAACTCTATAGAAAACCGACAAAGTTCGCAGCCCTGATAACTGTGCTTCTGCCTTCAATGATTTTGACTGTAATTTTGACAATGAATTATTTTTGTTGTAGTAAATTCAAATTGTTTTGCCTCTTCGAGTAATTGTAAGTCTATCAGTGGACTTTTTAACAACGTTATCCATGTTAAACGCTGCGCTATATCTCTGCTCTTCATCTAGGGTCAAACACGTAACGGTTTCTGACATTTATTACCTAGAACTATTGTTTAGAGATATTCCCAGATATGCTAATTGTCTTCTAGGATAAGAACACAACCACACGTTTGGAAAATAATAATTTTGAAACAAAAATAACTAAAAGTAAGCAATGCAACAAATATCATAGAAAAAAAAATCAGTACATCGACTAGTTGTTGATTTCCAGTATGGAAAGAAGATCTGGCTCGGACGTTTGTGTGCAGTTGTGAACAAATATACTGGGACTTGCTGCAGGTAAAGTTGGAAGTAGAAAATCTGTTTGAGTTTCGATGTCATTCAAAACATCAAAAGACAACTCTGGTTCAGCGCCGTCGGGATGAAAATTAAATGAAGGATTGGTCTGGGTTTGTGCGCTAAGAAAATTGATGTTGGTATCAGTTTGAGTTTCAATGCTAGCACAAATGTTTGCTGTGTTGTTTGCACTTGACTGTGCAATCGCTGCACCAAAGTCACAACTCGCCATATCAGATAAGTTGTCCTGTAGCGAATCGGCACTTGGTAAATGCAGCGGCTCCGTGACTGTTTGATTCTGTGCGTCGCAAACCTCTGCTTGCTGAGTCGGGGAAAAGCTGTTATAACTTCGTTCCCACAAACTTGATAAATCTTGACCGACTTCGGTGCAGAGATCAGTTTGGCTAAATGAGCTGTAGGTTTCATTTGAAGTTTTGTCGAAAACACTTTCAGTGGTTTGTGTACCAATATTCTCCAACAGCATTTTATTAACTTCTCCATTCATCCATTGGTTCACGGCAAAGCTTTTTTCTGTTTGAATAGAAATGTGTTTTTGTGGCCAGTTTTCAGTTAACGTCGAGTTACTTACTTGAGTATTTTCAGAAATTAATTGGGTGGTAAGGTTACCATCTATACAGAACGCGTGGGAAAACTGTGTTGCAAATGAGGGATTTTCACAATCTACCGTCCGTGGTAAAACGACTGTAGCTCCTTGCGGTGTGCTTCTCACCGTAACGTTTTTCACATTGGATTGCAAATTATTTTTAGAAGTTACATGCTTTGTAAAAGCAGCTGACGCAGCCGGAGACATTCGAAACAGACGAATTTTTTTCTTCAGCGTTTTAGGAAGAATGATATTGGATGAAGTAAGAATAACCTGCGTTTTGGGCGCTTCTTTCTTCTTTGCTTGCTTGGCTTGCATGTCGAACACAGATCTGACAACAAAGATTAGTAACGTTAAATGCACCAACAGATCATAAAAAACAACGCAACTACAAAAATAACTTTTGCCAAATCGAAGGCGTGTTTTAAAAGTAGGGTAATTCACAAAATTTTTACAAGAAGCAACAACTAATTACACCGCTCTACCGTTAATAACTATTTTCACTAAAAAAGCAGAGTAGTGTTCTCTATCGGCTGTTGACATTGTTATGATCATGACAACAGATCGTTTACTTTTCCTAAAAACACTTACTGTAGTGTGGCAGGAATTTTGTGCTTCTGCCTCTTGACATGTTCCAAAAACCCTCGTTTTGTTGTGTATGCAATGTTACAAGAACACACGTATTGTGCACCACACTCCATTTGGTGCTGTTTGCACGAATGCTTTGTTTTGAAAACTCTTTTACATTTTGGGCAAGAAAAACGAGATTCTCCATGAACCAACTTGTAATGCTGCAAAAAATGAAGCAGCTAGCTGAGCAATCTTGTAAATACTATGTCAATCAAAATAGTAGTAGCAGCAGTGTCTTTTTTTTTTTTCTGCCCATCAACACCATAAGATGAAGGAAATATAACAATGGTACAATAAAAGGGAAGAGGCAACAAAACAATTAACGTTATGACATGCAGGTACAATAAGAGGAGTTGGAAAAAACTAGAACCAGCCGTTAGCTCAGTTGCTAAGCGCACGCTATCGGTGCGGGAGGTCTGTGGTTCGATTCCCGGGCCGGTCAAATCGGCACAGTGTCGCCAACGACTTGCCACCGTTGCGGCGTTTCTTCGGAGCTGTGTAGCCCAGGCGCTAAGCCGCGGAGATGGGCCCCGCAACTCGTTACACGCTTCGGCGTAATACGGCGAGTATAATGAAGATTTGATTTTGAAAAAACTAGAGTGAGCATAGTTGCAACACCCAGGTCGGGAGCAGAATTTTGCTTTAAAAAAAAGGAGACAACAAAATCATCACAGCTACCAACACTGCTTTGTTTCGGTGCAAGGTAGGAAACATAACAGTGAGTGGTATACTAACGTTGTTTCATTTCCAAGCAGCTCAAGAGAAAAAATACCTGCTTAATTGCAGCAAATGATGAAAAGGGAGAAGACGAGTTTTTCAAACCATGAGAGCAGCTTTCCACTGGACAAAAATACTTCGAATTTTGATCCTGTAAAGTAAACAAAATTTAAATACAATTCAATTGAGCAGTGGTACAGAATTGACAAATTGACTACAGCTGTATTGGGGTAACGTCTAGTATCAGCCCCCATGTTCGGTTAGGGTTTAGAGTTAAAACTAGGGCCCGCTAAAGTCAAAAAAATTTTAGGACCTTATTACATGATCAAACATGCACTAACGTTCGTTTCAGTAGTCTTTTGGTAGATTTTATAAGTCAAAAGTTTGTATAAAGTTAAAACTGGTCAAAATTCTCTTCATCAAAAATTTCCTAACCCTAACCTTACAAAATTGCAAAAAACGTAGATTTTTTTGAATTTTTGAGCTGCTATTAAAATTTTATGCGCAGTTTTATTTGATTATTCCGAAATAGTAAGTTGAAATAGTAAAAATGCGTGCGGTAATTGAGAAGGAAAAAGCACTTATGCATGAAATGTTTGTAAATTGCGGATTATAAACCATTTTTAATCAAAAAAGTGCAACAAGACATAAGTAATTAGGCAAAAGCGGTTAGGTCAAAATAAAGTCAAAATTTTGCTAAAATAAAGTCAAAAATATGTTTTTTTAGGTCAAAAAAATAATGGTCCTAGTTATAACTGAACCAAACCCAAACTAAATTTAACCCTAACCTAACCGAAACTGGGGGCTGATGCTAGACGTTACCTGCTGTGTTGTACGTACGACTTTATATTTCAAGCTCCCAGCATTTATAGACACACAATTTACTGAATATGGCCTGTTCAAAAATCATTACTTAACAATATCTCACACCAAAAGCTGAAGGAAACGGTAACTAAGGTATATAAATACCTAATATTGACATAAATTGTCTTAGTTACCGGTACCGGCTTGAGCACAAGAACAGATGCAGCTAAAACTACACTAATCCAACAGCTTAATTGATGGAATACCAGTATATACTTACTCAGTATACTGTTAAGGCGTGGCAATATATAATACAGGGTGTTTATAAAGTCCAGATACAATTTGTCATATAAATGTATACAATTTGACAAATTGTGTCAGGACTTTACAATTTGTCATATAAATGTGTACAATATGCACAAACAGGGTGTTCATAAAGTCCTGATACAATTTGTCATATAAATGTATACAATACGACAAATTGTATCAGGACTTTATGAACACCAGGAAATTTTGAAACTTTAAAGCTGGGTTGTATTTTCAAATTTGACTTTGATCAATTGACCGAGATGTCTACAAAAATGTCAATTATTTTTCAGTCATGTTCAAAGTAACAAGACGTGGAACGAAATGTACATACACCAACTCACTGTTCCCTCTAGGATTTTAACTAGTGCGAATTTGCCCAAATATGAAAATTACTAAAAATTTGCCCTAACATTTAAAGGGAATAATTCAAGGTTTGGAATATATTTTGTCTAAAATAAAAGTTTCTATGGTAAAACACTTTCATTCGATATAATAAAACTTGAACACTTTCAACTAATTTGCTCTTAAATCATTATAGGTTTATAGCAATGTGAAAGAATTGAAAAATTTTGCCCAAAATTTCTCATTTTTTTCAAATTTCGCGCCTTGGAGGGAACACTGCACCAACTCCTTTGTAACTGCAACACCAATAAAAACTACTTTGATCAGTTTGATGTTTGTTAAACCTGACCCTGTGACACCGGTAGTCCGTTTGTAATTGTTGCTTGAATATAGGCAAGATATTTACTTCGGTGAATTGACCAAAATGGCTTTAATTTTTTTGGTTTTCACGAATTTAATTTGGACCATGACTGAAATTTGACCAAAAGAAAAAAAACAATCTATAAAGACCATCAAAAGAGTCTAGTGCATTTAAGTCATTTGGCAGCATGGCACAATGCGGTTGCCAGTAACTTCACCACATGGTAACTTCGCCACAGAAACTTGGTCACATGGTAACTTCACCACACTTTGAGAAGGTGAAGGGAGATGTGGGGATAGTAGGAAAATGTGTTGGGATGTGGCAAGAGGTATGAAAGGAGGTGTAGGAAAGTGTGATGGGGTGTGGGGGAGGTAAGGGGAGATGTGGGGAATTAAATGTGTGTTGGGGCCCCACACCTCAACACATTTCCCTACATCTTCCCCATTACCCTACCCACATCCTTTCCCCACACGCCAACACACTTCCCCACTCACCCCATACACTTTCCCACACCCTCCCCACATATCTTTCCTTACCTCCTTCACACCCCAATACATTTCCCTGCATCTCCCCCACACCCCCCATATCTCTTCCCACAGCTCCCCTGACCTCCCCCTACACCCCAACACACTTCCTTATTCACCCCATGCACTCTCCCACACCTTTCTCCCCACATCTTACCCCACAGTTTTGATTATGTGGCGAAGTTACCAAGTAACTCGAAAAAGCCCGATAAAATTTTTTACGGCAACTGGGAATTTAAAGTCTTGTTTCGGTGTAGGCAATGTAAATTTTCGATGTATGAAAGTGAGGCGAAGTTACCATGTGGCGAAGTTACTGTGGCGAAGTTACCATGTGGCGAAGTTCCTGGCAACCGCACAATGCCCCCCCTGCATAAATACACTAATGCCAAGACCTATAAAAGTAACATGTAGTCTATCATTGTGGGTAATATGCTGGTCAAAAGCCAGATATCATTGATAGCGTATAGATGGACAAGACATCAGACTTACATGTTGTTCTTTATGAGATCGTTTCATGTGAGTTTTTAAAGCAGAATTTCCTTTGAACAGTTTGTTGCAAATAGAACATCGTTCAATAATCTTTGAAGATGGACTGGTCAGTTCTTCAACAGATGGAACAATGTTTAACATTGTCTCGCAAATAGATCTAACACATCACTTAGACTACTTTAAACAGCAACCGTAAATTCCTGTGAAACTAAAATCAAGGCAGTACATCACAACACTTCTGTTTCATGGTGATAGAGCTCCCGTCTACAAGTGCTTATATGCTCTACGTCTCACGTTTACATCTACAGGTGCTACTGAGCTGCTGAGTACCGGTAGGTTAAGCCCTATTTGAATTCTCCTGCAAAAAACACTTCATTAGAATCAAAGTTTACTTTACCGGTACCTGCGTATGGCTAGTCAGGGGCGCCGAGAGAAATTTTGGGCCCCGGGGCAAAAATTTCGTTGGGAGTCCATTGGTCAGTGGTGCCGCAAAATCACATGATGAGCAAAAAAAGGTCATAGCATCCGCAGATGTTTGCATTTTGGCCCAAAATCAAGTGATGAGCAAAAAAAGGGTCATAGCCTTCGCAGATGTTCAAATTTTGGCTCAACATCTAGGCCAGTGATGAGCAAAATAAGGTCATAGCGTTCGCAGCTGTTCGAATTTCAGCTCGAAATCATAAAACATCATCGCGTCCGCAGATTGAGCTGATGAATTTTGCATTCTAAACCTGACAATTCTGAACCCCGGGCCCCTCTGTGTCCCGGACAGTGACCCCTTCTGCCCTCCTTCTCGGGGGGCGAGCGGCTAGTAGTAATGGGTAGTAACTAAAATCCGTGTGACTGAACTAGGACCATTAGGACCGACCCGTATGGAAAGTGGGAAACCGTATGGGACCATAGATTCAGCTTTGTGCTTTCAAGTGTAGAATAGGAACTGTGTGGAAAATACGGTCCCATACGGTTTTTAGTTCTACCCGCAGTGCTGTACTTTGGTTAGACGCCTGTCGCCTAGACCGGCAAGTCTATTTGTAGGATTTAGCAGTTGCGCCCTTATTGCCCTTGATAACCATATCGTAGGGCAGGGGTGAGCAATATATGGCCCGCGGGTCGGATGCGGCCCGCAAGACCATTTTATTCGGCCCGCCTGCAGTTACAGAAAAATGAATAGGTCATCTGAGGACGTGAAGACTTTTTTTTGCTCCTCCTCCATATTTTCGGTGGAACACAGGACATCCAGTGGAAAACAGGTCATCTGAGGATGTAAAGACCTTTTTTTGCTGTTCACCGACATGGTCAGCGACATGGCCTAGCGGTACCGCGCGCAGGTGACAGATCTTACGTGACGGGGTCGATTCGCGGCTGGAGCCGATCGCATTTGACTTATTTAACGGGTGGCTGCTGACTCGAAGAGCGCAAGCTCACTTCGCAGTCTCCCTCAATTACTGTTGAATTTTCGGTTCAATATAATTTAAAAATAACCTGAGTTATTTATTATTGTTTTTATCACCTATATATTCTGCGGAAAACAGGTCATCTGAGGACGTGAAGACCTTTTTTCTTGCTCTTCACCTATATTCAAAGAATAATTTTGCCCGGGAAGAACTTCGTCTTCCCACATGTGGCCCGTCGGTTGAAAAAGTTGCCCACCCCTGTCGTAGGGCCTACTGTATCATGCGACATGGGACCCACTCATGGGTCATGGCTAGGCTTATCATATTTTTGCAATTACAAACCGGGACGATTTCGAACGAACAAAGTGCTAATGGTTAGAATACAGCTGTTTGCATAGGCGCATGCAGGGGGCACGGTGCCATGCCCCCCCACCAGTGGCGCGGGAACGTTCTTTGGACAGGGGGGGCTTAATATAGTAAGGTCGTGTCAACGTCTGGGGGACTTAGCCCCCCCAGATCTCTCTTTTCTCGAATGTACGTTTTTAGGAGCAGGTCACACAGCAGACCTGTCTTGATAGACATCAATTGCGTGACCGGAATTTTTTCAGGATAATTTTTTATCAGGGAAAACAAGATTGCTTACTACAATTAGGCTTTTCTATTTATGCACGAATTACTATTAAGCATTTTGTGAGTGCATGCACTTGTAAAATGCAAATATCTCAAGTGATAAAACCGAAAAGTAAGCGAACAAAATTTGTCCGATCTAACTTTTGCTTTACCGATCAGAGTTACTTGTAGCAAACAATGCCCCGCTATGGTTCAAAAATAATAAAAAACACACGATCAAAATAAAGCACTCAATCATTTGTAACGTAATGAAATGTGTAGATATAGGTATTCAGTAGGCGTAGCGAAGGCAGGCGTAGCCTTCTAGCTTAATTTTAGTAACAATCATCGGTGTCAATGTAGTAGTGATTTAGCCGCTTCATTAGGTAGGTAGAAAAAATTCAAAACCATTAAAAAACTCTACCAGAAAAGAGAACTTGCACAAGCTCATGAAAGCTTGATCGGAGCTGGTGCCCAACATTTTACATGTGGTTTAAATCAGGGTAGTTACGAATTGTGGTCTAATTAAATAACCGGGACATTTTGACCGACCGGTCAGGACGCCGGAACATGGCGTTAAAACCAGGACTGTCCCGGCTAAACCGGGACGTATGGTAAGTGTAGTCATGGCTGCCTAATAGCCTATGACACACTCGTATTTTCGAAAATGAAAACAAAATTTCTTTTTCTCAGCGTGATTTAGGATTTGGAAATTATGAAAAAAAAAAACACAAAGGTTGAACGCTGCCGCTTTATTGAAATGTATCTTTGCAAAGTCAAAATTTTACCGTAGTGCGGGACAGCGCTGTTTCGGACTATTAGTCCTCATCAACCGCACTCACGTACGTTTCACTGGAGTGCTTTGCACTGTTGATGATGGAAAGCTGATATGGCCTACAACTCGACAAGAAGAAGTCGTCATGACTTCTTGTCCAGTAGTTGGCCTGCATTAGAATAGACGAAGTTTTCTGGTCTGCAGGATAAGATTTGTCACGTGACTTGCCAATGCGTTTCGGAAATTCAATCAACTTGGGTGCTAATCAAATCAAAATCCATTTATTTGTACAGTAGTGCGCAATGATGCAACCAATAGGAGACAATTGGATTGACCATGCGGTCTTCAAAGCGAATTGCCATCTTGCCATACATGTTGCAATGATGTACAGTAGGCTTACCATACGTCCTCTTTTTGGAGGACATGTCCTCCTTTTTAACAAAAACAAATTTGTCCTCCGAGGACGTAAAGAAATGTCCAACTGTCCTCCTTTTCGGCATTTTAAACTGTGGAAACATGTCCAATCATGCTTACACGAAAATTTTGGGAAGTTTCAGCTCAAACTGCGGCCTGCAAACGTGATGATCTTTTTTTTTTTTTGCTCCTTACTTGATTTTGGGCGGAAAACTGGTTATCTACAAAATGACTGTTTTTTTTTTACTCTTCACTTGATATTGGGCAAAAATATGTAGGCCTACTTTTTTTGTATTTTGCGGCATATTTATCCTGCCATCACGAGAAAGCGATCAATGCGCTATACGAGGTCGCTTTGAAGTTGCCAGCTATCTGTCTACCAAACCAAGATGGGGGAATCCCGCTACGCGCCTTTCCCAACAGAACAACAAGCAAACTTGCCGGCTTGTTCTCCACACTGTGCCTTTAATGCTGAGCGTCAAGCAGAGAAGCTGTGAATACCAATTTTCGGTCATTGGTTTGATTCGACTTGGCATCAAACCCAAATCTACAGCTCTCGAGGCGGACGCTCTTACTTACCACTCGGCCATCTGAAAATTGGACATCTACGGACGTGATGACCTTCAAAGAACCTGCCTCCTTTTGCGTAGTGAAAATATGGTAACCCTGATGTAGCCTACAGTATTAAAAAATATTGCGATATAGGCCTAGTGCAGTACAGTATTAGCATAATAGTATCCAATAAAGTAGGCTAGGCCTACACATTGCAATCAAGTACAAAATCAAACAATACAACAATAAAAATAACAAAAACAAACCAAAACAAAAACTTAACAATACTCAGGCATGCATGAATGCTAACAAACAGCATAACATATCCAGCCTGCAAAAATTGAATAAATATGTAAATTGCTTATTATCATAATCACTGCTTACTTACGGCTTCAAGATATAAAAATTACTACAATAGGCCTTACTATTATTATTACGGTCGTAAAGGTTTTTGCTAAATGTATTGGTCAATTAGATGCGCTTTAAATTTTTTCTTGAATTGTGAGAAGGAAACATGTTTTAGGTTTGAAGGAACACTATACCAAATTTGTGGTCCAATAAATGAGAGAGACTTTTTTCCTGATTCAGTTCTTTTCCTGGGAAGAAAATGATTACCGTACGTTTGGTGGCTTGTCTAGTATTATAATGATGAATAAAGGTGATTTCAACTAAATTTTGAGTTGTGTAGAGACTTTGTTTGTTTGTTACAGAATGCATTATTTTGGCAATTTCAAGCTTAAATATCATTGATTTTCAGGAGCTTTAATTGTGAAAATAAAGGAGCAGTGTGTGCTCTGAATGAGCTCTTGCTGATTGATCTAACGACTCGTCTTTGCAATTTTTTTATCGGATCTGGGGCAGTCACAATGGAATGGGAATGGGGGGATGTGTCCCCCCAATAATCTGGCTGTATCCCCCCCCAATATATTTTGTGGAAGTACAAAACTACCTATACGAGCAAATTTCATCCCCACAATATCAAAAACTGATCAATTTTGCTAAATCGTCCCCCTCAATATCCAAAAATGGTCAATTTTGCTAAATCATCCGCCAATGCTCAACATAGATTTGCACCCCTGTCAATCAAGCGTGATTTTGGTTACTTTGTTTCAAATCTTATTCTACACACCAGAAAACTTCGTCTATTCAAGGTTTATTTTAGTGTCTACCCCGTCCAGTACAGGAAGGACATTGCTTTTTAAGTTGTTAAAATTTTACTCCATTCCTTACGGATTTTTGCAAAAATTTAATGTTGAAAATCGTAATAGACTAGTGCCAGGGGAGGGCAAACTACGGCCCGTGGGCCGCATGTGGCCTGCGAGACCATTTTATGCGGGAACTTACAGAAATATAAACCTTGCTCCTTAGTCCTTGCTGCAGAGATGGCATGGGCTGCTAAGAGACCCGTTAACAAGCCGCTACCAATTTTTGAAATCCCTTTTAACTTTCATTTTTCTGTTAAATGTGGTTGAACGTTTATATGGGCCTTGGGCAGGCTGGGCTTTGTTTTTATGATGAGTTTCCTGGTCGGTTACCGCTACTGGGCAAGAGATTCCGGGCCATGGGCGGTCCGGGTTGCGAGAAAGTCAGCCCATGCCATCTCCATGACGGTATTGCTAAAACCTGCAAGTGCACAAGGATCACCAGCTGCAAGGACCACTAGTGGCATACAGTTAGGAACGCATGGAGCACATTAGGGATAGGTTCAATGAGAGTTAGGTTCAATGGGGGTCAGGTTTAGTTAGGGTTAGGTTCGGTTTGGATTAGTTTCTCTTAGGGTTCGGTTCAGTTAGGGTTAGGTCGGTTAGGTTTGAGTTCCTTGCGCTCCTTGTGTTCCTGCAGCTTTTAGTAATGCCGTAGCTCAATTGCGCCACTAGCGGTCCTAGTGCTCCTTGTGCTCCTGCAAGGTTTAGTACCGAAGGACCCCTCCACGACTCTACTCTGCTGATATGGAGTGGAATACTAGGACATTTGCGGACGTTTGAGAGGAAATTAGGACATCTGCGAACATGAGCATCATTTTGTTGCTCTTCACTTGATTTAGAGTGGAAATTAGGACATCTGCGCGAACAAGAGAATCTTTTTTGCTTTTTACCTGATTTAGAGTGGAAATTCGGTCATCTGCAGTCGTGACGACCCTTTTTATTTTCCTCTACAATCAGTGCGGCCTTCGGCTTCAAATTTTTTTGCAATGCAACCCTTTGTGCGAAAAGTTTGCTCACCCCTGGACTAGTCTATAGAACAGTAGAAGTCATTTCAAAAATCAGGTTAGACCACTAGACCAGGTGCAGTCTGCTGAGTGTAGCCTAGACTGTAGAGCAATACTATGAATGCTGGTAGTCTACTCTAACGTAAATTTTCTAGTCCAGTTTATTAATCACATAGAGAAAGCATGGGGTAGACTTGGAGTTGATGTAGCCACGGTAGAATAATTATGGCAGACTACATACCGGTACTGTATGACCTTGAACTAGAAGTGAACAAATGCTGTACTGTGTACTGACAGGTTAGGTGGTACTCGTATATCTTGCTGGGTGTCTGTACTTGTTATCTGGTTATGTGTTGCATCAGAGTAGACTAGCTGAAGTCTGGTAGTTTCCCATTTTATTGTATTCTGTGTATGGGTTAGTATTTTCAAGGCCAATGTCTACTAGAACTCTGTACTCATATGTACCAGTAGTCTAGGCTACTAAACAGTATCAAAATACTGCAATTGGTGCCGGGGTATTCTGTTTTTGGATTATCAGGTAATAAAGTTATTATCCACGCTGGTCTGTGAGCATTAATATGATTTTGAGTGGCTGAGTGGTTCGGAGCGTCGTTTTTACGATGACCATGATCGCTAGGTTGATGGTGCAACTCCCACCCAAAAGCCTCTTTGTTGCGTCCTCAGATAAGATGCTTCACAACAACTATCTCTGCTTGATGGAATCTAACAAGCAGCAAATTGAAGAAGTCAGAAGCAAAATTTAAGCAGAAAACTTGGAAACAAAGGTACCGGTAACTCCTAAGCGAGTCTGGATTCGTCCTATGCATAGCGCTTTCGTTGCTTTCCCATGACAGGAGGATAAAAATGAAGAAATCATAGTTTTGCCAGGCCTACCTGCCTACAAGTTACCGGTTACCATACGATCTATTCTATGTTCTAGTTACTGACTCTACCTATCTACTACTAATACCGGTTGTGTTTTACCCATGTATATATCCACCACACTTCATGTCATCTTTCTGATGTCTCCTTGTCGAGTACTGGTAATTGTTCCAGATCTGCTTTCATGTAATTGTTGTGAGTTTTAGTGTATGATTATATTTAATTGGATGCTGTTGCTTGATAAATGCGGTATATAAAACAAAAACTACTTATCTGTATATATAGAGGCAGTTGTCTAGACTATGAGCATTTGATACTATTAGTCTAAATTAATTTAAAGTTTTTGAATAAGCTTAATATTTTTACGCTTATTCTTTTCAGTTACTCAAATTGTTTATGAAAAATGTCACAAAAAGAACTTGTTTATGAGGGTAGTAGTTATTTACGACAGAGATTAATTTTGGCTACATTGAGTGGTCAGACTGTGAAGATAAAGAAGATTCGTCATCTGGCTACTCATCCTGGTTTGAAAGAATTTGAAGCAAATCTGCTTCGTATGCTTGACCAAATTACGAATGGAACTAAAATTGTGATAAGCGTAACTGGTACTACATTGGTCTATGAGCCTGGAATTTTGTTTGGTGGAAAATTTGAGCATGTTTGCAATAATGAACGATCGATTGGATATTATTTGGAAGTGCTGTTATGTCTTGCTCCATTTTGTAAACATCCGATAAAAGCGACTTTGAAAGGAATAACCAATTCTCCAACTGAACCATCAGTTGATTTCATAAAAGAAACAAGTCTTCCTTTAATGCGAAAATTTGGAATTATTGCAAATTTAGATATAGTTATTAATAGCAGAGGGCTTCCTCCAAATGGTGGTGGTGAAATTCTTTTCACATGCCCTGTATGTAGTAAGTTAAACCAAGTCCAATTCAGTGAACCTGGAAAGATTAAAAGAATTCGTGGTATGGCCTTTGCATGTCGTATTTCACCTCAAGTATCAAATCGCTTGGTGGAATCTGCACGCAGTGTCTTGAACAACTTTTTACCTGATATTTACATTTACACTGATCACAGGAAAGGTCCACAGTCTGGAAAATCACCAGGTTTTGGAATTTGTTTGTATGCAGAGACAACAAATGGGCATGTTCTTGGAGCTGAAACTTTTCCAATTCAAGATCAAGACAAAAAATCTCTTGTCCCAGAAGAGGTAGGAAAGTTAGCTGCCAACACGTTGCTCGAAGAGATATGCAGTGGGGGTTGTGTGGATTCTTGTAATCAGTATTTGGCTGCATTGTTTCTTGCTTTGGGAGACCAAAATGTGGGAAAGATTTTAGTTGGAAGTTTAACTTCTTACACAATAGAGTTTCTTCGCCATTTGAGAGACTTTTTTGATGTTATGTTTAGATTTGAAAATGTTGATGGAAATACTGGTGAGCCTGGGGGTCGATTAGGGGATGCAAAAGTTTTACTAACTTGTGTTGGTGTGACTTATTCAAATATCAGCAAGGGCATTAGATAAACTTTTAATGATATATTTTGGTGCTGTTATACATTTCTGCAAAATGATGTAACTTTTCTTGATGCTTGTTTTTACACACTAGTGTAATCTTACAGATCTTTTTGGAATTAATTGCTATAAATGTTAATTTGTCTCTGGTTATACCAGTGTATCTTTTGCGTTAGTTTTTTATTCAATGCAGTGGCATAAACAAATCGTCAATCATGTTGAAATTTTGCCTTCATATGAGGTTGCATTGGATTGTTTGTAAAAGTCTGGTTTATCATGCTCGTACATCAGATTTTTGTGGGTTTCTTGTGTTAGCTGAACCGCTTAAAAAGCCGAAGAAATATCTGGGTTAACCTCAGTGATTGTTTGATTTCTGTTGGCTCTAAAAAGTTGTTAAGTTTATCTGTTGTTAAAATGATTTTTTGTGAACAATTGCCCTCTCCACTTGTCCAATTTTAATGGGCTTTAGGACCACGGTTCTTGGTTCTAGCTTCTGCATCATAATCAAGTTTTTGATGTCATAGTTAAAAAAAGTAATTATCACATCAAAAAATTGATAATGATGCAGAAACTAGAATCGTGGTCTTAAAGCCTCGAAAATTGGACAAGTGGACAGAATAAATATCAACTAACGAACATTAAGTGTACTGTACAACCTCTCAAAATCTATGCCAGGGCTCTTAACTCAGCTATGTTCAACATTTTATTTTACTCTGTTGAGCATCATTCAATGTTGTGTCTTTTTGCAGATTTATTCTTGAAAAGGAATTTCAGGGTATAGTGAAATATTGTTGTGTTTTAAAATGGACACCATTAATGCTATTTCAGATTGGCTTTGGAATGATTGGTTTTGGCTCCCACCAGGAATTTCATTCAAAGATTTACAGGATAAGCCTGGATTTCATTACACTAAGGCAAGAGATCTACCGATGATGCTTGTTTACGCCATTTGTATCTACTTGGTGAGACAAGTTTTTGAATACGTAGTGGCTAAACCTTTGGCATTGAGGTTAAATCTAACCGATACAAGAAAAAGGCCAGCCAACAATAAAGATTTGGAAGTATGTTTCAAAAAGAACAAACGACCGGATAAGAGTGAAATGAAAATACTGGCTGAAAAATTGAATGTGAAAAGTAGAGATGTTGACACATGGTTCAAACGTAGAAGGAATATGGAGCGGCCGAATTTAGCTAGAAAATTTTATGAATCGACTTGGAGATGTGTGTTTTATTTTTTCGTTTTCACTTTCGGAATGTGCATGCTGGTTCAATCACCTTGGTTTTGGGATAACTTGTATTGTTGGGTTGATTATCCTCGGCAAACAGTGTGGCCATCTGTTTATTATTATTACATGCTAGAAGGAGGCTTTTACATTTCTCTACTCATTTCTATCTTTGGAGATGTAAAGAGAAAGGATTTCACAGAGCAAATGATTCATCATATGGCCACTATTTTTCTCATAGTTTTTTCTTACGTTGCAAATTTCGTCCGAGTTGGAACATTAGTGATGGCCATTCATGATATCTCTGATATTATATTAGAGGGAGCAAAAAGCTGCGTCTATCTTAAGTATCAAGATGCAGCCAATTCTCTGTTTAACGTTTTTGCAGTGGTCTTTATTGGCTCTCGCATTATTGTCTACCCTTATGTCGTACTGCATACAACTTGGGTAAAGAGCATGTGGCTATTCCAGCCGTATCCTGGTTACTACTTTTTCAACATCCTCCTACTCATTCTACAATTGCTTCATATTTTCTGGGCAGCTACGATTATCAAAATGGCTGTGAGATTGATTCGAGAAGGTGATATCAAGAAAGATGAAAGGAGTGATGTGGATGAAGTTACATCTGAAGATGAAACTGAAGCAAAGAAAACAAAGTGATTTTTTGTGATGACCTTTTTTCCTTGTTACCTCAGATACCATCAGGACTTAATGTCGCATTTAGAACCACATAACATCTTACCAAATCTATGAAGATCTTGATTTTTTTATTTAATTGCACCCAGTAGCAATTAGCTGTAATTTCGTACTCACAAGATACATTTCCATGCAAGGCATCGACTGGTTATTGGAAAAAGTCTTTATGTATTTAATGATTGAATTATTGTTTGTTACTATATGTTTTCTCAGTTTAATTTGCTGTTTTGTCTACTTATGTTATTTTGTTTTCAAATCGTGTACTATAGAGTTCGTGTTTTCCTATCGAAAAAATACGTAGCAATGCTTATTTCTATAAAAATTTTTCGTCAATCAAATTTTGTAACTCGCAAATCCTCCAATCATAACAATTTATGATACAAACCTATTTTAGATCTTGCTGCAATGATGCAAAAACAAATTAACCATTTTATCCACCTTTGCAGAGTGGCACCTAACATTGTATTTTGCTAATCAAGCAATGTCACAGATTTAACGCAATTCTTGTTAATTTGCTGTTCAAGAATCATGATTTTTTAATTTTAGAATGCTACGAACTTGCAGTTTTTGAGTAAATACTTTAAAAATTGATTGTATGTACTGTAATCAGGTTTTTATTGTTGTAAATGAATGAGAATGTTTGCATTTTGATATTTGTTTTGTGCAAATCACTCAGATTTAACGCCAACCAAAGTCATTTCCGTCTTTTTTTTGCGGTGCTCTCCACTTTCAACGTCTATAAGCAAAGTTAGCAGTTGTAAATTTGAAAAATCTAGTACTATTTAAATCAGGTAGCACGGCTTCATATGCCAGTAGTTCATACTTTTTTTAGTAAATGCAATAACAATTTGGTTTTGATTGCAGTTTTAAAATTTGCTTAAACTGTAGCAAATTTGTTTCTAATCCTCAGTACTCAGAATAACGATAACCTATACCGACCTTAATAACGAGCGCTACTATTGCGTAAGATTCCAGTCTAAAAAACAAGTTGATCAATGTATAACTCGTACTTATTATCCAAACATTTTTGCTGTGCTTATGTATTGTAAAAATGACACTAATTTTGGATTAGTGGATGATTTTTTGAGAATGGAAACTTATTGTCTTAAGAAGCAACTTTTGATTGCATTTGACTTTATCAGCGTAGATGGAAAGTCATGAACAAAAAAGTTATGACTGACTTTCTGTTTAGATGATTTATTACAGGGTTCTCAATCGTGGCCTTTCGGTCCTTCTGGGGCAGCGAGCGTAGGAATAATTGCATTTTTATTTGTCGACCTTGAGACTTTTAAAATTATACTCAAGGGGTATTTTGGTGTCACAGTTGAGGGGGCCACGACTCATTAAAGGTTGAGAACACTGATTTATTGAAACCTTGAAATTCGTTTTACATGATTGTGATATAATTACGTTCGTAATTTTCGATGGACAAATTCTGATGCGTTTTTGTTACTGTATACAGGTAATGTGCACAATGGATTGCAGAGCAGATATTGTTATTTTTTGACGTTCAAGTGCTTAAAGTTGCATTTTTTTTTCGGATTAGGAAATCATTTTTGTTGGTTGATTACATTGTGCGTTATCACCGTGTTCACTTCTGTCAGTTATACGTTCTTGTTGCATTGCTCAGAGTTGAAAAAATGGATGCATTAATAGCAAATAGTCTTTAGAAGCAGAACTTGCAGTATGATGGTCCATTAGTAGAGTTATATCTTGTTTCATGCGGTTCCTGACACCGCAGTATGTTTTCGTCAATTTTTTTGTGTTGCTCCCGATTAGATTTTTTGCGAATATTAGCATGTATCTTGTTTCGAACCGGCCGTTAGCTCAGCTGCTTAGCGCACGCTCTTTTCACGCTATCGGCGCGGGAGGTCCGGGATTCCAATACCGGGCCGGTCAAATCGGCACAGTATCGCCACCGTTGCGACGTTTCTTCGGAGCTGTGTAGCCCAGGCGCTAAGCCGCGGAGATGGGCCCCGCAACTCGTTACATCCTTCGGCGTAATACTGCGAGTATAATGAAGATTTGATTTGATGTTGTTATCATGGTATTTTTTGTTGCTTTGTGCTTGAGAATGTTGTATTGCATGTTTTTTGACACCTTTATGTTATTACTGCTGGCCTAGATCATTAATAACACCGTGGGTTGAAAGTAATATGGCAAACATATACAAGGTTTAAGTTTACCTACTTTTCCGGGAGTATCTTTGTGGCTTTTAAAGTTATATCTTGATCAACCGTTGACAGAATGACAAAGGTGCGTAGTTAAGATCAAATTGTGTTCTATGAATCACAGTAAGGTATTTAAAAAAATTTCACCGCTCTGTTAAGATCGAGAGTTCAACTTTTGCGCGAAACCGTTGACACCTAACCCTCGACTCTAAACAACGCAAAATCCAAATTCAAACTGCTCTAAACAACCCAAAATTCAAACTAAGCGCAAACCTAAAACCCTGGTTTAGTGCCGAATGTTTACGTTAAAATCGCCTGGTTTGAAATCGTAGTCTCTGGTTTAAAATGATGGTTTTGTTTCGGTTAATATCTCCTGATTTGAAATGATGTCTTATTGCGGTTAATATTATTATATCTTTTGGTTTGAAATTGTAGTCTTGTTTTGGTTAATACCGCCTGGTTTGAAATAGCGGTCTTGTTTCGCTTAATATCGTCTAGTTTAAAATGTTGGTCCTGTTTTGGTTAATATCGCCTAGTTTGAAATCGTGGTCACTCTTCTTGAATTTATTTATTAATATTTGACAGTTTTAGATTTTTTTGGATGCCTTTAACCGTGTAGCTCTGCACTGTTTGTTGTCATAACGTTCCACGCATGTAAATACTATAGAAGTGGCTTGCATTATTTTTGTGTTTGAATGAAATTGCCTTTGCTATGGTGTTTTAGTTACTATCTGTTTTTTTGTGTAGCCTATTATTATATATATTTTTATGATGTTATTTCTATTTCATTTGTGACAAAGCTAATCTTGCTGCAAAGTAATTTTAAATTTGGAAATGAAAATTTTAATCAAACTTATCAAATCAAACTGTGTAAACAATAAGGGCAGTGTCTAGAGCACCGGGAGGCCTTTCTTTTGAAATTGCTCTTTGTGCTCACAAACCTCAAAGTTACATTACATTACTGTAACTTTAGGTCTCTTACCCCATTCCCAATTTCCCCACCCCTAACTGTGCTTTACTCCAATTTTTTTCGTTTCAAGTTACTGCTGATGACGTCATACCAGTGTGATATCATCGTTATGTAAAGAAACAAACAGGCAGTCCGGTGTAGCAGCGTTTTGATAATGGAAACCGGTCCCGTGCTCTAGACGCTTTCAATAATAAATATCAATCGTTATAATTGCAGAGCATTCAAGTTTTGTGTGATTGCGTTGGTTTTTCACCCAAAGTACTTACGTCAATTAGTTGTTTGCGTATTCATTGATAATTTTATGCAAACGTATAATCCCCAAATGCCTCGTACCCTCATTGCTTTTGCCGAACTGTCAACTCGAGATGAAGTGTGTATCTTCAATGCTTCTAAATGATATGAGGTTAGTCCAAAGATTTTCAGCCTTTTTGGTGTAGCGGAACCTTAGTGAAACATTTTAGAGACTAGTGAGCTCCTGAGCAATAATTTAGTTGTTTTATATGAAAAAAACATTGGATTTATAGAATAAAATTAAAATACTCATGTTCAAATTTATTTGCAATAAAAACATATTAAGATCATGGTTTGTGACCCACCATTATGCAGTATTTTCAATAGAGTGTGCTCATAATGATTTAATAGATTCTTGGTTTTGAACGTATGCTTGCGCAACCCTTGTTGTAAAACACTGGGTTAACGCAACGCTGCAACAAGAAGTGTAAGCTCGAAAAAG
Organism: Trididemnum miniatum; assembly: GCA_964006365.1. Taxonomy (NCBI): domain Eukaryota; kingdom Metazoa; phylum Chordata; class Ascidiacea; order Aplousobranchia; family Didemnidae; genus Trididemnum; species Trididemnum miniatum. The sequence goes on along the minus strand of OZ023243.1, from coordinate 3,395,338 downwards.
TTGCAAATGTTTGCATTATTGTAAGATGTTCAGAACAGATATGACGTATTGGCTACATGATTATTAATTGTTAGTGAATATGGAACGAATATAGCTAAAGGAGGAACACTAAAGCCATAGTAATTCTCAAAACTGGACGTTTCGACAACATAAATTCAGCTGTCATCATCAGCAGTGTAGCAAGGCTGTGCAAAACTGGAAAGTATATCGCTGATGTATATAGCTGAATTTGCTTTTTAGTTTTCTACTTCTCCCTTACACTGCTGATAGTGACAGCTGAATCTATTTTATCGAAACGTTTAGTTTTGAGATTAACTGTGGTTTTATTTTTCTGCTTAAATGTTGTACGGTAACCGCTCCTTTAATGATTTTGTTTGAAGTGTTGCTTTTCGTAACGCTCGAATGAGCTAAACAAATATTGCTTGATTGTTTAAATTAATTTGCAGTTATTTCACATTTGTTGCTTATTAACGATACGAATAAATACTTGTTCTTTGTCTTGTTTGATATCAAACACAAAAGTTCCTTGAGTTTTGAAGCAACCATTTACTCTTAAGTTAGCTCAGTTTCTAAGCGCATCGCTATCGACGCCGGAGGTCTGGGGTTGGATTCCCGAGCCGGTCAAATCGAACACCGTGTCGCCAACATCTCACCACCGCTGCGATGTTTCTTCGGAGCTGTGTTGCCCAGACGCTAAATTACGGAGATGGTCCCCGCCACTCGTTACACGCTTCGTCATGATACTGCGAGTGTAACGGAATTTTGATTTGACCGTACGCCATATTTCACACATTTTATCACTAATGATAAACTTGTCTCTATTCTATTAGACTTGTAATTTAGCGTTTTTCAAAGATTAATACATTACGCCACTGTACTTGAGAAAAAATTACCGTTCAGAGTCGAGCCCAGGAGGGTCCACCGGGGCACTACCCCCTTTTTTTAGAAATCGATCACAAAAGACGAATAAAAATAGGGCCTCTCTTTATCTAAATATGGTCCACCCCTCAATTTTTTTCTGGCTACCCCCTGGTCCAGCGTCTAATTGAAGCTGCTGTCTCTGACGTAGTACTTAACGTTGACAATATCGTTCTAATACAGTGTCGTAGCCTAAAAGTTGAAAACTAGCTAAAGAAACACCGGAGCTGCTTGGCAATTGTGCATGCGCTCATTTTTTGCTTGTGGTAGAGATCCATTAGTTAGTAAATGACGATGTTTGTACCCAGAAAAATAAAATGATAAGTTATTGATTACCCTGTGTGGAGAAAATAATGAATCGAGATGGAATTGCCAGTCAATCAGCGCCACAATGGAAACCATACTTACGCTTGTTTTTCTTACTCCTTTTCTCCTACTGGCATTCTATAGCGTTAATTGTTTCCCTTTTCTTGTACCGTTGTTATATTTCCTTCATCTTACCGTATTCTTTTATCGTGCTGGCGGTTCAGAAATAAAAGAGTATTGCCACAATTATAAGCATCGGCTCCATAAATCTGAAATGCCCGTGATAACTGCCAACTTTGTCTGGTCACAACGTCCGTTTACTGTTTGAACTTGGGAAGAAGGCTTATAGGCCTATCTATATGTAAAAGTTTTTACCCACAGTTTGGGAACTAGTAGTTGCTATTACAGGCTAAAGGATACCTCGCAACGATGACTGTAAAAAAAACTCCCGAAACTGAAGTCAACTTACGTGATATTTTATGTTTCGCTAGATGGCACTGAATGTACAACAATGAAGCCTCAATGGTGAGCACATGGAGTTGGCCGAGTGGTTGGTGCCTTGGGCTGCGAAACTGATTTCGCGGGTTCGTTGCCCAACTAGGTCATCTTCCATGGTGCATATATTTAACTATGAAAACTTAAGCTGGAATTATGTGGCTTGGAAAAAAAAGCTTTTTCAGTTGTGCGCATTGAGCTTCTGACCTGGTTTTGCGGGTGCAATGCTCAACTAGGTCATCTTTCAATCTATAACGCATCGACCAATATGCACTGACATTTCACTTTGTAACAAATTTATTTTGTTGCATCGACTAATATGATTCAGCTCGAGGTAAAATAACTATGTAATTTATTTATAAGTATTATTTTTCATAACCGATTAAAGCGGTTATCACGGCAAGCAGGCTAACCAAAGGCATAACCAGAGTGAACACACTCTTTGTTACGAATGAAGATTTTTTTTAAGAGATCATTCACGAAGGACAAACTAAAACGGTACCCCTCGGTGTCTAAATCCAGCTATACGCCTCCTCCAAAACTTGGCGCTAGTTATGGCCCTGAGGTTAAGGTTGCTCTAATACGATCAGTGATGGGCACGATAAGCCTTTCTGTTCTAAAGCGATAACGATAATCGATAATTTTAAAAAAGCTCTGGGCGATACCGATAATCGATAAATCTCAATTACTTAAAACGATATCGGTAATCGATAAACTATCGCCGATAAATTTTTCCAATGTTGCGGTAAACTTTCGACGTGTTTGACGAAGTTTTTTTGTAAGTCAAATTGCAAAAATGTTTTTCTAAATTTTTCAAGAAAAGAAAGCAGTTCACGGACTCTGCCGAGGCATTTAACACAACAAAGAGAGATTTTTTAAAAATTGCGACAAGATTTAACGGACACCGTGTATTTTTTCCACAGCGCCACCTCACTAGCTTTGAAGTTTGAACACTGAGGTTATAAAGAATCGTTTATCGCGATAATTTATCGGCGATAACAAAACATATTACAAAAGCGATATGGGTGATCGATAAATCAAAACTATTTTGATCGATAACGATAATCGGTAATAAATTATCGCCAATAAATTAGGCCTATACATATATAATATATAATCTTTTTTTTTATGTTGCATAGGCCTATTTATCCTCCTATCACGAGAAAGCGACCAATGCGCTATACGAGCTCAGTTAGGAGTTGCCAGCCATCTGTCTGCCTACCACACCAAGATGGGAATCCCACTAAGTGCCTTTCCCAACGGTATGGAAATCCCACTAAGTGCCTTTCCCAACGGCACAACAAGTAAACTTGCCAGCTTGTTCTCCACTCTGTCCCTTTAATGCTGAGCGTCAAGCAGGGAAGCTGTGAATACCAATTTTAAAGTCATTGGTTTGACCCGACTCGGAATCAAACCCAAGTCTTACCACTCGGCCATCTCACCACTCGGCCACTACGTTCTCACCACTCGGCCATCTGAGCTGTATAAATGACTGTATAAACGCAGTATAAATGCCTATTGTCTCAATAAATGCCCACCTCTGACTACGATCGTCATTATTCTAACAGCTCAACACAAAAATTAATGAATGTAGGTTAAACTTTTCACTTCAAAATAGGTACATGTCTAAAATTATATTTGGGCGAAAGCTTGAAGTTCAAAACGCTTTCTCAAATTAGCCTACTCATTTTCACTCAAATAGGGACCTCTCGTGTCGACCTTCCTTTGGTCTTTTTAGATAAGGAAAAGCATCAGGAAGACAACATAATGGAGAGTTCGCAGTAGCGTAGCTAGTAATTTTGAAAGGAGGTTTTGGCATAAAGTATAAACGCCGTCAATAACAGCCTGGCGTATTTCAGTTACTTAACAACATTTGTTCTTTTTTACTGAAAGACAAAGTCAAAAAGGGTAGGGGCAGGGCACAATGGCCCCACCCCTAAATACAGGATAACCACAAAACCTACCCCCACAAAATCACGGCCGATGCACGCGCTTGGTTGCACGCACTTCAGCTCTGTACAGAAGCCTCCAGATCAGCTCCGAACTTGTTCATTAAACTTCTTGGCGATGTTATGTTTTTTGCACACGACTAAGTTTAAGCATTTTGAAGATTGCTTGAAAAGCTCTCGAGTTTTCCTTAAGTGTTGTTCAAAACTCGCTTAAGATTTAAAAGAAAACGCTGTTAACTGTAGCGCGCGAGCTAATCAAAACTCGCCAAAACGCGGTTTACGCGAACCGAAAAATCGGAGCGCTGTTTGCTTTTTTGTTGTTTTGTTCACTCAGCAATTACGGAGCCATATGCTGCAGGAATAGTAAGTAACTCATCGAACAAAGCTTGAGTCTGACTCATCATCACAATTTATGAAGCTCTCTTTAAATAATCATTGCAAAAATAACACGTAAATCAGTTGTTCGTCGAGATGAGATTTCAGCTCAATTTGAGTTAAAGTTGTTAATATTTCTGACGAAATTCTGAGCATACGAAGAAAGTCGGCTAAGGAGAAAACTGAAGCATTCAGAGAGCACTAATCTGTGGTGGACTGCGCAATTGTGTTTAGACGACCGTAATCTCAAGAATTTTGGTTTAATTCCTCCCCAAGCTTTGCTGTTCCGCGTCCTTAGATAAGACTAGCAAATTAGAAAAATATTTACTCCAGATCGGAGCTCGTTACCTCAAGGGAATAAGCAGGGCGTCGCCCCCAAAAAATAATGTCTTCAAGATGTAGTTCATCGTTCCCCCTTTCTTAAAACATATTTTTCACTAGAATTGTGAATTGTAGAGGAATTCGATATTTTGACGCAAGAAGTTGCTGGCAATAAGGGCGGTAAACTTATGAAGCTAAACGCTACTTGCAAATTTTATCACTACAGATTTACTCCAATGCAGCTGCTTTACTTCCTGTTCCAAGAGTTTGCTTTACAATTTAAAAAATGGGTTCGATTCTCCGGTGAGTCATACTCAAAGACATTGAAATTGGTATTCATTTTCCTCGGTTCAGCGCTCAGGATGAGATAGTGTGAAAATTTATGCAGGTGTCGCCTCTGCCATTTGAAATTGCGTATAGAATTCATATAAAAGGTGTAAGACTCGTCGTGAGCAGCAAATTTATAAAAAAATTTACTTTAAGAGTCACCACAGAGTTTTATTAGGGAAGATTCTGAAATTCTTAAAGGGGGTGGTAAAAAAGCAAGAAGTACTTATTTAAAGTTTTTTGCGTCCAGAAATAAACCTGAGGGTCACGAGAAGTGAAGGTATTCAAATTTTTTGCCAGCTGGTTCTATCACAGAAGTTATACTTTTAGCCGTGGTTTGAAATTTAATGTACCTACCCTACCCTGTAATGGTACGAGTATGCTGATACAACTAATGGTGCAAGTAAACAGCAATGCTGGCCTGTATGCTTATCAAACAAAATTCCGTGAGATGTTTCTATAGAACCGATTCGAACCGGCTTAATTTCACCCCTAGGCTTTCGACCCCTTAGTTTCACCCAAATGGATCTCCCAATACCTTTTATCTAAAGGTAAAAAGATCTGCAAATTTAGAGAAAATTTAAGGTGAAATTAGATTTTTTTGTAGTATTAGTTTGCTCATTTCTTTTTGTTCAAACGCGATTGTGTGGATGGACTGCGCTCTATTGAACATTTGCCTTTGTAAGTTACGATCTCTGGGGTTTGCACAGCATTAAATGCAGTGGAATGATTTCGTTTACCCAAGCTTTGTCCAGGCGTGTTTTGTAAAGATTTACTCATGGAGTTATTATACTGCAGCTTTTGTTGACTAAACGTAAACGCAATTTAAATGCAAGACAATAAAACTCAGTTATATTGGCAAAGGAATGTTAGCTACATGTAAAAACTACTACAACCGTGCATTTTTTAAGCGTAATGTTTGAAGAAAAAAAGACAGGAAAGCAGCTCTCATGGCCGAGTACAGTGGCGTAGCGAGAAATTTTAAAAGGGAGGGGGCATAACTTCTGCATTTTTTTCAAGCGTATTTTTTTTTCGGCAGAACAAATTTGAAGCTGATTGTGAAACAAGAAAAGTTCTAGGGAGGTTTGCGGGCATGCTCTCCCGGAAAATTTTTGAAAATTTACATACTGTAATGGCTATTTACTGCGTTTTGAATAATTCTTAGGCAAATTTTGTTAAATTTTTTGACCCTAATTCTGTGCGCTTTGCCAAATATGATGTATCTTGTTCGCACATTTTCGGTTATGTGTGCTCAATGCGTAAAGCTTGTCGCTATCAAAGAGGTTCGAAATTATGGAAAAATTGTATACATCAACAACATTTTTGAAAATGGCCTGTGGGGGATGCATACCCCTCATCCTACCCCTCTGGATCCGTCCCTGGCCATAAACTACAGAAACCATCAAAAGAGTCTGGCATATTTCAGTCATTTGATACCATTAATTTTATTCTTTTTTACTAAAAGACGAGGTCAAAAGGGGGGGAGGGGGGCATGGCCCAATGAAAAAATGGAAATTCGCATTGCGGTGTAACTATTTTTTCTTTTTTTTCTGCGTATGTTGATTGACAATTACAATTATACCGGTATTTAATTATGCGCACTATTTTGCTATTTTTAGACGGTGACAAACAAACAAATCTGAATCTGAAGATACAGACTGTGGTTTGATTTGGAGTCGGGTCAAACGAATGGCTTTAAAATTGGTATTCACAGCTTCCCTGCTTGACGCTTAGCATCACAGGGACAGTGTAAAGAACAAGCCGGCAAGTTTACTTGTTGTGCCGTTGGAAAAGGCCACTAACGGGATTCCGCTATCTTAGCATAGGTGGCGGAACCGGGAGGCCGAGGGGGCCCTGGCTTCCCCACTTTTTTTCAAGGGGGGGCTTAATTTACGCGTTTATTTCTGCTATATTGCCTTTGCATGTACGTATTTGAAACTCAATAGGCCTACCATTGAAATTAAAACCCAGGAAAGAGCTTAAATCCAGAGATGTCTTCTTTGAAATTTTGTTTGTGGGGTGGGAAACAGAAACTAGATGCAAGAACCGTGGGTCTGAAGCCCACATAAATTGGACAGGTCACATGTGGACAGGCTAAATATGGATTGTAGGCATAGAGCCAGATTTACGCATAGGCTAAACAGGCTGAAACCTAGGGCCTAGGAGAAAATGGGGGGCCTCATCACAAAAAATTAAGACCTTTTTTTTTCTACAACGATACTTTCAGTGGAAAACAGAACATCTGAGGACATGCATACCTTTTCTTTTGCTCATCACTATACCGATATTTTTAGTGAAAACAGAATATCTGAGGACGTGAAGACCTTTTTTTGTTCTTCCAATCAGTGTGATCAAAATGCCTAGGGCCTCTCATTGTCTAAATCCTGCCCTCAGGAGCGTATTTAGAGGCGGGACCATTGTGCCATACCCCCTTCCCCCCTTTTTGACTCTGCCTTTTAGTAAACAAGAACAATATTATACAGTAGATGCCAAGTGACTGAAATATGGCTGATTCTTTTGATGGTTTCTTTAGCCTATGGCCAGGGGCGGATCCAGAGAGGTAGAAACAGGATGAGGGATTATGCATTCTCCCACCAGCCATTTTCAAAAATGTTTTTGATGCATACGATTTTTCTATAATTTCGAACCTTTTCGAAAGCTATAAGTCTCACGCCTTAAGCACGCATATATACTGGTAATTAAAAATGAGCGAACAAAATGTATCATATTTGGCGAAGCACTCAGAATTAGAGTCAAAAAATTTAAACACAATTTGCCGGAAAATCATTCAAAAAGCACTAAAATAGCCATTACAGCATGCAAATTTTCAAAAATTTTTCGGGGGAACATGCCCCCGGACCCCCTAGAACTTTTCTTGATTTTTTAATCAGCTTCAAACTAGTTCTGCCGAAAAAAAAAACGCTGGAAAAAATTGTGGAAATTATGCCCCTCCTTTCAAAATTTCTCGCTACGCCACAGCCGGCCCTGGTTGTAGGTGAAGAAAATCTGGTCATTGGTTTTGCCCCCCCTCACTTTAGAAATGCTTTCGCCATCACTGCATTTTAGTGTGGCATATTTAACTTTGGGAAAGGTACCTCAAGGGCTTCTTTATCTTGAAGTGGAAGACAGGCGGCCGGCAACTTCTAAGCGAGCTCTTTATTATGCTTTGATCGCTTTTTCGTGATAGGTGGATAAAATATACAAATAAATTCAATTAAAAAACAGAACTTGTTTTTGCGAAAGGGGTTATCACTTCATCTAATGCTGAAATGCTTCTCCTATCTGTCTTGAAGCTACAAGCATCAGCTGTAAGTCTGCCCTGCTCGTAGCAAAGTAGCCTAATTCGCACCAATTTTGAAGTTTTTTGGGAACCGATAAGGAAAGTGAAAGATTAGTCCAGGGACAGACCCACAGCTTTTTGTGGGAAAGGTGGGTTTGGAATTTATCCTGCAGTTTTGCGCATCTAGAAGAATCAAAGTAACCAATCTATTGTTATGTATCATTAATTTTTTAGGGGTACTTGATCCCACGAATGAATGTGCCCAGGAGTGCAAATCTATGTTGAGTATTGGGAGTATGATTCTGCAAAATTGACTATTTTTGCCATTTTTTGAGATTGGGGGGGATGATTTAGCAAATTTGATACCCCCGCGCGGTTGCCCAAGTTTTTGCCCACCTCAGTGAAGTGCATTGAAGTGAAGACCATAAAAATATAATAGGTCATCACTTCCCAGATGACCAATTTCTTGCCCAAAATGTAGTGAAGACCAAAAAAAAGGTCATCTCGAGTCGCTGTTGTGGGGCATAAAAATATTGGGGGATGCAACCGAATTATTGCACATCCCCCCTAGATTTGCACCCATGAATGCGCCGATGAGGGACCCTCGCAACCAAGTCTAGGGATTACTTTAACTGATAGCTTTGTAGTTGATGTATTGGTTAAGGACATCGCTATCGGCGCGGCAAATCGTAAGTTCGATTACCGGGCCAGTACAATCGGACACCCTGTCGCCAACAGCTCGGCTTCGCTACAAGGTTTTTTCGAAGTTGTGTTGCCCAGGCGCTAAAACGAGTAGATGGAGATGGAACTGCCATTCTCTACACGTTTCGGCGTAATACTGCGAGTGTAGTGAAGATTTTATTTGATTATAGGTGGCTTTTGTGGATGTGATTTGCTTTGATCTTTTACTTGGCGAACGACCAAAAGCTTAAAATTCAAGAATGATTGATTGATTGATTTCTTCATCTTTATCCTCCTATCACGAGAAAGCGACTGAGGCGCTATGCGTAGGACGAATCCAGACTCGCTTAGGAGTTGACTTTGTTTCCAAGTTTTCCGCATGAATTTTCTTCTGACTTCTTTAATTTGCTGCTTGCCAGATTCCACCAAGCAGAGATAAGCATCGTGAAGCATCTTATCCAAGGACGCAACAACGAGACTAGGTTGGGAGGTGAACCATCAACCTTGCGATCATGGTCGTCGTAAAAACGACGCTCCGAACCACTGCGCCACGCTGCCGACAATGAATTGTAGGCTTCCATAAAAACTATATTTTGAGCAAACTTGAACAGTAACTGAAAGTTAATCGTTGTTTTAAAATGGATCACTTTTTCGGCAAAGGTGTAATCACTGGTGCAATTCAATTTTTTTGTCAGCCGGTTCAATTTTTATGGTTACATTTTCAGCCCGTTCTATTTCAACTGAAGGTGCGATCACATTGACTGAGACGTTTCATTGACTTCGCAAACTTTTTGCTTAGTGTTATTATTGCATCACAATTGTTGCTTGATGACGTAACAACAAAACTAATGAAAAAGTGTTTCTTTAACATTAAGACGTCTCAGTATAACCAGGGATGCTGGCCAGTTCGCTGATCTAATAAAAAAGCCTTGTCACGATTTTATGGAACAGGTACGAATTGGTTGAATCCCACCACCAAGTGTATTTTTCTCCAGATACTTGCGTAGCAAACTTTGCTCAAGTTAATGATTTGCACTAATTAATTTTTAAACGTGCCAATTCTGATTCCCACCTTGTCTTTTGTTTATATAAAAGATTTGTTGCAACATAGGACCAAATATTTTGCGTAAATATAGATTCTCGATTGTTTTGCAAGTGTTGTTTTACGAAACGTGCTGCTATCTTTATACCAACATTATTATCACAGCTCTAGCTATCATTTGATCAAATATAGGTTTTGTTTTATTAGTTACACTTCGCCTTCCCTTTTGCTTGCTTTAAGTTTAAGAGTTAGAAAATTAATTAGTTAATAATGACGAAGCACACTTGAAATCAGTAAACGCCTCAATAAAATAACATTACGATTTATATTGAACTAGAATGCTCGCAATCTGACGCAAAAGTTATAGCCACAACTTAAAAAGTCTCCGTGAAATGTGATAAACCGTTTGCCAGTCTCAGTCGAAACCAAATAGTAACTTTCAGCACACACACAAAGTTTTCTCAATAACCCCCTCGACTCTTGTCTTCCCCGCAAAAAAATGCTGGTGAAAGTAGAGCATTATAGAAGAGAAGATGGTCCAACGTCCGTTTTCATTTGCCCTTAGTATTTCATCTTAAAAAAGGTCCTCATTTGTCAAAAAAAGGCAGGCCCCCCTCTTGGCCACGCCAATGTCGTAGCGTAAAACATTTGTGGAACGTACCAGCTATCAGGGGTATCTTATTCAAATAGTATCTTATTCAAAGGGGTACCGCATGTATTTGAATAAGATACCCCTGACGAACCCTACCGGGTGGAAAAGGCTGTCGAATTATAATATTTTATTTTTTTTAACTGATGTGCTGAAGTGAATATAATATGCTCTAACTCTGTTTTTGAGCACTTTCTTGATCAGCTATCCACTCCGCAGTAGTTTATTAAAGTAATTAGCAACGAGTTTACCAGGTAAACTGTACTATCATTCGTTTTTTGGGCATACAGCCCTAGATTGCTTAAGCAACAGCAGACCAGTGCGATTGGTATATGAATATCCAGTTTCGTTGATATGCGGACACCTTGTTCACATGTCCAGGTTCGAAAGACACTTCGGATTTCTGCATCATCATTAAAGTTTTGATGCCATAATTACCTTTTTAATTACGACATCAAAAATTTAATTACAGTAAAGCCTGTGAGCTTTTGAACCGCTTAAACTGAACAGGTGACAGGGTAACCAACGACTTTAATTCATGATGACATGACGGAAAGCCTTTTTGCATAGATGACCTGGGCTTGTCTCATCAGAACGCGCTAATATATATGGTTTTTTATCCTAAGACGAGATATCAAAACCTGGGTTGAAATTATTTTGGAAATGAACAACCACCTTGAACAACCAATGGATGCTCTGGTAGAATGCTAAGGCGAGACGAATTTAGAAAACAAGCTTTTGAATTTCCACCTGTAGTTTGGTTATGTAACTTGCAGGTTCAAATTTTAATGGAATCATTTGATTTACATATTTTTGCAGGAAGTTTTTTAAATTAATTGATGAAGCTTGCTGCGAAGTTATTTTTTATTGAAACTACAACATACTTGGATTAAAATGTCGGATACTTCGATCAGAAAGAGGAGACTATCTTCGTCCGATTCTTCCGGAGGAAGCTTGAAAAATGAAAAAGTGGTGAAGCTAAAAAGAGAAGTATGTATCTAGCAGTTGGATTGGTGGTCTAAATTAAGGAAGGGGAACCTGGGGCCTGTTTTTTTTTCATGTTACCCATGTTACGACTACTAGTAGTTTAATGTGCAATATAGGATAGTTAAACTTTCATAAAAACTACAACACTTTCATTTCAACTACGGTATTTGCTCTATTTGTGTTGCAAAACGCAGCTAGTAGTGTTTGATTTTGCAGTAAAATTAGTTTTGTCATCGATATTTGATAAATTTGCAACGTAGTTGGGTATTTTACATGGATTTAAAAATTTCAAAATGTTTTGGACCGCTCGAAATATGATGTAGTTATTGTCGCCCGCTCTACTATGTAAGTTCCCCACCCTTGGGCCATTGGCCTGAGCATGAATTTTCACTCTAGAATTGACCGTTCGTCTGTAATGGGAAAATCAAACTAATCTTGAACCTAATGCTATAGTTCAGGGATGTGCAACATTTTATGTCGTGGGCCATATAGCGCAAGTTTAATCAATCTACCACTGGCATTGAGTGCATTTTTTGGCTGTAAGTTGATGAGGTTATCGTTTTCAGAAAGTTTTAAGTATTGGAGTGTTCTGTAATTTTGTTAAATAACAGTCCTAATGCGGTTATGTAACGACAGTGCGCAAGCCTTCGGACGTATAACACAGAAAATACGTTTATGACTTTGGGGGAGGGGTCAGTTTTGCATAAGTTTGAAGAGCTTCAGTTTTCCAAAGATGGTTCTTTTTCCATCGTAATAAACCAACTAGAATAATGGTTTTTAAGAATTTCAACACTAAATCTAAACCGGCCGTTATAGCTCAGTTGCTAAGCGCACGCTATCGGTGCGGGAGGACTGGGGATCGATTTTTGGGCCGGTCAAATCGGCACAGTGTCTCCACCGTTGCGACGTTTCTTCGGAGCTGTGTTGCCCAGGCGCTAAGCCGCGGAGATAGGCCCCGCAACTCGTTACACGTTTTAGCGTAATACGGCGAGTATAATGAAGATTTGATTTTGACAAAAAATCAAAATATCCCCGGTCTTAAATTGTTTGTTCTTTCAATATGCACCTCCTTTGCTGGTTGAGTAAACAAGGTGTCCCCATGCCAATATTTTTAAGAATATAGTTTGCCAGGGTCTGGAAAGGTTAAGAACCACACAACTAGAAGATTTTTGTTAAAATGCATTTTGTAGGTGGGACTGGTTGGTGGTTTGTCCCTTGTAGTGGGCACTATGATTGGATCCGGAATATTTTTGTCTCCAGCTGGAATCCTAGCAAACGTCAACTCCGTGGGAGCCAGTTTGTGCATCTGGGCCGGATGTGGAGTACTGGCCACTCTCAGTAAGAATGTTTTTACCCTGTCCACATGTCCAGTTTAGCCCACGACCACACCCTCACGGGCTTTCTGCGCAGGGTTGCCAGATGATCAACAAGAAAAAAAGTCCGAAATTAACCTCAAATTAGTCCAAATTGGGTCCAAATTTTCAATCAAGAAAAAAGTCCAATTTATCGCCCAAAATCAAGCGATGAGCAAAAAAAAGGTTATCATTACGTTTGCAGGTGTCCAATTTTCACTATTTGTTGTCTGTCAATTCACAAATGCAAAATTGCAATACGTTGATTCACTTTTTTCAACAAACTTTTAACAAGTCCAAACTTTCAATCAAATTGGTCCAAAGGTCCAAATAACTTTTTTTCGGTCCAAACAAGTTATAAAAGGTCCAAATTTCGAGAATTTGGACCTAAAATAGTCCAATCTGGCAACCACGTTTCTGCATTACTACTAAATTTTTTGATGTCATAATCACTGTTTTAATTATGACATCAAAAAAGTGTTGATGACATAGAAAGCCCCTGAGCTTTTGGAACCACTTGAACTAGACATGTAAACAGGATATTTGTTTCATAAGACGTTCAGCTCAATAATGAGAATGTGCAACTTTGTGGCTTCGTAAAATTTTGGATTTTATAGCGAAAAGTACAAGCATGGTACAACCGTGCAAGCATATTGATTTTATCACGGTGTTGCCCTACCATAAATTAATTTAAAGTGTTTAAACGAACGTTAGAAATGCAGCAGTTGTATGCATAAACCGCGTGGGTCATTGCGATGCCGTAACATTTGCAGTAACACTAGGGTTATCATATTTTCACTGCGTAAAAGGAGGACAGGTTCTTTGAAGATCATCACGTCAGCAGATATCCAATTTTTCGCCCAAAATCAAATGAAGAGCAAAAAAATAAAAGGTCATCACGTCCGCAGATGTCCAATTTTTCGCCCAAAATCAAGCGAAGAGCAAAAAAAGGTCATCACGCCCGCAGAATGCGCAGATGTCCAATTTTTTGCCCAAAATCAAATGAAGAGCAAAAAAAAGAGAAAAAAGAGTATCACGCCCGCGGATGCCCAGTTTTCCAACCAAAATCTAGTGGAGAGCAAAAAAAAGTCATCCCGTCCGCAGGCCGTAGTTTAAGCTAAAAGTTCCCAAAATTTTACGAGTAAGAATGATTTAACATGTTTTCACTGTTCATAATGCCGAAAAGGAGGACATTTGAGCATTTTTTAGCGTCCTCGGAGGACAAATTATTTTGTGTTAAAAAGGAGGACGTATGGTAAGTCTAAGTAACACGCCTTTATCAAACTGTTTGATGCAAGCAACTCGTCTTGTATTTGATTCAAAGGTCGTCAATATTGTTTATTTTTTATGACAACCTTTTTTATTAGTCAAGGGGTGGCGAACTACAGCTTTTATTTAATTTTTCGACTATAAAAAAGGTCTCCTCGACCTTGCTCTGCACCGCCAATCCAGGCTAGTCTCATTCCGAACTGTAAGGATTCTTTATTACCTTGCTTATCCTTAACCTCTCAACTTTATTTCTTGTCTAGGTTGATTCCTCGTATTAACAGGCAACTAAGTGACTAAGCCCATCTGTAAAAAAGCTTGAGATCCAACCAACAACTACGTCGGCCTAACTATAATTACTACACAGTCCCCGCTATATTATGCAATTGTAAAGCCGTTTGTGTTACTTGACATTTCGACAACTCAAAACCACAGTTGCCCTTCCTCTCTTGTTGTTTTTCAGCTACGTCCTTAATTGACGAGAAAATAATTCCAGGTAACCGGCCCGGTTAGCGTCGTAGTTAAAGATATCACTGTCGGTGCGGTAAGTCTAGGGTCAGATTCCCGGGCCGGTCACATCGGACACAGTGTCGCCAACGGCCCGAAACCGCTGCGTCTTTTCTTCGAAACTGTGTTGCTCAGACGCTTAGCCGCGGAGTTGGGCCCCGCCACTTGTCACCCGCTTCGGCGTAACACCGCAAGTATAATGCAGATTTGATTTATTTTTTTGATAATTTCAGGTTCGCTGACTTATATTGAACTTGGTTTGATGATCAAAGAATCTGGGGGGGAATATGCGTATCTAAAAGCTGCCTATGGGAATATGATCGCTTTCCTGCTGGCCTGGACCACGGTGATAGTGACCAAGCCATCATCTTTCGCCATCATATCGATTGGCTTCGCGGAATATGTGACTGCCCCATTTTATAACGGTTGTGCCCCACCGGTCGTTATTCAAAAATGTGCGGCAGCCCTTTGCATATGTAAGTAGAACAAGGGCTGCTTCAAGATTCATTGAAAGGGGAAGGGGGCTAAAAATCGCAAAAAAAAAACTTAATTTTACAAACTTGTGCGTTTGGAACTTCCGAAGTACCAAATACCGGCCGGTTTCGCAAGGGTTAAAGACATTGCTATCGGCACGGGAAGTTCTGCGTTTGATTACCGGGTCTGTCAACGGCTTGCCACCACTGCAACGCTTCTTCGTAGGTGTGTTGCCCAGGCGCTAAGCCACGGAGATGGATCCCGATCGTCGTTACACGCTTCGGCGTAATAACGCAAGTACGGAGTATAATGAAAATTTGACTTTTCACGGAAAAATTCAGAGGGAGCTGGAGCCTCTTAGTTCTTTTCCCATGATTCTGCCAGTGTTGGCAGTTTATGATGGTTCTTGGTTGATAGGTTAACCTATTGACAAAGCAATTGCTTTTCGTAATCACGTCTGTTATGGAAACCAGTAAACACCGAGCGAGTAAAGAGCAATAAATTGAGACAATAGTTGTTTAGTGACCTCTGCTTTGTGTAATATTTGCTTTGTTGCCAATTTTCATCATCAATTACATCTCTGCAAACATTCATGAATCAGCGAGAAAATCTTGAATCCAAAATGAATTAGTTCAAAGTTTTTGACCATAAATCTTACTGCAAAGTACAAAAGTCACCCGTTCGTTTGCACAATGCAAATAGTTTGCTCTAGACTCCTTGAAAACTTCTTCACTTGCCCTCGATTTGTTTCTTGACTTCTTTTGGGTTTCGAACAGGACCGTACTAAAACTTTGGAGGAACGATTTTTCGGGACTCCTTGCTTATTTACAGACCAACGCGACAATTATTCATTGTTCCTTGTTTGTTTTATTTCCCTGTTCACCATTTTACGTGCCAAAGTTTTCACAATAATCTTGTCGTGTGCCTCGAATAATTAGAATTATAAACGAACTCCGTAAAACTCACACCAGTAGCATCAAACTTCAAAATTTCAACACATTATGAATAAGCATTTACTGAAACAATTTAACATCTGGAAATGTGTGAATAAACGTAGTGGTTTACGTTCATTTCGACCTAAGCCGGAGTTATTACGATTTACTGTAATTGCAAGAATTATTTTTTACAAATTCTTGGCGTGCCACATTTGGCACGCGTTCCTTGTGTAGGGCACCCCTGCTTTAAACGATAACATTTGTTTTCGATTTGCAGTGCTTATCACCACAATCAACTGCTTCAGTGTGAAACTGAGCAATGCTGTTCAAATTTTCTTCACAATTGCCAAACTGGCGATCATAGCAGCTATTATAGTTGGAGGTTTCGTTATGCTGGGACAAGGTAATACTCAACAATTTGAGGACCCTTTTGCCGGGTCCACTAGTTCATTTTCAGCCATTGCCCTGGGCTTTTACAGTGGATTATGGTCTTACGACGGTTGGTAAGTAGAGTTTGTTTAATATCTTAGAATAGGCTGGTATTGAGTTCAGCCCTAACTGCGATATTTGCTAAGAAGGCACTTGTGATTTTCTCTGATTTTATCGCATATTTATCCTCCTTTCACGAAAATGCTATCAAAACGTTATAGCGAGCTTGTTTAGGAGTTATCGGCCATCTATCTACTACTCTAATTGAGCAATTCTGTAAAATGTCTTTTTGGTGATGTTTACACAAAAATACGATTGGAGTTTTTGTATGTTTGATTCTAACAAGTTTTATTTCGTTTCCTTAGAAAGTTATCCTAAGATCAAGGTGACGCGCGGGTGATAGATCTACTGTATAACAATGTAAATTTTTGGATAAAAAACTAAGCTAATTTAATCGTTTTGCAAAGTTTACCCCATACTAGACGTTTTTGTTTAAATTAAAACATCATATCCTTGTCTATTGGTTTTGCCCAGTGGTGGGTCCAGTGGTTCGACCCGAACCGTGGCATGGAATCTTATTAGATCAGCGAACCGACCAGCATTGCCGTTAATACTTGTACCAATAATTGTACCATCACTTGAAACAGAACCGACTGAACATAACAAGTTTTGTGATGGAACCGACTAACCTAAAATTTGAACCCTGCTACATGATTTGTTTTAACACGCTTGTTGTTGAAGTGGCTGCTTAGTATTGTATTTTTAACTGTTGGTGATTTTTTGTAGGAACCAGCTCAACTACATTACTGAAGAATTGAAAAACCCACATAGGTAAATATTGAGGAGTACAGGCTGTGGGTAATGTAATCGAGTTGTAATGGAATCATATGGGTAACCAAAATTGCAATCGGTCAAGATGTGACGTTTTTGATGAGACAATGTCAACCATCATTGCTGAGTTTTTTACGCACACACTAAACTTTGGGAAGGTTTCGGGATGATAACGAGTATTGCATTTTATTTTTATGTTTGTTTTGTTCAAAAATTTCATCATAGAAACAGTTTGTATAATCTTGTCACTGTATTTGAAGTTTAAGTACATCGTAAGATTCGAACTCGTAAGGAATGATCTAGAAGCTGTTGAATAGAAGTCTGACCTTGCTGGGTTTATGTTGATAGGCAGCAGGACTTGTAGTAAGCAGTTGCGTAGTGGGAGGGAATGACCCCCAAGACCTTCCGCCCCAAAACGATGCACTTTTAATTGATGTAAGCACAATGGTTTGAAGACATCGTTATTGCTGCGCAAGGTCATGGATTCGATTTCCGTTCCGGTCAAATTGGACACAGTGTCGTTAATGCCTAGCCGCCTCTGCCATGTTTCTTTGGAGCTGCGTTGCCCAGGCACTGAGCCGTGGAGATGGTTTCCGCCACTCGTTTCACGCTACGGCAAAATATCGCGACTATAATGAAGATCTGATTTTGTGATTGTTTTGTATTTCACAGAAATTTCCCTCTTGTGATTATGATTGGAATCCCACTGGTTACAGTTTGTTACATTTTGGTCAACATTGCCTACTTCACTGTGATGACACCCAGTGAGATATTAGCTTCAAATGCTGTCGCTATTGTAAGTATTGAAATGAAAGCTTTAGATAACGCAAAATATTTGTGATGCAATACCCAAGCCTCGTTGTTACGTCTTTTGATAAGATGCTTCCCGATAATAATCCTTGATTGGTGGAATCTATCGAGCAGCAAATTAAAGAAGTCAAAAACAAAACTCAATCGGAAAACTCGAATTAAACGCAACTTCTAAACGAGCCTCCGCTGCTTTCTCGTGACAGGAGAAGAAGGATGAAGAAATCAATCAGTTATCTGGTTGGGACATGCATCATCGCATTACAAATCTAAAATTTGATAATAATGACATAAATTTAATAATGACACAAATCTAAAATTTAATAATACAAATTTAATAATGACGCATTACAAATCTTCATAATTTGCAAGATTAAACAGTTTTATTTTTCATGTTCTTTTTTGTTCAGTTTTGTTGCTTTTTCCACTTCGAACTTAATCGTAAGGGTTGATTTAAGGCAAACAAAAGTTTCAAGAGGATTACTCGTAAAAACAAAAATTGTCCTCTTCTAATTTGGAGATATTTCATAAGCGATTCTGTACGCACTTGATGTTCAGATAATTTTGTTGGCAACCGGCAGGTTGGCGCATAATAATTAAAGACACGGCTATAGGCGCGAGAGGTCTGGGGTTTCCGGGCCGGTCAAATCGGACACAGTGTCGCCGACGGCTCGACACCGCTGCAACGTTTCTTCGGAGCTGTGTTGCCCAGACGTTAAGCCGCGGAAGTGAGCCCCGCCACTCGTTACACGCTTCGGCGTAATGCCGCTAGTGCAATAAAGATTAATTTAATTTTTGATTCTGTTTGTTTTATGCAGTGGTGCACCCAGGGGAAGGGGGGGGTTGAGGGATCGACTCCCCCCTCCTTTTGAAACCGAACTCTTGTTTTTAAAGTGAAGTGTCTAAACTATGCAAGTGCAGTACGTGCTCTTATTTCAACGCAGCTGTGTAAGAATTTGTCCCACATCATACTGAAGCCAAATCGGCTGGTTGGCTTAGTGGTAAGGTACATTGTTATCAGTACGATCAGAGGCGGATGCATTCCCCCACCAACCATTTTCAAACATGTTTTTAATGAATACAATTTTTCCATAATTTTGAACCTTTTCGATGACAATAAGTCTAACGCCCTAAGCACACATAATCGAAAATGTACGAACAAAATGCATCATATTTAGTGAAACACTCAGATAGTCAGATTTAGGAGCAAAAATTTTGAATAAAATTTGCCAAAAATTTTTTCGAAAAGTACTAAAATAACCACTAGAGCATGTAAATTTTCAAAAATTTTTCGGTGGAGCATGTCCCCGGACCCCCCTAGAACCTTTTTTATTCTCGATATGCTTCAAAATGATTTTGCCGAAAAAAAGCTACGCTTGATAATGTGTCAAAGGTTGGTCTCCTCTCCCTGAAAAAATTTCTAAATACGCCGCAGACATGAAAACATTTTTCAAAGGGCTTTTTACGTCTTTTTTGGGTCTAACGTCTTTGTATTAGTTAACATTAAACCTAATTAAAAATTTTCTGGATCCGCTCCTGAGTGCGGGATCGAGGATTTTTTTAGAGCCGCCCCTTTGAAATATGCTGGGTGCACCCCTGGTTTTATGCGTAATAGCAACACCGTCGTTATCGATCAAGGTAAATGTATTTTTCAAGAAAAACTTTTTCTTCTCATAAATCCTTTTATTATCAGACATTTGGCAATCGAGTTTTTGGACCAGCGGCATTTCTCGTTCCGGTAGCAGTTGCTTGTTCAACATTTGGAGCAGCCAACGGCAGCGCATTTACATCTGCAAGGTAAGCTATGTCCTTTCATGTGTAAATGTTTAACAGTCCTTAAATGAGACTAGTTGCTGGGGCGTAGCCAGCCAGAACTTTCGGAAAGAAAGTGGGTTTTCAAACGGCACTTTCAGCCGGTCTATCTTCAAAAAAGATCTTTAATGGTAGGTACAGTACATCCTCGATTATCCGGTCATAAACGACCGGTTAATCGAGGAGCCGTATAATCGAGGGCCGAATAAACGAGGATGTACTGTATCGCAAAAAAGTTGCTTTGCGGCAAAAAACTGCCTTTTATTGTCCGCCCTTTGGCCAAGACGTAAATCTCTACGTTGACACTGGCACTTGAAATATTTCGAGGGGGTTAACTGCTCCTTTTGTCCCCCTGGCTGCGCTCTGTGTGCAACTTAAAGTTGGATTTTCCATGCATTTTTATCTGAAGCGAAACTTTAAAGTGTTACCAACCATAGTTTTTAACTTGATCCTACCCGAAAGTTCTATTGTGTCTGGGGGACTCTTACGACCATTTCAGTAGCATACCTACGTAAGCATACCTATAGTAGCATACCTGTATAAGCAATTCAACGTTTGCAAATTAAATATTTGCCTTAGTTAGATGGCCGAGTTAAACGGCTCAGATGGGCAAGTGGTAAGAGCGTCCGCCTCGGGATCTGTGAACTTGGGTTTGATTCTAAGTCGGATCAAACCAATGACTTTAAAATTGGCATTCACAGCTTGTCTGCTTGACGCTCAGCATTAAAGGGACAGTGTGGAGAACAAGCCGGCCAGTTCACTTGTTGTGCCGTTGGGAAAGGCACTTAGTGGGATTCCCCCATCTTGGTGTGGTAAACAGATGGCCCGCAACTTCTTATAAACGAGCTCGTACAGCGCATTGATCGCTTTCTCGTGATAGGAGGATAAATATGCAACTAAAATATACAAATACTTTTTTTTGTTAAATGCGTTTTGACCTCTCGGCTATAAGCTGTTGCAAGCAGGGTGGTATTGACTTTGGTGACCCCGGGACTACTCTTTCGGGAACCCAATTCTTTTTGCGGACTTGATTTCGACGTTTGACCGGGGGGCTCTTATCACGAGGCGCCCGGGCCTATATCCCCTTCTTAGTCCGGTCTTGATTGCAAGACTTTGCTAAGAATCAAACCGTGTCGTTTGAAACAAAGGTTGAAGCATCAATACATTTACGGTTAAATCTTTTTTTTTTTTTTCGGAAAGATTACACAAAATTACTGAACCGGCTCTTATGTTGGCAAAGTAATTGCTGTTTTGGCTCGAGAAATACCGCAGTGCTAATGCACTACCGTAGGCTTACTGATTATTTAAGCTGCTTTTATTTGACCCGTAAAATGCGATTCAAGGAGAAACTTTGCTTGTAGTCACTTTTCTTGAATTTTAAAAGAATCAGAAAACTACAAAACAACACACAAATTTGTAGCAGCATATTCTGAATAGCAGAAGTAAAAACCGTTTTTAAATCACTTCTAAGATTTGGTTGTTGTGAAGGAAGTTTAGTTTTGTTAAAACTGGACATTTCGACAACATAAATTCAGCTGTCATCATCAGCAGTGCCAGCACAGCTGCTGAATCTATGTTGTCGAAAGTCTAGTTTTAAGAATTACAGTGGCTTTATCTTTCCTCCTTAAGATATTTCCGACTCATACCGCTACTTATTGTTGGCTACTGCATTCAGAAGTCTGTTTTTTTTTTCAGACTCACCTACGCTGCTGGACGAAATGGACACATGCTACGAATCTTCTCGTTCATCAGCGTCGAAAGATTAACTCCTTCACCTGCCTTGATATTCAATGTGAGATTTGATAAAAAACATATCAAATTTCTCCTAGCCCTGTAATAAGCTACTCTTAAACCAGGGTTTCTTGGTGGTCCATAATACCTAAGGGTTCTGTAAATACAAATACGGTGCGATTATCCAATTCCACGACATTTAAAATTGGCTGTTATGTTCTTATATAGGGTTCTAACAGGTCCCAAGAAAATGCGTTAGGTGTGCGTGGCCAAAAAAAGCTGAGAACTAGCCTACTATTCTAAACAATTAAAAGTTTTTTTCAGAAGCTTAAAGTGCAACCTTAGTTATGTGTGAGTAAGTGACCTTTTAAGCGTAGCCAGGGGCGGGGAAGCACCGGGAAATTGTTCCCCTTTTGTGACGCATGAAGACATTTGTAAGGTTGATCACTCGGGCGAATGAAAACGGGCCCTCTCATTGTCTGAATGTGGCCTTGGCCTCACCCTAAATTTTTTGCTCGTTTCGCCCTTGCTTTTAAAGTTTTTTTCTTTCTCTTGCTTTATAGTTCAGGTGATCATTTTAGGCCTAATCCTTTATCAAAACCTACCATGATGCAACTCTGGAGCTAGACTATTTGGGACACTGAATAATTAAATACAATTTGTTGTAACAATCAGGGGTGGGCCCAAATTTTTTTAGAAAGGGCTTGGAATGAAATACAAGCTTATTTTGCGGTTTTTTCTGTTTAAAAGTGTGGACTTTCTAATGTATTAATGTGTGTAGCTAAAAATTAAAGTGGCCTTCAGCCCCTTGGCCACTGTGGATAGGCCAAGGTAACAGGTGTAGAGTGACGGCATTGGACTTCGGTGAATTGATGATCGATTGTTTTTCAGTCACTCATTGCTCTGATCATGATTATTCCTGACGCTTCCAGTTTCTCCACATTAATCGACTACTTCACCTTTGCTTCTTGGATTTTCTACGGATTAACTTTTTTGTCAGTTATTGTTCTGAGAATCAGAAAACCTCATTGGAAACGACCTTACAGAGTAAGTTGTGGAAGCGATTGTTTTGATCAATTGCATCTGGTTAAAAATATCTCCATCGGTGCGAAAAATCTAGGATTCGATTCCCGGGCCGGTCAAATTGAACACAGTGTCGCCAACGGCTCGCCAGCACTTCGACGTTTCTTCGAAGCTGTGTTGCCCAAGCGCTATAAGACGCGGAGATGGCCCCCGCCGCTCGTTATACGCTTTGGTGTAATAGCGCGAGTATAATGACGATTTGATTTTTATTTTTGACTAAATGATTTCAATATTTACAGGTTTTTATTTTAATTCCTGCAATTTGCTTCATCATTTCAATTTATTTGATTATTGCTCCGTTCTTGGACAATCCATCTCTCGCTTACTTGGTGGCTGCCATATTTATTTTGGCTGGTTTGTTGTTTTATTTTCCACTTGTTTACTTCAAGAAAGTTCCACCTTTTATGGGTAAGATGTTGTTGTTATAATATTTAATATTTAATCCAAAAAAAATCTTCCACCAGCGTAAGTTTTTAACTTATTTGATAAGAAGCAATTAGATAATATTATTCGTGAAAATGAATTTATGCTGGTAATCGATTAGATAAAAAATTTAATTACAATCAACTCAAATAAAAAACAGCTAAAACACTTGGACAGACAGCTTACTTCTGGTGCCATTGTCAACGCTAATTGCTTCTTTTGCACCATGGCATATGACCCAGCTCAGTGTACGTTTATAACGTTGACAATGGCCCCAAAAGTGAGCGGAAAGGTCCGTCCAATTGCTGCAGCTCTTTTTATCTGCGTTGATTGTAATAAAATTGCTAACTAACTCCCGTTTACCAAGGATTAAAAGTTTGGTCTTACAAACTGCACTGCACTACTCTTATGACGAGCTTTTGTTTATAGCAGCTTTATCAGATTTTTCATGAACAAAAATAGTGGAGAATATCTAAAATTTTAGCGTTTTCAAATGAGTTAAGGGGTTATTGCAATTTTAACCGCATTTTTTATTGGAAACATGTTAAGTAGGCCTACTCAAAATAAGCATAGAGACCCGACGTGGAATGGTGAGAACCTTAATTAAGAAAGACGACTGTTTTTCTTTTCTTTAGAGTTTTTTCTGATTTTTGGGACCTTATTGTGATTTGGGTAGCCAGATAGAGTCCCTAACACGCCTTAAAAAAAAATTTCTTTCTTTTTTTTCAGCTCCCATCACAAGGTTTCTGCAAGAACTTTTGGAAGTAGTACCTGCTCCAAAACCAGATGAGATCGAGGATGAGAAACTTGAAGATAGTGATCAGAATTCAAATCTTAGTGTTTCCGAACACACTGGAGAAGCTTCAAAATTTTAATTTTTCCAAAACCAAACCCAGCTCCACATCATGATTACCCTCTCCACATGTGCAATTTCTAGTGGACTTTAGCGTTTCTTGGATCTAATTCCTGCGTCATCATCAATTTCATGATGTCATAATTAATGCAGAAAATAAAACCAGGAACCGTGGGTGTAAAGGCCTCCGAAATTGGACATGCGGGCAGGGTAATTATGGACCTCAGTAATTGGAAGTGAGGACAAAGCACCTTTTTGAATCATTGCAAAAATATGGTAAAACCAACTTTAAATGTGGTTTTATTCTTATCACCAAAGTGGATAGAAGCTTTCGTTACTTTTTGATAACGTCATACAGCTTTGCTTGGCAAGTTGAGCAAAGAGAAGCCAAGCTCTAAGACGTTTTAAAGGATTAATTAAACTCAACTCCGCTCCATTTTATTCATGAATTCTCGTCTCTACGCGTAATCAGTCTAATTTCAGAGAGCGTATTTTATACAATTAATGCTGTATAGTTGAGGTGCGAAAGTACGAAATACTTTACACGTTTTTGGAAAATAAAGCCCCAGTAGTTCTTTAAACTGGGTGTTGCGACAACATTGATTCAGCTGTCATCATCAGCGGTGTATCCAAAGCAATAAAAAGCCGAAAGAACGCCTTTTTTAAGAATTACGGAAGCTTTATTTTTCTTCCTTTACGTTTTATTTTTTGAGTTTATCTATAGGTAGGTGTGTTCAAGCAAATTTTATTTTTAAAAGTATGCGCTTTCGCTCTCTTTGTATCACTACTTCCCACCACCTTATTAGTAGCAATTACACTTTCCGCATTATCGTGTTTCAATAGTTAACTCAAATAAAATCTTCATTATGATATAATTAAAGTTGCAGTAGTTGACTCAAACGCTAAAATAGGTACTGCTAAAACAGTTTCGTCCTTAGTTGAAAAATCTGTAATTCTGATTAGTTTCAGTTATAACGTAGGTTCACAAGACAGCTTTTTTTGGATATTCGCTACCAAATTGATGCAAAAAGTTGTCGGTAGAGTGTAATAAGAATGACGATGTTTTAAAAGTTTATTATTGTGTTGAAATACATTTTTGATCATCTATGAATAAAAAAATTGTTTTATGAAAATAATTGTTTAGGTTACCGGTTAATTAAAAGTGCTATGTAATGGAGTTGAACACCAGGCATATTTGATATTAAAGCAAACAGTTCTTCTGGTGTACGGATTGAAACTGAACTGGACTGATAAACTCTGGAAAAGGAGACTAACTGTTCAAATTCAGGTTAATAGATCTGACGTTTCGCTGGTCAGAACAACCAGCTTCTTCAGAGACACTCGAAATGATCCCACAAAGCAGTAGAATAACTAGGCAAATTCAAATTAAAAATTATTTCCAATGAGCACATTATTACCAAATAAAGAAAAATATTACGTCAAAATAACAAATTTCGTCAAAATATCGGTACGGATACTGAAGAATAGACAAACGGAAAAATAATGCATTAAATCGCCAGAGATGAAAAAAGAAATTACCGTAGAATCACAATTGAAATGTAGAAACTGGAAATTTGAAGTAAAGGAATCAAAAAGTAAAAAGAAAAATTAGCTTTTAAGCAGCTTCTTATAAACCAAAGGAAAAGCGTGGCCGTCATTCTGTTCATCACTTCTGGCTTCTCATTGATCCACCAACTTTCAGCAAATAATCGTTTGGAATAGTCAGTTTCCGTTTTAAGAATTTCAACTTCAGATCAATTGATAGGTAATTTCTTTTTTCATCTCTGGCGATTTAATGCATTATTTTTCCGTTTGTCTATTCTTCAGTATCCGTACCGATATTTTGACGAAATTTGTTATTTTGACGTAATATTTTTCTTTATTTGGTAATAATGTGCTCATTGGAAATAATTTTTAATTTGAATTTGCCTAGTTATTCTACTGTTTTGTGGGATCATTTCGAGTGTCTCTGAAGAAGCTGGTTGTTCTGACCAGCGAAACGTCAGATCTAATAAACTGAATTTGAACAGTTAGTCTCCTTTTTCAAAGTTTATCAGTCCAGTTCAGTTTCAATCCTTACACCAGAAGAACTGTTTGCTTTAATATAAAAGTGCTATATTGCACAATGCAAGATTTATTAAAAAAAAAATTGTTAACAGTTTAAGCGTAATACGTAAATACATAGCTTACATACAATTTTTGTATTCGATCTACTCTTTTTTATCCTATTGAAATTAATTACTTCATAAAAAATAATTTTGGACTGTTTGATTTGACTTCATTATTATAGCTTCTGAATTGATTAGCACGTAACTCCTAAAAGAAAAAATTTTGGACAAACAGCTAATACATGATTGAACAAGGTGGGACTAAGCAATAAGCATTATCTACAAGAACTTAGTTTATGTTTGAATAAAGCAATTAATCAAGCTACTATCTTGTTATTTGACACGAAAATGACTCACGAGTCGCGAATTAAGTCAATAATCGTGTGTGATATGAGATCTATCACAAATGGATGGTTAATTTCGTATATTGCGAAAAAGTGACTTGGCGTTGTGATAGGACAATCCCGCCTTAAAAGTTTTGTTGTTTTTAACCTTGGTCAGGAATCGAAGCCAAAACTTTGCGATCATAGTCATCGTCAATAAGTCGCATGGCTCTAGTGGGACTTTTGAGGGCCTCGAGGCTAATTTTTTAGGCGGTACCAGTACGAGCGGCAGGAGCTCAGTTGATATAATGACCATCTTTTTGATCGCTTTTGATTCAACTCCGATCCACGACACTACGTTTGTGTAGCAACACGTTTTCAATGCTAGGGTGTATTTTTTGGGTTAGAAGAACTGTATTACAAGCGTACACTTTGGTTAAGAGTGTGCCGAAAATCGGACGCCAAATCCGTCGCCTGCCGTGGGCGTCTATTCGGCGGGAGCAGGAGTAGTGCTTCCTCGGGTCTAATACCAAAGGGGGCGACATATATCTGGCCTCCGGGGTGTTTTTATCATTGTATTAAAAGTTGACTGCATGCACATTGCTCAGTAGCTAAAACTGTTGACGAAATTTTGCGCTTATACTATGTAGGCCTATAGGCCTAAAGCGAAAACAAAACTCTATCAAGCGTGTGACCTGCGTCAGCGGCGTGATTTTACGAGTGAAGCAATCGAG
This sequence comes from Trididemnum miniatum, assembly GCA_964006365.1. Classification (NCBI taxonomy): domain Eukaryota; kingdom Metazoa; phylum Chordata; class Ascidiacea; order Aplousobranchia; family Didemnidae; genus Trididemnum; species Trididemnum miniatum. The sequence continues at coordinate 3,368,340 of OZ023243.1, read as the reverse complement.
TAAACAGTCACCACACATTGTATTGATTTTTGTGGTTTTGTGCTTGTGAGCAATTTGTGATACCCACGGAAAAGCAAACTTTAAAAAAGACCAAATCTTCATGACACTCGCGGTATTACGCCGAAGCATGCAACGAGTGACGGAGCTCATCTGTGCGCCCGTGCAGCACAATTTCGAGTGGCGAGCCTTCCACGCCGATAGCGATGTCTTTAACCATTACGGCATAGGCGCGGGAAGTGGGGTGCCAGGGGGGGCTCAAGCCCCCCCTGAACTTTTTTTAGCCCCCCCTGAACCATTTGAGCCCCCCCTGACAATTAAAACAATTATGCACTGAGTGCGACGTGATTAATGCTCGCAACGTACATACGTAATGAAGCAAATATTTTTTAAAGTGCTTTTAACCAACGAAGAATCACTATTCTTTTAAAAATCAGTCAGTTATTATTCACTTGGTCAACGTAAAATTTGGTAAAATTTTCAATGCTTGAAGTTCATTTTTAACCGTGTTTTATATCAGCGTTTGCAAACCTTTACAGCAGTCATGGACGATGGCCCAGTAAAAGTATAATGGCTGTCAATTCTTGTAGCTGCCAAACACTTTACGCCAAACTACTCTGAATGCTCGAATGAAAGTCGCTACTGATCATGGGAATTACGTAAATCGTAAACGAAAATGCGGTGAAGAGCAAAAAAACGGTCCTCAATCCTTCAGATGTTCCGAATTCCACCAAAATTTTTGTGAAAAGCTAAAAAAAAGGTCTTCACGGCCCGGACGCGTTACATGAACTGGAAATGTTGGTGGCCAACCTGATTTGTGTACATGCCAAATTGACCCGCGATCGACAGCCAAGCATCCAAAGATCGACCGGTACATCGCGATCGACTGGTTGGGCACCCCTAATTAAGCTTATATGAGCTGGTGCAAGTTCTCTTCTGGTTGAGTTTTTTAATGGTTTTGAATTTTTTCTACCAACCCAATGAAGCGGCTAAATCACTACTAAACTGGCACCGATGATCAGTAGGCTACTCGATTTGAGGGGGATGCCATCCCCCCTGAAAACAACACCATCCCCCCATAAAACATTTTAGCGTAAACCGTTCCCTTACAACTATAATAACCATCTCTTTTTAGGTCTGCATGAAAAGTTGTAGCCTACCACCCCCATAAGTGTTTTCACAACTCGAGCACTGCCGATGATTGTTACTAAAATTGAGCTAGTACGCCTACCTAAATACCTATATCTACACATCTCATTATGTTAAAAAATGGTTCAGTGCTTTATTTTGATTGTGTGTTTTTTGTTATTTTTAAACCTCAATGGGGCATTGTTTGTTGCATGTAACTCTGATCAGCAAAGCAAAAGTTAGATCGGGCAAATTTTGTTTGCCTACTTTCTGGTTTTGTGATTGAGGTATTTGCATTTTACAAATACATGAGTAGTAATTCGAGCATGGTTAGAAAAGCCTAATGGTAGTAAGCAATCTTGTTTTCCATGATGAAAGATTATCCTGAAAAAATTCCGGTCACTTGAGCGGCATGCAATTGATGTCTATCAAAATAGGTCTGCTGAGTGTCCTGCTCTTAAAAACGTGCGTTCGAAAAAAGGGGGGTCTGGGGGGCTTCGCCCCCCAGACGTTGACACGATCTTACTATTTTGAGCCCCCCCTGTCTAAAAAACGTTCCCGCGCCACTGCATTACGGCAAGCAGTTCTTCTTCATCTTTATCCTCCTATCACGAGAAAGCGGCGGAGGCGCTATGCGTAGGACAAATGCAGACTCGTTTAGGAGTTGCCTTTGTTTCCAAGTTTTCCAGTTGAATTTTGCTTCTGACTTCTTTAATTTGCTGCTTGCCAGATTCCACCAAGCAGAGATAAGCATCGTGAAGCATCTTATCCAAGGACGCAACTACAAGACTAGGTTGGGAGTTGAACCATGAGCCTTGCGATCATGGTCGTCGTAAAAACGACGCTCCGAACCACTGCGCCACGTTGCCGACTGCGCCAGTTGGTATAAGGCAAATTTGAATTTGAATTTTCGCATGTTTTGCGCTATCATCAAAGCTACTAAAAAACGCTTGGTTTGTAGGCCTAGTTACTCTACCACAAAATTTCTGCAAAAAAATCAATCCTGCGGTAAATCTGTAATGATGGGTAAATTACATCAAACTTTAATACCAGGGTGTCGAACCGAACCGTAACGTAAACCGAAAACCCGTATTACCCGCTTCCTTTCATTGAATCCGAACCGAACTGTAACCTTTATAATTAATAGACACGTGAACCTGAACCCAAGGCAACAAAAATCTTGAACCTGAACCGGATTTGAACCGTTAAAATAATTTCTGTCTAACCTAAACCCAGACCGGAGTGCATTTTTGCGACTTTGCTATCAATGCCAAAGGACTAAGTGATCCATTTCTAATGGTTTCATTCATCTCGGCGTGTTTGGGTTGCAAACTTGCAATTCTGTTGTTCTTGTTGAAGGGCGAGAGCAACACTGCAACTAGCAACGGTGATGCATGCAATTAGTGCTTCATTACTTTGAAAAATTGATTTATCTAAGCGTGAATGCGCAGATGTAATTTTTTTACCCAAAGATATAGGCTACAACGTGATTTAAAGCAGACTCAGATTTTACATTCGGCGGAAAAAAGTCGAATAATTCTGAAGTTAATCTGAGGTTATTTTTGCCTCTGAGGACATCCTTTATGAGCAACAGCAGCATCTGAAAAAGCAATTAGCCTAAATTCTCTTAATACCGGTAGTTTTTTCAAAAAATGCGCTCGCACCTGTGTACCAGTACAGGAGTCGAATTGACGGTTTCAAATTCTTGAACCCAAACCGAATTTGAACCTTTAAATTTTTGCTTCTGCGAACCTGAACTGAACCTGAACCCGAGAGTTCAAAGTATTTTTAATTTTAACCAGAATTAAACCTGCAAAATCAAACGACAAAAACCTGAACCGGAGCGAAACCGCTAAAAATAAATTTTACAGAACCTGAACCTAAACCCGCAGCGATATTTCAAGCGGTTCGATGCCCTGTTATATACAAACAGCCGATTGATGAAGAGGACGTTGAATTGAAGACTAGCTTCAACTTACATTGCATAACGTTACAAAACCGCGCAACATTTAAGAGCAGAAACACAGCATTCAGTACAATGCTGCTGGAACCTTGAAACGTCGTTTTTTGAACGTAGAAAACAAAGTTTCTATAAAAATTTTCTCCCCCTGCTGTTTGCCTTCGAGAAAACATCGGCGCCTATGTCGACCGCTCATTGCATTTTTTTATTATTTTGAACAAAAGACGAACAGGCCAGTAATAGGACAGATGAAGACAGGCTTTTAAACGTAAGTTATTAGCATGATCTTTACGGATGAAACAATGCTGGCGATCACCGAACTTATACCATCTCGGTTTGAAGCCGATTGATTACTGCCTCACTGCGAGGGTTGGGAAAAATCGATTGTGATCGATATTCGATTGCGATATTCTTTACGTTTTGTTCATCGAATGCACTGCAGCCTTTACTTTTTTGAATGAGTATCGAATATGGTCCAGTCTTTACTTTTTTTTCGGCGCAATTCGATATTCCATATTCGAGTCTTTTTCGGGTTACTTTATCTCACTTTAGTAAATTTAAAATAATCGTCGGTAAGTCATTACCTTGTTTTTGCTGATAATTTTTTTTTTTTTGTGCCAAAAAAACACACAAAAAAAGATTTTCAATAGCAAAGTTGCATCGCATCAATAATGTTATATATTATGTCCTTCATTTGTGTGTAAGTTATTGCATGAATGTGAGGACATCGCAAAAAATGCTTGGCGTACACCGCTAAATGCTCAGTGTAATATCGAATATCGATTACCATAATTATTCTTTATTTTTTACTTTTTCAAACTACCATCGAAATCGATTATTTCTATATTTTTTGGTGAACTATCGAATATCGATTATTTCTTTATTTTTTCGTGTATCGATTCCCAACCCTGCTTACTGCTACACCATCGAAGTGGTTTTCCTGATGACAAAACTCACAACGCCAAACGAAAAAAAAAAAACTTGTAAAAAAGAACTTGTAATAACTAAATTTAAATCCACTTGATATAAAAAATTACCAACGTAGTCTAAGGTTTGGACTCGATTCTACTTTTTGTAGAGAGTCTAAACAAAACAAAAGTTTTCAAACTTACACCAAATTTTTTCACATAGATCGAAAAGGTGAATTGTATTTTTACCGAATCTACTCTAAGCAATTTCCCTGAACTTTAAAAATATCAGGTATCCGGCCGGATAGAGATTAGAGAAGCACTATCCGGCCGGATGAGAGAGCAAGCCAAATTTAGAGGAACTGGTTTACATACCGGTACAGTCAGCCCAGGGCTCATCGCGGTTTCTCTAATTATGGAATAGCATGCCATACTATTCCATAAATAGAGAACACTCTAATTATGGAATAGTAAGTAAGGCACTGTGGTAGGCTATACTGGTATAGTCTAGCATGGCAGAACTGGGCAATAGGAGGTTTGGGGCCCATTTTATAAAGAATTAAATTTGGGGTAAATAGCCCTCAGGGTAAATGTGCCTCAGGCCTAATTTAGGGCAAAAGGATCTCAGGACAGGACGGTTGAAACAATAAATAGGCCCTAGGAATAGGATGCTAATTTAGGGCACTGGGGCATATCCTATGCATAAATCTGTAAATGGGGCTCTAGGACCAATGAGCCTCTGGGCAATAGGGGCAATAAGGGATCTGGGTCTCAGCATGTTTTGGTCTCTGGGACCAACGAGCCTTAGGACGGTTGTGACCAGTGTTCCCTCTAGGATTTTGACTAGTGTGAATTTGCCCGCATGATAAATTCATTGAAATTTTTGCCCGAAGATTTCACTACTTTGAGGACCCCTTTTACAAATTTTTTGCATTAAATTTGCTTTTCCAATATACAAGCTACAGTCTTGCATTACAATATTCAAGTTTTTTGTTCTGTGTTAAAGTTTTTCAGTTTTGCATTTTGTAATATTAATTTCTGGTTCAAAATCAGTAAAATTTGCCCAAAAATTTCACATTTTTCTCAAATTTCTCGCTTTAAAGGGAACACTGGTTGTGACGAAAGGGCCGTTTGAAGCTCTGGGGCATATGGCCTATCTGGGATTCAGCACACTTGGAGTACTAGCCCCATGCACATTTACTATGCCATACTACTGTACTATTCCATACTATGCCATATTATTCCATACTATGCCATACTATTCCATAAATATGAGACACCCAGCTCGTGGAGGTGGGGGTGTTGACTTTGTCAGGTGGTGTTCAAGTGTGGCCTACCTGCCGGTACCGTATCAAGCAAATGAAAACAGATAAGTTTGTATCATTTGAGGTCACTGAGGCTAGTACCGGTATGATTGCAGATACTGAACGATTATCATTTAGTGTACCGGTAGTTTATCGACCTGGTACAACTGTACAAATCACCATGACCATATCACTCATATCACTGTATCAGTGGTTGTATTATATCCTTGATCTGGTCTGAATTTGATGATTATCTGGCTGCTATACCTGTTAATTATGATAAATTTATCTTATGTGGTGATTTCAATTTTCATTTGCAAAATAACTCAAACTCTGATGTATTTAAGTTTAGGGGGCTTGTTTGAATTAAGGCGAGGTTAGGCTGTAACCCCTACTAATAACTCACTAGTGCCCTTAGCGGTCCTTGTGCTCGTGATATAGCTGCCTGTTATAAGATGTGGCTCAATTTAAACAAGCTGGTAAGTTTCTTGCTGTTCTAATGCATCGTGGATTTAATCCTGTTGATAACTTTCAGTCTCAGTCAATGCATTGCAAAGACGAAGTGTTAGATGCTTTTTTTACCTGTCATAATAACAGGCCACATGCACAAACCTTCCTTAAAAATCTGCAAGTTATTGAACAAACTTGCACAGATTCGGATCACTTTTTCTGTTTTTGGTCACATCTCTTACTGATGTTCCATCTATCAATACCTCAGTGAATAAGGTGGTGAGAAAAACAATCAAGAACTATGGAGACATTGACACATCATCATTTAAAAAAGATATAAAAAGTTCCAGATGTATTGAAAATATCTTGCAATGCTTATGTTGTGATGAAGCAATAAAACAATACAACATATCACTTAAATGACTTGATTTGATAGGCATGCACCTCTTCAAGAAATTTTATATAGTATAATTCCAATAATAATCCTTATCCTGGTGGAATAAGGCCTGCCAAGAAGCATGCAAATACAGACAAAGGGCTGAAAGGGCATTTCGTAAAATACTTTCAGCTGATAACAAGCTGAAATTTAATCTTGCATGTGTACAGTAGGGAGATGCAGTTGCCCCACAAAAAAAAATTTTTTTTTTCAGTAAAACAGCTGAACCTTTGTCAGGTATTGTGGTTTGATGATAAAAACACCTCTGTAAAGTTTGGTAGAGTTTAATCAATGTTTCAGTGAGGCAGAGGGACCAGCTCTCACAAGTTACTATGTTTCAATGCCATATCCAAAAACTGGGCTTTGCAGCTTCTTTGGTGGGTCTGCAGAATGCTGGAATGAGCAGATTAACTTTTGCAAAGTGAGGCCCTTGATTGCTTTGGTCTGCGGAACTGTTCAACTAGCCTTTGTTTTGTCTTAATACAATTATGACGTCATGATTGATCTTCTAAGCTACTAAAGTTTGAATGATTTGTTGACTAAAGTTGTATACATTATTGATATTCTAAGCCAGGGTTTTTCAACCTTTTTTGCTCATGGCCCACTAACTGATAATATATATTGGTGGCCCAAATTGAGTGTACTCTAGTTACGTGATCAGGAATGCTGGTGTTGCTTTCTAGTCAAGCTTTGTGGCCCACTGGAAGCAGTGCCGTGGCCCACTGCTGGGCCATGGCCCATAGGTTGAAAAACTTCGTTCTAAGCTAATAAAGTTTGAATGATACTAAAGTCCCTTTGTTTTGTGACAAGCAATGATTTGTTGCTGTTTAACGCACTATTGGATTACAAGTCCATAAGATGATATAATTATGTGGAAGTGCTGCTATCAAAGCATTTACTCTGCACATGTGGAATTTGACCGAAGAACTTGTACCTTTGGCATTGTTCAGTAGTGATGTTGATTTTCACACCAAGCAGAAAATAGTTGAAAAACTGAAAACACTACCTAAAAAAGTCTGCAGCAAGCAATTTGGTCATGGATATGGAAAATTACCTTTCCTCAAATCAATGATATAGTGAGAAAGCAAGATCTGTCGCACTTCATTGGAGAAGACTCCCGGTCTTTGTTTAATCATCATCATCATGATCGTTTTGCTCCAGAGTGGTAGGATTTTTGTCTTGTTCTAGAGCCCGGCGAGTCATCTCTGCACGTAAAGATTAGCCGGTTTTTGCAGTTAAGTTTCCAGAAATCGCAGTCTTGTGCATCTATTCTTTTCAACCCCTTTTCACGCATATCTTTTTCCAGTACCTCTATCCACCTCTTTTTAGGTTTTCCCTTTTTTGAGCCATCTATTTGAAAACGCAAGGCCTTTGCTGGTCCTCTGTTCTCATCCATTCTCTCCACATGTCCTAGCCAATGCAACCTTTGCCCTCGCAGGAATTCTTTCATTTCATCCACACCAGTTAATTTGCGAACTTTCTCAATTGGTTATTTTGTCCTTCAAGGTCTTCCCACATATCAAGCGCAGCATCTTCATTTCTGTTGTCATCAATCTTCTTTCATCTTCTATGCTCAAAGCCCAGCATTCTCCCCTGTAGGTAAGAGCACTTTTGAATAAGGCCCCCCTAATCTTTAGCGACATGTATTTGTTGCCTAAAACACTTAAGACTTCTTTAAATTTCATCCAACCAGATCTTATCCTTGAACGCACAGCTTCTTTAGCTCCTCCCTCCATGCTAAGCACACCGCCTAGATAGGCAAACTTATCCTCAATCTTCATATTGTCTTCATCTAACGTAATATGTTTCTCCATACTTGTAGCCACCTAACCTAGGCATCTTTTGCAGACAAAACTATTTATGCTTCCTACCTTTCCTTGAATTCCAGAGCAGTTTTTGTGTATCTAATGTCGACATTTTGTACATTGTAAAGAATTCCTTCCCACTCCATTTCCATACACTGAACAAGAAAACTTTCGGGTTTGCATTCTCACAACTTTTCCGCCTGTAAAGAATCCCTTCGTTTTTGAAAGAACAGGAGGGTTATTACAGGATGCTCGTTAAGCGGCTTACGAGCTCGCAAACTGCTCGGTAAAACAATTTTCCTCGCTAACGCGTTTTTTGGGATTACAGGATTTTCCGAGCTGGCGAACTCGCTCGGCAAGTAGCGAGAAAAAAAATGAGCACGTTAAGTTACCGAGCGACAATTTTATACACAACTAGCCATGGCAGAGCGCAGTTTTTTAGGTCATAGTTTATGCACAATAGCTAGCACCTAGTATATGACACAACTAGAGCTTTACACAACTCTCAGGCTTGTTGTGAAATGGTAGACTCAAGTTCAAGTTGACTCATTCGTGCGAAAGAGGCTAAGGCTCATCAAGTCGCTACACGCTATCTCAAATATGACACATGTCAACAGAAAAAAATCAGATTTTCAAAAATAAAAAACAAAACAAAAAAGAAAAATGCAAAGCATAGTCAACATACAAATACATACAGTGATACACATCAAACTAAGATTAGTAGGCCAGCTGCTGATCACTGGTACTAGCCAAAGTCCGTATAACTTCGTGAGTTATACGGACTTTGGTACTAGCTAGCGCCTAGTCTAGTGCTAACACTGTTCTAGGGTGACTTATTATAAAGTTGGGATGGTTTTAACTTGATTACAGGTAAGAGTGTATGTAGTAATGGTGTCTACAGATGTACTGGTACAGGCTTGCTGTAAGGTGCTAGACTAGCAGCTGCTCTTTGCTGGCTGGCACCTAGTCTGGTGCTAAAACTGTGCTATTACGCCTATTGCAAACATGCGTTGGCTGCAGACTTAGTTAGAGAATATGTAGTAATGGTATCTTCCACCATTAACTGTGTGAGGCCACGGCCAGCAACTGCTAGTCTAGCACCTCACAACAAGCCTATGCATCAGTAGACACCATTACTGCATACACTCTTTACCTATATCCAAGTCAAAACCATCCCAACTTTGTAATACAAGCACAGTTTTAGCACTAAACTAGGCGCTAGCCAGCAAACAGCAGCTGCCAGTCTAGCACCTCACAACAAGCCTATACATACCGAGCAGTTAGCGAGACACTCGGCTTTACCGAGTAGCTGCTCTTTCTGCGAGCGCAACCTGTAATCCCAACTTTGCGAGCACGTTATCTCGGCTGCCGCTCGGAGAATTTCTCCTCCGAGGAGAATTAGCGAGAGAAATCGCTCGCTAACACATAAAATCCTGTAATCACCCCCCTGGTCTTTGTTTAGCATGGCAGGCATTGACACAAGCTTTTTTTGAGGAATCGGCTGATTTATGGAAGGACGATGAAACCTTCAATAACAGCATAGAGATTATCTCAAGCCTGGCTGTTGTTGGTGACGGTGCTAACAGGGGGTAAAGTTGTCCCATGACTACATTTTGCACTGCCAAAAAGGAGGGCAATCTGCAGAGTATCTTGCAAGTGGTCGAAAATGAAAGGAACATCATCCCAAATCAGCGAAAGGGACAAAGTCAATCAAAGTGCTGGTTTCTGAAATTGTAACTGATGCATATCTGAATACATTGTCAACTGTTTTTTCGATTTCTTTTTTATCCTGTCACAAAAGCGGCGGAGGTGCTATGCAAAGGACAAATCCAGACTCGCTTAAGAGTTGCCCTTGTTTCCGAGTTTACCTCTTGAATTTTGCTTCTGACTTCTTCAATTTCCTGCTTGTTAGATTCCACCAAACAGATAATTGTCGTAAAGCATCTTATTCAAGGACGCAGCAATGAGGCTTGGGTGGGAGTTGAACCATCAACCTTGCAATCGTGGTCGTCATAAAAACGACGCTCCGAACCACTCGGCCACGCTGCCTAAAATTTTTAATTTATCTTTCTCAAGGTGAAGTTGATATCCCCCCTGAATCTGTCCCTGCCTGCACTAATATATTTACTAGGCCTATCTATAGACTGGAAAATTTATCATGCCGGTATGTCCTTCAATTCCACTTACTTTTTAGCTTATATTATATCAACAATTAGGTTAAAAAGTAAAAAAAAATGGAAACCCTGCTGGCAAAAAAGACTTTTAATCAGCCTAACCTACACATTGATAAAATTCAACCTAACTGCTTTAAATACACTTACTTTTAAGTTTAGATTATATAAAATTTAAATCTATGCGACAGGCAAAAAATGGAAACCTTGCTGGCAATACAAAGATGTCCCTTCTGCCTAACCTAAATGTTGGTAAAATTCAACCGAATTTTGCAAAGCTGCTTTTGTCACCAAACCACAGTACCTGACAAAGGTTCAGTGTCATTTCTTAACATTGGGGCAACTGCATCGCCGTAGTATACAGGCCAAAACAACTTACTCAACGGTATTACACTGAACGATTGCAGAACTATCAAGGGGACTCTTAAAAACACCTACAAAATTGTTAATCAGTTGCTAGACAAAGAATTTTCTTGCAGATCAGAAGATGACACTCTCTCAAGCGATGCTCAAGCATCTGAGTTCGCAGATTTCTTTGATAATAAAATCAAGGCTATCTATGGCAATATGCAAACTCACCACTCACCAAACTTTGGCAATACTTGCAACAAATCTGGGTATAACTGTTCCTTATTGAGTAAACAGGCTTTGCCGGAATTTCAGCCACTTACCAGCTTGATTCTACAAACTATCATTGAAAGCATGCCTGCAAAATCTTGCTATTTGGACCCCCTACCAACTAAATTACTAAATGAATGTATTTATGAATTACTACCCGCAATTCTTCATGTTGTTAATCTGTCTTTGTTGAACTGGAATTTTCCTGATGAACTTAAAATAGCATGTGTTACCCCCATATTAACGAGTGATTCACTTGACAAAGATGATGTTACTAATTTTAGACCAGTTAGTAACCCATTGTTTCTCTCAAAGTTACGAAAAATGTGTCAATTATCAAGTTACTAAATATTTATACAGTGGCGCACCCAGGGAGGGGGTTTAGGGGTCGAACCCCCCTTTTTGAAACCAAACCCTTGTCTTTAAAGTGAAGTGACCAAACTGTGCAAGTACAGTACGTGCTGTTATTTCAAAACAGCTGTGACAGAATTTGCCCCGTATCATACTGAAGCGAAATCGGCTGGTTGGTGTAGTGGTAAGGTACATTGTTATTAGTGCGGGCAGGGGCAGATCCAGGGGGGATATGGGGGATGCATCCTCCTCACCAGCCATTTTCAAACATGTTTTTGATGAATACAATATTTCTATAATTTTGAACCTTTTTGTTAACAATAAGCCTTACGCTCTAAGCACGTGTAATCGAAAATGTACGAACAAAATGCATCATATTTATTGAAACACCCAGATTTAGGGGGCAAAAAATTTTTAAAAAATTTGCCTGAAAATTGTTTAAGAAGTATATACTAAAATGGCCATTACGGTGTGTAAATTTTCAAAATTTTCTCGGGGAGCATGTCCCCGAACCCCTCCTAGATCCATTTTTATTCTCAATATGCTTCAAAATAATTCTGCCGGAAAAAAACTACGCATGAAAATATGTCAAAATTTGATGCCTCCTCCCTGAAAAATTTCTGAATACGCCGCAGACCTGAAAACATTTTTCAAAGGACTTTTTACGTCTTTTTTGGTCTAACGTCTTTGTATTTCGTTCACGTTCAACTTAATTCAAAATTTTCTCGATCCGCTCCTGAATGCAAGATCGAGTTTTTTTAGAATCCCCCCCTTTGAAATATGCTGAGTGGGCCCCTGATTTACATACCAATCAACTGTATATTCGGTGACTTCCAATCATCGTAGCTGTAAAACTGCCTTGGTTAAGGTTCATGATGATGTTGTTTCAATGTTAGATGCTAAATTAAATGTTATTTTAAATTTAACCTTCCTGCTGCATTTGACACTGTAAATCATGATATATTGCTTGCTAAATTACGTAATAAGTATGGTTTCAGTGGAACTGTATTTGCTTGGTTTGCGTCATTATCTTTGCAATCGCAGATATGTTGTCAAGATTAATCAGTCGCTTTTGCGTGATGTCGTACTCTTCTCAGGTGTACCACAAGGTTCGATTTTAGGACCCGTTCTTTTCAATTTACTTTCAAGAGACTGAATTATTAGCTAAATCACATGACATTAACATACGGTTGTATGCTGATGCTATGCAGTGCTATTTTGGTGTTGACAGAAATGTATCTTCTGATTTCCTTAATGATAAAATTCGGAGCTTTACGCGAGACTTAATGGGGTGGATGTGTGATAATTTTTTAAAGTTGAATGAAAAGGAAACAGATATTATTGAGTTGTCATCAACTTTTGGTGGCAAATGTAAGTTAATGTCTACCGTCAGTTTCGATAATGACTTTATCCAACCTGCTACCAGTGTTGAAAGTCTTGGTGTTGTTCTGGATGATGGACTGAATTTTCAAAAGCATATTGATAAAGTTATTGGAGTTCGTTACTTTAATCTACGCAACATGAGCAGGATTTCTTCAAAACTTTCTCGTACCTTAAAAATGCAGGTGATTCATTCATTGATCTTATCTCACATTGACTATTGCAATGCACTGTTTTACGACTTACCGGAATATCTGCTTCATAAATTGATAAAAGTTTTATATGCTGCTGTTCGTTTTGTTTTTGGATTAGGAGGCTCTGCAAGACGTTTACATATGTTACCTTACCTAAAAAATCTTCATATTCCTGTGAAATTTCGTATACATCATAAAATAAGATTGCCTTAATGACCTATAAATGCATTCATGGTACTTCTCCGGGTTATTTGCAAAATGTAATTTCTTATCATCCTGCAAACTCATAATCTTGAAGTTAATGATGATCCGCTACCTCTTAAAATAAAGTCTGGACTCAATTACAAAAAATTTGAATTGATCTTTTCATGTGCCTCTTCTCATGTATATATGTAATTCTTTGCTGCTTTCTTTGCGGGAAAGCATGCCCCACTTTAAAAAGCAATTGAAGTGTCATTATTTCAGTATTACCTTTTAGGGTATTAATGACATTTAGTACTATAGGCCTATTGGGTTCTGCTTAGCTTAGGTCTGGTATGTGGTGCCTTCCCACTCTATGTTTGTATGCTTTCATTATTACTGTATAGGTTACTGGTACTTTTTATGGGTTTTGAAGGTGTTGATGACATTTGGTACTGTACTGGGTTTTGCTTTGCTTATGTCTGCTATATGTTGTGTCTTCTCACTTTATGTTTGTATGCTTTTATATTGCCGTATAGGTTACTTTTATAGGCTGTACTTTTTTGTGGAACTTCTCCTGTACATGATTTTGTAGTAAGACCCTTAGACAGATAAACTGATTTTTTCTCGGCGAATCTTAAGGGGTATTCAAGTTTTTTGTTATTATTATACGTATCCTATATCCGGCAGATCCCTATAATTTAGCGATCAGTTCACGACTTGAACAAAAATTCCACGAAATTTATGTTTTCATCGATATGAGGGAATATGCTGCATTGCTGCTATAATAAGTTAATGACGTCAAATTTCAAAGTTACAAAACTTGCCCCTCCTCAATTTTTTTCTTGCTACGCCCTTTTAACGATGGTTAACAATGATAACTGAAATTATTCTCAAATTACATTTAGCATTCATATTTTGCCGCATTTTTAAATTGGCATAATCTGAAAATTTTCAATTTTTGAAGTTAATGGACTATCTAGATTTGATAAAAAATTGTGCGAAAAGGCACAACTAAAAGTATTTTTGATTTTCGAAATTTTGAAAATCTTTGATCACGGTCATGGTAAGCTTTTTGTGGCCTGGGCAAGTTTCTGAGAATGATGACCATAGATGTCTGGTACAAAAATTAGGTCTCTAAGATCCCTACACTAAAAACGATCTTCAAGTGGCATCTTCTTAGAAAAATGACAGTTACCAAGCTCACGTCACAGCCTCCCTCAATTACTCTACCGCTGAAAATATTTGTTCAATAATTTTAAAATAATCTCCCTCTGTTACTGGTACAGTACTCCTTATTTTTTGCCGTAGGTACGCTTGATGAACATTAGTTGACTAGAGAATAACTGCAATATTTTTTTGATTTCTTAAGCATACGTAGATCTATGAAATCATCTTGGTAAAAACATAAAGTGGTCTGTGGTTAAGTACGGTATTCTGAGAACTTGAAAAATGGGAGGTCAACAGGGTAAAGTATGTACTACTCCGGAAGAAGCTAAGCAGTTTATAGATGAAATTATTGCTGCTCATACTGTGGTATTGTTTACCAAATTTTACTGCCCATATTGTATAAAAGCAATATCTGCGTTTAAAAAGAGTGGCATCAGCTATTATGAAATAAAAATTTATGGGCGAAGCGACTGTGCTCTACTGCAAGATGAATTACTGAAAATGACTGGAGAAAGAACAGTTCCGAGAGTATTTGTGCATCAAAAATGCATTGGAGGAGGCAATGAAGCTGAAGCTCTATACAAAGAAGGCAAATTGAAAGCACTTGTGGAAGAAGGACCGAAACAAAAAGACGATCAACAAGAAGAAGAAAAAGAATAAAGTTGAAAGTAGGTATGCTGGAGATACCGAAGAAAATGCTTCTTTGCTGCAGTTGGATATGATATGCATTGTTTGTTTTTTCATTGTGCACATTATTTTATGTCATGAGATTGCAATATTTTGTAAAGTACTATATGTAAGTGTCAATTTATCTCGTCTGTCTTTAAGATTTTTATTCTAAGATTTCATTAATTCATTGCCCTCTTCAAGTTTTTTTTATGTTATTGACTGTCGTATGTAGTATAATGCTAAGTAAACTACAGTGGTGGGATTCAGCCAGTTTGAATCGGTTCTACAGAAACGCCTCACAAAATTATATTAGATCAGCAAACCAGCCAGCATTGCTGTTTATTACTTGTACCATTAATTGAAACAGAACCGGATGAAAATACATAACTTTCGTAATTGAATCAGCTGACAAAAAAGTTGAATCTCACCTCTGGCTGGGGGTTGTAAGATGGTGTTTATTCCATTTTGAGTAGGCCCAACCAGCTTTCATATATGCAGTTTTTACTTGGTAAAAATCTTCAAACAATGCAAAGCTGTTTTAGCTCTCCTCCCTACCTAAATAACTATGGGAATTATATGTAAAAGTCTTCGTAATGTTGAAAATGCTTGTGTTATATAACAGTGCTACTCAAACTTTGTAAAATAATGTGCCGCCAGCGTACTTCCAGTCATTCGACGTACCAGCCGTTCACTTTAAAGGAAAAACGCAAAAGTGTTATTTAATAAACAACAATCATGACAAAGTTTAACAAAATACCTTTTATGTAATCCCTCTAGTCCAGGGGTTCTTAACTTTTTTGTCTTGTTTACCCCTTGCCGAAAGAAAAAAAGTATAATTTACCCCCAGTGTACCACTACTGCTCTTTCAATATTGAAAATTAAAGTTTTCTTTAGTCTTTAATTCAAAAAATTTACCCCTTCGGTAGGTAAATTTAGCCCCGGTTAAGAATCCCTGCTTTAGTCTAAAGCGAAACACGTGCTTAAGGTTGGGCATTCTAGAATTTCGAATCTTTTGAATCCGAATCCTTAAACATTCGAATCCAAAAAGTCAATTTATTTTGAATAGTTGGAACCGAAATGATAATTCTAATTAACTGAATTTGCAAACGAAGCAGCTTAATCTCTTTTTTTCTAGTTTTTTTTTTATGTAGGTGTAAAAGTTGCTCTTTTTTGACTCGCACTCGCAGTGCTTTTATCCTTCTTTCGATCTTTTTTATGGTGATGCGCTAGGTTTTTTAATTCGCATAACTGTGTTGCTTTGTCTCTTTTTTATCACGCGCACAGCCAAGCAGAAAAGTCACGCGCATTGTGCATAATTCACGCATTAAGGTCATAGAACCGGTAAAAAATCAGTGTAGCTTCATGTTTCCAAAATTTTGAAAAATTATTCCGGAATAGGATTCGAAATTCTAGATTCGGTGTAATTATTCTAGAATACCGAACTATTCTAAAATGCCCATCCCTACACGTGCTTATACTTATTTTCCAACTCATCACATACTGGCGATCAAGTGCCAGTGTACTGGCACCCCCGCACACGTACCACAGTTAGCGTAGCACTGTTCTATAATTCTATATTCACCTCTTCTGCAGTGGATGCTAATTACTGTATCCAGTGTTTTTTAAGGTTTGGCTTAAGGAGCCATTAAGCAATTTATTGCATAAAACACAGCTTTCTATACTGTTGTAGAAGCAGATTTTGAAAGTGGCTCCTCAAAACGTCTTAGAAAAACACTGACTGTATCAAATCCTCTTTATCTGGATCTTCCTGCCGTAAAACTAGTTTTTAAGTGCTTTCTTCAGTTATAATGTATATAATGATCTGATTTTTCAGCAACTGTAAACTGTGATCAAGAAACTGTTTGCATTACATGCCCTGATCTTAAATGCACTGCATTAAAATCGTGTTTATTTTCATTTATTAGATATTTAAGTTCACAATGGTTTTATGTGCTTCAATGAAACAGGATCAGGAGAGCCTTATCTGTTGAGATATTTTTTGGCATTTTACTAAAATGTTTTCCTTAAATATTGATTGCTCTCACTCCACCCCATGGGAGATTGATGTCCGTAAAGCATTTAGTGTATTGTATTTCAGGAGTAAAATCGACCTATTTACTATTAATGTCACCATCTTGTACATTTTTCTGCCGATGCTTTTATCGAAATATGCAAGATTAGTATGTTGCAGTGTCGCTTTGTTTGTAGTGTATTTTTAATGTCAGTCTGAATTATATGATATTACTGCGGATGATCTTCCAGTTATACTATTTCTCTTAACAGTATTTTGGAACATTCAAATTCGTGGACCATGTGGAACATATTGTTTAATGATTATGAGTTTTAATAGTGCGTTTGATAATGTGTAAAAGTAGCTTTTTGTGAAGTATACCGCAATGACCTCTTGCTAAAGCGTCTGCCAAAATTTTTGCACAAACAGCATTCAAAATTGACAACACGATTTTATTTAAAATTCAATTTCTGCACTGCAGACACAATATTGTAAAACTCGTAAAATGGGTTGTTTTGTCTCTAGCAACTTTCATATGAAATATGACTCAGGCCAGGGGTCCTCAACCGGGAACCGCTTCCCCATTGGGGGGTTTGGTTACAAGCGCAAGATTTATCAATGGTAATTAACCAGTTGCGGACGACTGTAGCCACTATCAAATAAAATACAAAAAATTTTATTGTTGGGAGTCTAGAAGGTGGGCGCAAACCGCAATAGGTCGAGAACTACCGATCCTCTCCCTAGGTATTTTGATTTTACCAATGCTTGATCTATTTATCAAACAACAGTAAGTCCCGAAGTAAAACTGAAAAGTCGATTGAAGAAAGTATTTTCTCTGAACTACAGAATGAGAAACGAGCAGCAATTTCTACCAAAACATATCAATCACTGACACTTGTACTTAAAACATTTTTTCGACGGTATTGTACAGGAAGTTATTTTGATTATATCTAGCAATAATGCAAATATAGAGTTGCAGACTATGCAAACATTGCCAGAGAAATTGGTTTACTAAACCAAACACTCTGGGAGCGTATGAACAAAAACAAAAAACATTATCACCACTCTGATATAAAAACAATAATGCTTAGATCAAAAATAATCTAGTGCGACTTGCATGCAAAATACAATCGTGCTGAAGAGCTGGAGTAACCCATGAAAAACTGCGAGGTTATTGTGGTAGCAACGTGTTCATCGCAATCACGAATAATGTTATTTGAACAATTGTTAAATATGGCGATCTAAAATGCTCAAGGAGGAAAACTAAAGTCACAATAATTCTCAAAACTGGACGTTTCTACAGCATAGATTCAGCTGTCATCATTCTCAGTGCAAGGAACGCAAACCAATAACAAAACTGAAAGTATCGTATTGCCTTGCTTTCACTGCTGATGATGACAGCTTAGTCTTTGTTGCCGAAACGTCCAGTTTCAAGAATAATTATTGTGACCTATAAGCTATTTTCGTCTCATATTCATTGTATTCTAAAATGCAAGCTTTTGCATTGATGATGCATCACAAAATATATCTAATTTGTAGCACAAGCAAAGTAGTAGGCAACCAGCCTGCAACTCTTGCTATTAAGGAAGCGACACTTTACTCGATAACAATGTTAAACAGGCTCTAAGTGGGCTTGACTTAAAAAAATTGTCAATGCATTGTAGCTCGTCATTTACAGCAAGTAGCGTGAGGCGCCGTTTGAAAATAATTAGGTTTTTCCACATGTTATTTTGGCCGATTGAAGTTACATATTGTCCAATATATTACACAGGGTAAGACATAGCCTATATATTAGATAGAAAATATTCTGTAAGCTTTGTGCTGGTTATTTTGGCTAATTCATGCTACAATTTTGTCTGATACATGGTATATAATTATAGGAAATATCCCACATGTTTGTATGTTTGTGGTAATTTTGGCTAATTTATGCCACAGTTTTGTCTTTTTCTTTGCCGAGAGCTTTCCGAACGGCGCCTCATAAAGTAGCTTGCAGGTTAAAAGTTAACTTTTAACCTGGAAGGCTCTGGAAGCAATATAGTTGTAAGTACGCATAATGTTAGGTAGGATGAAGTAATACTGCAAAGTGAGCGGCCATCATTTTTGAAAAACATAACGGTAGGTCTTACTGCAAGATTCCGCAAATAACCCGCTTCTCTGGTAGGGAAGATTTGCGTTACGTCTCATTGCGGATACCGGGTATTGGGCTCAAGCCCAATTAATTTTTTGTTGCACATATCAAAACATAGGTACTTCGGCATTTGTAGACACAATAACCCGCACGAAAGATTTTGATTTTAGCCTCCTCCTCCCACCATTAAAATCCTGGATTTGCCCCCGCTTCTCCAGATAGTTGGTAAGTTACTGTAGGAGCGAACAAGAACAGGGCCGGATTTACACAATGAGAGGCCCTAGGTTATTCTGATATCACGTTTGCCGCCAGCGATTAATGATCGAATTTCTCTCTAAATAAATGAAGGTCTTCATGGTTGATCTTCAGAAAAAAGGCTTCCGTGATGGCGTCGAGCCCTTCTGTTCCTGAATAATCCTCTTGTCTTCAGCCAGCAGAGCTTATTGGTAAATCCGTTCCTGCAGGCGAAATGCGCAATGTATATGAAGTTCGATCGCGGAGCGCATAAGTTTGTGTTAAGGAAAGTGCGAGTGGACACTTATCTGTGGTTGTTCGTGATTCCGCATTTCTGCTGCGAAACCAGTTATATGTTCGGGTTCATTTTCACCCCAGTTTCTATAAAGAGGGACTGGGGGCCTCAGACCCTCGTCATGAGGAACTGAAGGTGGCGATAGTCTGTGGGCATTGCTTGTACGGTCCACCGTAGCCGAAGTTGAGGGTTCACTACTCGGTTGCGGAAGAGGGGCAGATTCCTGCCGGACATATTGCTGTTCGCGGACCCATCTCTCCACGCGATCTTGTCGCGCATGATGAGGATGGCTGTCCGCAGATCCGTATCCCGATGTTGATCCAGCGGACGTAGATCCACTTACTCCGGCACTGATCATGCTTTGCTGGCTTCCTTGGTCAGATTCAGACCGGTCGGGGAATTCCCTAACTCGTCGCTCTTCGTATCTGCAAACAGAATTTTGTATTTAGCTGCATTTATCTTATCACAAGAAAGCGCTATAACGCGCTCGCTCAGAAGTTGCCTGCCATCTGGCTACCACACCAAGATGGGGAAATCCCGCCTAAACGCCTTTCCCAACGGCACAAGCGAACTTGCCGGCTTGTCCTTCACACTGTCCCATTAACGCCGAGCGTCAAGCAGGGAAGCTGTAAATACCAATTTTGCAATCACTGGCTTAACCAGACCAGGAATCAAACCATGCAGAGTCTAAAGCTCCAGAGGCAGATGGTCTTTACCACTCGGCCATATGAGCTGTTAATTATATGTAAGCTTGTTTTGAGGATAAAATACAACATCAGAGGAACGGGGGAGGGGTGGTAGCAAAGAGGGTTCAAAACTACAAGATCAGCAATTTTTCATTCTAAGCACCATCAGTCCATCACTCACATGCCTACTTTTGGTGGGCTTCAGGCCCACGGTTCTAGTTTCTGCATCAGAATCAAATTCTTGATTTCATAATCATTTTTTTAACTATGACATCAGAAAATTAATTATGATGCAGAAACTAGAACCGTGGGCCTAAAACCCAATAAAATTGGACAAGGCAATAGTGCGCTAGGCTAATATAGGATGCAGAAAATGTCCGTCAGAAAGTTTGCCGCTGTTGGTGCAAAAACAGCATGAAAGATAGGTAATATTAACTTTGCGCGTTACGGACCAAAGATAATTCACTCCACAAAGATATAATAATAATACAAAAATAGACACGCATTAATTGGATCTGTGTTCGTGATAGTTACCTCGTAGCAATGCTGGTTCAAGGCAAACTCAGTCGCACCTATCAGGCTTACAAAGGTAGCGAGTTTGGCGACAATATGATAACGTCTCTTGAAGTCTCGCATACAAATATAATATCTTCATCATACTTCCGGTATTACGCCGAAAGGTGAAACGAGTGGCGGGGCCCATGTCGGCTTGGCGCAACTGGACAAACACAGCTCCGAAGAAACACTGTCAGATTTAACCGGAATGGGAATCGAACCCCAGACCTCCCATACCCATAGCGGTCACTTTAACCACGACGCCAACGGGCCGGTCGCCAACAAATATGTTTCTGTAAATTTGTCATCACTTATTTTCTCACCCCATCGGAAGTTCACTTTCATAATTCTGGTTGACTTGGGTTCGAACCCATCTTCCCACTCTTTCATTTTTCATCTCTTCGCTAATAACCTCTTGAAGATGACGCAATGGACTACGCAGTGTTGAAGACGAAGATGGAGAAGCTAAAAAAAATAAAGCAGATTTAATGCAGCGTAGCCGATCAATTTTATTAAAAAGAAAGCTCAAAAGTTTTTGTAGAAAATATGCTGCCAGGATAAGTGAAAACTTTTTTATTTACTTAATGTTTCAAGATGTTACTCATCCCAATGTCGAAAAAACATCTTTCGAAAGACGAGTAACATCTTGAAACGTCAAGGAATTAAAAAAAGGTTCAGTTATCCTGGTTGCATGTTCTCTGCTAAAAATTTCGAGAAGTTTAAAACATTACGCTACATAACTCAAAGCATCATTTGACGTTCAAATACTATTATATTCTAAATGTTGTTCAAAATGTCTGTGGGAAAGCCACACTTCAAAAAAGTATCTCTATTTTACTGAAAAACAATGCGTTCAGACTCGAAGAGGCCTTTACAGATGATAGCTTCTAATACACGAGACACTGAAATCAAGATAAGCAGCCAACAAGATTCACTCCAATCCTAGTTACTGCAACAAAAATCTGAGCACTCACCGGAAGGAGTTTCAGCTTGGCAAAGAAATTTCACTAAATGCGGATGCGAGGAAGCGTTTTCGGGAGGTTTTGATGATTTTTTCGCACCTGCAACACAATGGCGTATTTTTGAACGGTAGCAACAAAATTAAAACTATATCCTTTCGCGGTATCATTTAGTGAGGCTATTGTCACTTAACGCATGAAGAATACAAGTAGGGTTTTTTAATTTTTTAGACGATCAATTCGGGATCTAAAATAAATATCTCTTCCTAAAACATTACATGGAATCAATAAAAAATCAAATAAATAAAAGATTTATCGAGATATAGCCATAAATTTTTACCAAAAAAAAAAAAAAAACGCCAAAAAATCACCAATATCGCCTAAAACGTGCTTGGAAAACACGGCGTGCCTTGCCGAAATTGGCACAAGGCGCCATGTTTGCGACGGAGCGTCGTTTTTGCGACGGCCATAATCGCAAGGTTAATGGTTCAACTCCCACCCAAGCCTCATTGTTGCGCTCTTGGATGAGATGCTTTACAATATTCATTCCGCTTGGTGCAATCTAAGTAGCAAACTAAAGAAGTCAGAAGCAAAATTCAACCGGAAAACTTAAAACAAAGGTAGCTCCTAAGCGAGTCTGGATTCGTCCTTCAGCGCCTTGGTCGCTTTCTCGTAACAAAAATTGAATCAACCAATCAGCATTTTAACAAAACAACACACCTTTTGACGTAGTTTTCTTCGGACTCAAGGACGATGTATTGGCTGCTGGTTGTTCAACATTGGCTGGTACACGAGCAGAGTGGGAGAGGTCGTTATACGTAGGATCAGATTTTTCTCGTTTCACTTTAATGGTTCGTGCTTCTTCTGTAAAAGATAATTTTGTGCTAGTTTTTTTAAGCAAGCATCAAAAACAAATGTGGAACACTCGGAATATGCTTTATTGCTTTTTTTTTTATCAGAATTTAGATTTTTGGAACTTCCACAAATAAGAAAAAAAGGCGGCCAAGAAACATGAAAAAATTTGTTAAAAAAAAGGTTGTACGTTACTTTCATTGGGAAACATTTTTTACAGCATGCTTGTTAACTAGGATTGTTTCTGACCCGCTGAAGCCCAGCTACGACTACTTACATTGTAATTGCACGTCGTACCAGGGCTGCTAACTCAAACTCGCTGAACGCGGCATTTTTGCAGAAATCGAGAAGCAAAATACCTGAACTCGAGAAGCGTTGATCGAGTTCCAAACTTATCCTGATCTCGATAAAAACAACTCGAACTTAGCATAAACTCTGTGAAAAATTACTAAGCTCGAACTTGCAAAATCGAAAATCAAAACTTACCAGTAGCTTTTTGTAAATCAAACGCATAACTAGTTTCCTGTACATCATGATTCGTTTCAACTCCTTTCAATCGATCTCGAAGTTGTTTTAATTCGATGTAAAAATGGACTTTATCTTGTGCTCGGGGAAATTGAGCACAGCGTGCACTGGATGAAGGCATAACAAAGATTTTCTAAAATAAAATTTAACTCACAACTAGTAAAATGTTAATAGTGAAAGTTTTAAGCTGTCATGACATAGCATGGTATCAGCAATAAACTAAATAAGTAACTGAGTCTATTTTCAAATGGACAAAAAATTCAGCAGCAATTGAAGGAGTCTGCGATGTGAGCTTGCGCTCTTCCCGTCAGCAACCACCCGCTATATATGTCAAAAAAACGATCGGCTCCAGCCGTGAATCGAACCCGTCACCTAGGATCTGTCCCCTGCGCGCGGTGCCTCTACTAGGCCATGTCGCTGACAAAGACGCTAACTGGGACAGTCCACATGTCAAGTGGTCCAAAAAGCCACGGGGTTGCCGCATCATAATTTTTGATGTAAATAAAAAAATGATGGGGACATCAAAAATTTGATCACAGGTACGCTGAAAAAGGCCCAAGGGCTTTTAGAACACATAAAATGGACATGTGATCAGAGTAAATGTAGAGAACATTTTGCTGCAACTTTGGGAAAAGTACTTCACCTTTATAAGTGGCTAACGAGATCGTTTTAAGCGAGTTCATTATAACGTTCGATTGCTTTCTCGCTATAGAATAAAAATGCTGTTACTAATACTAACGCATTTCAAGAGGCCAACTCACGGTGTTCGTCTCCGGTATATTGTACGGTTGAGTTCCAAATTGAAAATCTTTTTTCTTCTGCCCGAACATTTCTTTACTAAATATTTCATAGATTCCTTTCCCATTAAATACTGCAATTTTGGGCTGAAAGGTTTTGATTTTTTCAATTAGTTCTTTCCCACCTTCTCGAATTTCTTGACTAAAAAATTTAAAACGCAAATTATGAAAATACAAATTAAGTAAAGCTAAACTGCATTTCTTAAAACTAGACGTTTCTACAACGTAGATTCAGCTGTAATCATCAGCAGATTGCACAGCACTGCTGATGATGATAGCCAAATCTATGTTGTAGAAACGTCCAGTTTCAGGAATTTCTGCTTATTTTCGTCCTATTTTCATGGTGTTCTAGGCTGTATTGATGTGCACAACTTAGCAGAATGCCACTGCATGGATACATGTCATATTAAACAATTCAATTTACATATTACGATTTACCCAGTGACAGAATCTTAACCAATTGTTTTGAACAAAAAATCTTTCAAGGCATCAGGAGCAATATACATAGCAGCAGTTACATAGTATATCATTATCATTTTTTTACCTTGAAAGATCTTTTGCTGACGGAGTTGTTCTTTTAACCATAGTAGAAAAACCAATGCCATAATCCAGCATCTCTATATCATTTTCAGAGCTTGAGGGTTTGTCCACCAAGCCAGACATGTTAATACAGTCCCCTAGGAAACACGAAATAAATTACCTATTTATATCTTTGCTTCCAACCGTTGTACGGGATACAATGTTAGTTAAGCCGATGCCATAATCAAGCGCAATGTAATCTTGCACAGCTGTGAGAGGTACAGGTATCAAACCAGCCAGAAATAAACATTTCCCTGTAAAAAATCTAGTTGAAGCCAGCATTTATGACTTGACCACGGCAAGCGTCCACTCATTTAACAATTGACATCTCTACTTTACCGAGATAACACTATTACCGCAGGGGTGGGGCACCGGCAAAGCACAGCGAGCCATACTGATCGTACAATATTTTCAGCGGGCCGCATTTACTTTTAATTTCGCTTTAAAAATACACAACTCTTTGTCACAAATGTATTAAACATTCATGATGAATTATTTTTTTACCGTAAAACCACAGACTTTTGCGCGATTGCATGTCACAAATGTAGCATGTTGTTGAAAGTGAAGCAGTTTTCAAGAAAGATTCATATTTTCTATTCTACTGGTTTATTGTACACTTAACAAAGTTCTGATGCGAGCCACATTGAAAACTTAAGCGGGCCGCAGGTTCACCACCCCTGCATTAGCACATAAAAGCTTATGTTCGTTGAATTTACTACATTCATTTACATTTACTAAGCCAGGTAGTAACACTTGGATGGTAAATATAAAAATATCTTACTCTTTAGCCTTACCGGTCATTACTTTCAGAAACCTTGTAAAGCTTACTAGAGAATGGCATTGTCATAAAAAAAACAATTATTGACAATATTACAATGAACATTTACAACAAAATCATCAAAGTAAAGCAAGTTTCAAAGACATTGTTATTGGCGTGGAAGGCATTGGGTTTGAGTCCTAGGCCAGTCAAATCGAACACTGTTGCTAACAGCTTGCCACCCCTGCAATATTTCTTCGGAGTTGTGTTACCCAGGCGACAAGCCATGGAGATGGCTTCACCTCGTCGCCACGCACTTCGGGCTAATACTGTGAGCATATTAAGGATTTTTTTGAGGTTTCTTTCATTTTTACAAGTAAAAAATGAAATTCAAAGTCTGCCACTTTCAGCATTAACATTAGAGCAAATACCAAACACTACAGACAGAAATATAATTATATAAAAGCTCAATTAACCAAACACGTACAAAAGTGATTTCCTGGACCAGCATAATGATGCCCTTTGTAAGCAGCGAATAATCCAGGATTGATTCCAATCTATAGCAATAAAAAAAGAATTAAGGAAGAGACACTGAAGTACGAAAAAGATGAAGTTGACGAAACAAAAAATTAATAAGTTGCAACCAAAAACAACCAATACTGGCAGGTTGGCATAGTGGCGCAGGAGGTCTGGGGTTTCATTCCCAGGTAAGTCCAATCTGGTTAAAGCAGACACAATGTCACCAATGACTTGCCACTGCTGCAGCATTTCTTTGGAGATGTGTTGCTGAGGCGGTGAGCAATGAAGATGGAACACGACCCTAGTTATATGCTTCAGCGTAATGCTGAGAGTATACTGAAGATTTTATTTTGATTTAAAACAAAAAACTTACAATTAAAATATCTAAGCCATGCTTGATTCGGTCTGGCAAAAATCGTTGCATTAATTCCTCTCTTGAAACACCTTTGAATCTAAAAGTAGTCAACACACACCAGTTAGTTCTCAAAAACAATTGAAAATTCTACTGCCACAAAAAATTTAAGTCTCATACTTCAACTTTTGGTTTGGTAACAAAAATTCATAGAATTAAACTTGTGTTGACCAACTTCTAGCAGTTAGAGTTCAAAGTGTTAATCATACTCTCAAAGCACTTATAAAATATATACTGCAAATACATCACATCAATTGGACAAACCATACATATAACTAGTAGTTACCAGAATTTGATTAAATATCACAAAAACGTAGGAAATGGCTATTTGTATAAGGCTGTAAAAATAAACATTTTGTTTATTTTATTATCCCTTCCCACTGTTCCCAGTCGTACGAGTGCGAGACAAAGTTATAAAACAATCCAAGTCAGCAACTGTTACAGGCCAGTAAAAATAGCCACTTCAATAAAAAGTACACCAATTACCAGTACAGGCACAAACAATCTTCAGGGCTTGTTTGAATTAAGCCGTGGTTTGGGGTTAGGGTTTGGGGAAAGACCCTAACCCCCACTAACAACTCACTAGCGTCCCCAGCGGTCCTTGTGCTCATTATAAATCTGCCTGTTATAAGATGCGGCTCAATTCAAACAAGCTCCCAATCTTCAAACTAGTTTCGTGCAACATAGATCAACTTGCCTGTCAACATGTTTTTTGACTTTTTTCATTGAATCTGTGACTTTTGTTTGCTTCACAGGAACTCCATCTTGCACAGAATCTGACTTTACTTTTGGTGGACGACCTCTTTTTTTGATGAGCCCATTTTTTGGAGTTCTTGCCTGGCTGTTTGGTAAATCTGCTGGAGTTGAAGTTGCTGAAACCTGCGTAGAATTATGTGGTGCTCCAACTTCAAACTCATGAAACATACCTAGGCTATTATAATTTAAACACTGATCACAATCTGAAAAAAAGTTTTCAATAAGGCTACAAGCCTACAAATTATGAACACTCATTTCAACACTTAATCTATTAATCAAATGCTACCAATAAGAATCATTTAGTGATGAAAATGCTAACAGTAGCTGAGCAACAGTCATACACCAAAGGTAATAACTGGTCTACTCTACAGTGCTGGTGACCACACTGGGTGTGGTGAACAATTGCTGTCAGCGTATAATCGACCGGCTGTGACTTTTCTCATTTCACCTTCTTCTGATATCAGGTGTTAACCCTCAACCCCATAACCCACAAAAGAACGTGAAACAAGAGAAGCTGCCAACGGCCAATTGCACACTGACAGCTGGATGTTCAGTCACCATACCTGGCGATACAGTACCGATCTACAGATACATTGACTACTGGTAGACCACTAGCCTAGACAACCATTACAGTTTAACAATAATTGATCTTTGGGGTACCATAAACAGATAAATACTAGCCTATCATAAACTTTTAGAAATTTTATAACCTGCTTTTACAGCGGCACTTGCACAGTGTTCTGTAAGAGTTGCTCTAAACTTATTAAAACTGCTCAAGCTCACTCGTATACCCGTAAGGACGAAAAGCCTACTTAGTAAGGCTATAAAAAAAGCTACAAACAAAACAAACCAAGTTTCCCTTCCACTTATCTTATACTCGTTGACGCCTCAACTAGTATCCATGTCTGCTGTGGCGGATGAACAACCAACCTATGCCTGTTCTATTTAAATCTGTAACCAGTCTTGAACTCCAAAATTCAAAAACCTTGGCAGAGCTTAGATAAGTTATTTCTTCGGAGATGTAATTTGTTTCACCGTAAAGGTGCCTTTAAAAGTACGAGACAAGCGACAAAGATTATAACGTGACCAATCAAGCAAATTTTCGTATGATCGCTAAACAGTAAGATAAAGTAAAAATAATTCGATAAAAAATTGTAGCATACCGCGTATCGGTAAACGCACCTTAATGTTCCCATTCTACGGAAATTCTCCGTTTTTTCATGAATCAAAAAAACGACCCTGCGGTATCTTGTATTTGGTTGCATATTTATCCTCCTATCACGAGAAAGCGATCACGTCGTTATAACAAGCTCGCTTAGAGTTGCCCGCCATCTGTCTACCACACCAAGATGGGGGAATCCCGCTAAGTGCCTTGCCCAACGGCACAACAAGGAAACCTGCAGGCTTGTTTTCCTCACTATCATTTTAGTGTTGAGCGTCAAGCAGGGAAGCTGCAAATACCAATTATAAAGTTCTGGATTGATCCGACTCGGAATCAAACCTGAGTCTACAGCTCCAGAAGCAAATGCTCCTACTACTCGGCCATCTGAGCTGTATAAATCTATCTTGGATGCGTTCCATAACTCTTTTCCAAATCAATCGTTTTTATTAGGTCCGTATATTTGTATTAAGTGACGACACTTAAATTCTCCAAGAGCGATTGGGTTTACACAAAATTTGCTATGAATTCACAAAACCAAATGTATTGAACGGGCAAAATTTAATCCAATCTTTCTAATCGCATTTTGGGCACAGTCTCACTGTATCTTAGGTAAGCTCAGCTTTTTTTTCGAAGGAGTAACGGAGGGTTCGAAACTTGCTTATACCAACAAAACGATTTCCTAGAATTGGCCGGCTTACTATGCTGTTCAAATAAAATCAAGCATTTTTAAAAGAAAGATGTAATAGACCATGCAAAAACAGCACGCGAACAGATAGCAGCTTATCACTCACAACCAAAACACACTACTACCACGGGGTCGACTCGCTTCGTGACAAAATTGCAACTACAAAGGAAAAGTACTGGGAACCCGGTAATTACGCGCATGCACTACAAAACATTCAGCACCATATCATACAAGCAAAAACTATTTACACATTGTACAGTGCATTTTTATAAAACACAGAAAGTGTTAACAACCTGTCAAGAGGTGGCGTTGGGGCCAACAATACTTGGCAATATATGTAGGAAAACCACTTCGCAGAAACGAAGCATCAAGATGCTTTCGTCATGGCCTCAATTTCTTCAAAGTACAAAGGTTAAAAAGCACAGTTTAGTAGGCGAAGTCGTGGATGGGAAAATAAGAGAATTCATTTTGAAATTACCTAGATAGATATTAGATCCTTAAGATTAGTGCTAGAAGAACGTGCAAAACCAGATTCTGGAAACTAGAAATCCGAAAACATGTCGCACAGTTATTAATAACACATTAAACATTATAACCTATTCGAAACGTTGTGAAAATAAAACTTCGAGCTTATTCAGATAATTAAACGAAAAATCGCACAGCAGAGACAGAGACACAAAAACTCCTAATCCGGAAAACCGTCGCTTGCAAAACAACAGTTGACCAGATTAGGGGGCCCCACACCAACAAAAATCACAACAATTTAGGGTCACGTAGAAGTTAGCCATCGATGATTGAGGCATTCTCGGGCCGTGGCCCTTTTTTCGGGGATAACATCAAGCATGGGAAGTAAGAAAGAAGCGAACTCTTCAGCGTCATCTCGCGACCATTCATATTTTTCAATCAGCACGTCACGCAAAGGCCACATCTTCAGTTTATGAATATGTCGCAGATCACCTAAAATACAGCAAAACGTTGAGGAAAAATCAAGAATTCCAAATACAAAACGTACAAACAACCTGATTTTTTGATGAAGTTTTTCTATTTGCAAAATGTCATGACAAATTCAAAGGAATCTAGAACAACTGTTGCATGCTGGCGTAACCATAGTAACCATTTTGCACTTTGATAGTTGTAGCAGCCAATACAAGCTAGTATCGGTCTGACAGAATTGTTATTTTTATGAATTTTCGGAAGAACGCACAATGCAGGAGTAGAAGTGGCTACAGGTCGGATATCTTGATAAGACTTTTGATTTTAGTCCCATAAACAATCCAAACGTCGCAGCCAAATGCAATAACAATCTTCTCTTACGTAAAATGGTGTAGTAAATTTTTCTAACCAATACCACAAAACCAAAGCAGTGTTTCGTTAGTGCATAAACACAGAGCGTTTTGAAAATGTAAATGTGAACAAACGCGCACTGTGGTCTGAGAGTAAAGCAAAAATGGCACTAAAATGACGTAAGAGCAGACAAAATCATGTATCCCCGCCATAAAAAATATGAAAACTCAAACATCACGCATCAAATCGTCTTACAGCAAAACTAATTCGAATACGCAATGTAAAAAACTAAAAAAATCAAATTTTCATTATACTCGCGATACTACGCCGAAGCGTGTAACGAGTGGTGGGGACCATCTCCGCGACTTAGCGTGTGGGCAACACAGCTTCGAAGAAGCATCGCAACGGCGGCGAGCTGTTGGCGACACTGTGTTCGATTTGATCGGCCAAGTAACTGAACCCAAGACCTTAACAACTAAACATATGCAATGCTATGAGAGCTAATAATGCAACACAAAATCTACCTTTTTTACTGAAAAATTCTTTGGAATATTGACCGGATGCGGCAAATCTTTTTGGTAAAAAGCCAAGCAACTCGATGATGAGGGCGATATGATCTGAAGCATGCAAAAAACATCGTTACCTTGTTTAGTAAAAATCAAATGCGAGCGAGCACCCAGTAACACGAAGTAGAGGGGAAATGAAGCCAACAACTCTTTAACTTGAGCTACGTGATCTGTTCGACAAAGTACACGATGTAGCACTCAACGTATCGGTACAAAGTTTTTAGACCTTGGATGGGTATTCAAGCAGGAAAACGACATCAGTATGAAGCGAAACAGCCAATGGCCTTTAATTTTTCGTAAATCACCTTCATTTTCCGCGCAAAATCGCTAACGCCACCCACTACACCAACCAGGGGACAGCCAGCGAAAAATCTAGGGGGGTAGGGGCGAGTTTAGACTATGAGGGGCACTATTTTCATTCGCCCTCGATGATCGATCTCTAAAAAGGACTTCACACGTCCAAAAGAGAGGGCGGCGGTGCCCCGGCGCCCATCCTAGTTATCTCACTCACATCAACAAATGGACAGCTAATTAGTTGATGGGAAAAAATTGAGCCTGGATTCCACGCATAAAAGGACAGCGCATTTACACTGTTTTTTAAATAAAAAATTTAGATGGCTATGCTTCGAAATTTTATTTACGGAAAGCCATAATTATTTGCAACCTGCTGGGAAAAGCCGATTTCGCTTATTTGACTGAATCTAAAAGACGCGCAGCAAATTTTGTTGTTTCTCTTTTGACTACTAATTTGCACAAGACCACCAACTAAAATTAAAATAAAATCTTTATTATCATCGCGGTATTACGCTGAAGCGGGTAACGAGTGGCGGAGTCCATTTCCGCGGCTTAGCGCCTGGGAAACACAGCTCCGAAGAAATGTCGCAGCGGTGGCGAGCCGTTGGCGACACTGTATCCGATTTGATAGAGCTGGAAATCGAACCTAAAACCGCCGCACAGCAATGTCTTTAACCTCTACGCTAACCGGCGTGTCAGACACCGAACCATTGGTAATACAAAAATACCAATGTCATTGCAATAAAAACTGCGGGGTTCAGCATAAAAGTTGCATTTTTCGTTGAACTTGGCGGGCGAACAGTAAGTTAAGCTGCAATAAACAGTTTTACTTCGTCCAAATAATACAAACATCTAACTACTATCAACCACTATTAAGACGTCAATTGTTAAATCGGCTTTAAAGCGGTATACAAATCACAAAGAGTCGATTAAAATTAGAATCGGCCAGTCAATACAGCAGCTATAAGCCATGAATGGTAAGACTTATTGTTCACAACTGTGATTAAAATACTACAACATCGTAACACAATTGAGCGAGAACTATAATCCAACTCTGGTTACATCGCTAATAAGGACAAGCATAACAATGTTAGTAGAGTTCTTAATGCTTTGATTTTTTCCTTCTTGTGAATTCAAACCCACCAAGTCTATTTTGAATGATTTTTAAGCAAAATATACTAATATCATAACGTAATGTGATTTGACCGTAGCGCATAAGGAGAGCTCAACGGCATACGCCAGAGCATAAATACAACACAGTAAATCACCATTAATGGAAAATATAATAGCCCACAATAGGCGCTGCTTGAATAAGATATCATCATTTTTATAGTTTTAGCATCCCCTCCGCAGAGCCTCACGGCAAAACAGCTTGCTGGGGGCTTTTAAATATGCTTTCATTGGTGATTTACTGCGCTGCACTAATATCAAATGTGTTTTGTTGGGTGCATATCAACAATTACAAAACTGTCTGATTGAATTCACACGATTGCAAGTCCCCAGGTCGATTCCTGAGCTATTATGGTGTCGTTCGTTTTAGTGACCTTCGGAAAGGCAAACAAAAAAATGAGTAAGACAAGATATTTTTTGTATCTAGTCGCGTATTATTTATCCTCCTCTCACGACAAAGCGATCAATGCGCTATAACGAGCTCGCTGAGGAGTTGCCGGCCACCTGCCTACCACACCAAGATGGGGGTTAAATGCCTTTTTCAAAGGCACAACAAGTAAACCTACCGGCTTGTTTTTTACACTGTCCTTTAATGCTGATTGCTGAGCGTCACGCAGGGAAACTGTAAATGCCAACTTTAAAGTCATTGGTTTGACCCGACTCGGAATCAAACCAAAGTCTGCAGCTACAGAGGCAGATGCTCTTACCACTAGGCCATCTGAGCTGATACATAGGGAGTTACCACTAGGCCATCTGAGCTGATACATAGGGAGAAAGTAAATACTAACAGGCAAAAAAAAGAATTCAATTTTACCTTCATCTCTTGAATAATCTTCACCGGAATGAGGTTCAAATAGATAATCACCAGTTGCAAGTTCAAAA
The DNA here is from genome assembly GCA_964006365.1 of Trididemnum miniatum. Classification (NCBI taxonomy): domain Eukaryota; kingdom Metazoa; phylum Chordata; class Ascidiacea; order Aplousobranchia; family Didemnidae; genus Trididemnum; species Trididemnum miniatum. The sequence continues at coordinate 3,335,511 of OZ023243.1, read as the reverse complement.
ATCTATAAATCGAAAAGATTAACACCGTAAATATGAAAACTTACACGCCGGCTGGCGTATAGGTTCAAGACTATTGGAGCGGGAGGTCTGCAGTTCGTCTCCCAGGCCGATCAAATCGGACACAGTCGCCAATGCTTCCCAACCACTGCAATGTTTCTTCGGAGCTGTGTCGCCCAGGCGCTAAGCCGCGGAGATGGATCGCGCCACTCGTTACACGCAGCGAGGTAATACAGCGAGTATAATAAAGATTTAATACTGAAACACAACGCTAGTTCAACTCACCATACAAGCGGTACTCCATATATCAGCGGGCGTATCATAACCACAACCTAGCAGCACTTCGATGCTTCTGTATTGTCGAGTTTGAATATCTTCGGTAAAATGCTTGTACTGGAATAAAAAGCCAAGTATAAAATTATGCAAACTTAAAAACAACACTTACATCCCACCAGCATAGGACAGTCAATTAAAGCACCCAATAACAAGATGTCTGTAGTTAAGGGTCTTAGCCTGAGGTCGATATACCTCCTAGGAGGTCTGAAGACGCCACAAAAATGCTTAACCCAAATATTTATCCACAAGTATTTGTCGTCAGAATTTTTTTTTAAGTTTTATTAATCTCCAAAAATATTTCTTTCTGTATTAAACGGGAGATACGCCTGGTGTGCATGACTACCAATAACGTTACAAACCCAAAATTGACATTGTGCAGCGAAAAGATGCTCCGATTGCTCGATTACCTTTCCCATGAATAACTTTTGACACAACTAGTTTAACTTAATTTGTAAGCACTTACAGTCCAGCAAGCGTTTCCAAGGTCGGCGATCTTGACATTGATTTTATCAGCACTGCAAGGGTCGAGGAGATTGACAAGTAAGTCGTTTGCCGACGTTGAAGTTTTCCAATCGCTACCTTTGTTCGCTGATGCTTCGCTGCGCAAAAAACAGGAATAAAATTTAGGTACACAGGCTTGCTTTTTTTAAGATTTAAAATGAAACTCAAGTCTTAAAATCAAAAACAGAAAAAAAAAATACAGCATTTTGTTTTCCTTTGGTCCTACAGGTTTATTTTAAGCAGCAAACAACACAAAATCAAAATCTTCATTATATTCGCGGTATTACGCCCAAGCGTGTAACCAGTGACGGGGCCCATCTCAGCGGCTTAGCGCCAAGCCCACACAGTTCCGAACAAACATCGCAGCGGTGGCAAGCCATGTTGGCGACACACAGTCCGATTTGACCGGCCTGGGAATTGAACCACGACCTCCAGCATCAAAAGCGATGTCTTGAACAACTGCGCTGACTCGCCGGTCAGCAGCTAACATTTTGCTTACGAAACCTACACAAAACACCTGTGAAAAACCTGGGCGCCAAGCTGCGAAGAAGGACCGGTCATTCGTTACACGCTTCGGCGTAATACCGCGAGTATAATGAAGATTTGACTCTTTGATGTTAGCTGCTCAAAATAAACATGTTGAACTCAAAATAAAACAAAACGCTATTTTCTGTGGTTTTTCTTGATTTTAGGGTTTTTCACTTCGGTGAGTTAGTTATTGAAAAAACTAGACCAATAATCAGGGAGGTTATTCCATGCTGTTCGTACGAACGCCGAAGATCTTTGTTCGGCAATGACACTCCCGAACATAAGAAAGTTCGGCCGCTGTGATTCCATGCGGGATTCTACATTTCGGAGTTACGTCATTTTTTTCGCGATCAATAACAACATTGTGACATAACTATGTTAAGATTCTGATAATTTACAGCATTGTGGCAAGAGAACTGCAATATGTAGCCTAGCCTTCACGAAAAACCTAATTCTGAAGTTAACTGGGAGATGAGTAAAATGGCAAAAATAAAATCATCAAGGCAGTGGGATGAGAAGGAGAAAAATCTGTTAATTGATGTAGTGGAAACCGACTATAGTTACTTTTTCAATAGTTTATCACCGAGCGAGACAAAGCAAGTGGTTGACAAAGGGTGGGTTGAGATAGTGCAGAAAATTAATGCGCTAAGTGTTGGGTCTGCGGTATTTTTTGCTGAGCGGATACGTCACTTTGCCTTGTCCCACGTGAAACTAGTTCTTGATTGAATAAACTCAATAAAAATCTCACATCATCTTTTGTCATGCGAAATTCCTTTGCAAAGTTTTCATCTGACATTTCCAGTGGGTTTCGACGAACTACTCCTTTATAATTGCAGTCGTTTCTGCTAATGCTGCCATACTTGCTTAGCCTTGGGTACTTACTCAAATAATTGCAAAACTCTCTACCGAAAGGTGTTGACCATTCGCAGAATTTGTAAGCTTTTCACGACAATTCGGGCCAAACTTTCTTCGCGATTGCAACATGGAATAGCAAACGCCGAACTTTCGGGAAAATTAGCCGAACCACGAAAAATCCTGTTCTTGCGAAAACCATGGAATAACCCCCCAGTTTCCTCAAATTACAAAAACTAGTTTTCTAGTTTGGAATAACCTGCCTGGATTCGAATACTGGCTAAATCAAGTAAAAAGTGCATGTGTTCTACATTGACAACTAAATTCAACTACGGAGGAAAAATGGTACCAGTAAATCTCAAAACTGGACGATTCGACAAAAAAAAATTCAGTAGTCATCATCAGCAGAGAAGCAAGGTTTAGTTTTGCACTGCCTTGTTTACACTGCTAATGATGATAGCTGGATGTTGTCAAAACGTCCAGTTATAAAGTCAACTAAAAATTACAATTACAGTAAAAACACGTTTTCGAAGCACATAGTACAAGCGGATATTGCATATGGTCTACAATGCTAACAGGCGTCGGAAATAATTATTCATAAAACCACAAACATGATAAGCTCGTAGAAAACAAATTCAATTTGACCGCACAAACAAATCATGTCACGAAATATCATTAATATGGCGAGCGTATATTTCACAATCATTACAAATACAAACTGCAGTATTGCAACTTTGGCATACAACAGATAATTAGACATGGGACAAAATAGCTAATCAAGACACAGTAATTCATAAAACTGGACGTTTCGACAACATAGATCCAGCTGTCATCATTAGCAGTGTTAGCAAGTCAATGTTAAACTGAAAACAAGGAAGAACTAATCAAACCACAATCCTTTTAGTTTTGTACTGCCTTGCACTGCTGATGATGACAGCTGAATCAATGTTGTCGAAACGTCCAGTTTTACGAATTAATGCGGCTTTATTTTTCTTCCTTAAAGTATTGATAAATAAATTTGCACTAACTTACCTATCAGATGATGTTCCGCGTCCGACCCTATCGCTGTCATCAGTGGCTTCACCACTTCGGCCTGGTCGGGCACTTCCCAAGTTAGCAGTGGAAGAACTAAAGTCACAAAAATTAAAGTGAGACTCTTCTGACAAAGCGCTCGATAATTATTGCTAGCTGTAGCCTGAACTGTATTTATTTGAATAAAATCACTATAAAACCACCACAGCCTGTTTCGCCGTTGTCGGCTCCACAGATGGTTTAAAAGTTATTTGATTCAACGATTTACCTTATACCACCTTAAGAACCGACAACAGTGAAACAGGCCGTAGTGGAACAAAAACAGATTAAGGAAAGAAATAAAGCTACAGAAAATCTTAAAACTGGGCAATTCGACAGCATGATGACAGCTGAATGTATGTTTTCGAAATACCCAGTATAACAATTACTGAGCCTTGATTTTTTTCTGGTTAGGCTTACTAGTTTTATGGTTTTACGGCGAGTTTATTCACATATATATAAGCCACAAATGTATTGTACAGCAAAACTATCATTAACACAATCCTTCATTAGTCAGAGATATTGACCATGGATTCAGGGGCGCACCCAGCAAATTTCAAAGGGGTTCCAACAAAAAACTTGATCCCGCACTCAGGAGCGGATCCAGAAAATTTTGGTAGGGGAGATGAAATTTTGAATTAGGTTGAATGTTAACTAAATACAAAGCCGTTAGACCCAAAAAAGACGTAAAAGGCCCCTTGAAAAATGTTTTCAGGTCTGCGGCATATTCAGAATTTTTTTCAGCGAGGGGGCACCAAATTTTCACATATTTTCAAGCGTATTTTTTTCGGAAGAATTATTTTGAAGCATATTGAAAATAATAAGGTTGTGGGGGATCCGGGGGCATGCTCTCTCGGAAAATTTTTTCAAATTTACATGCTGTAGAGGTCATTTTAGTGCTTTTTGAACAATTTTTACGCAAATTTTGTTTAAAATTTTGGCCCCTGAATCTGAGTGTTTCCCCAAATATAACGCATTTTGTTCGTACATTTTCGATTATGCGTGCTTTGGGCGTGAGGCTTATTGTTATTGAAAAGGTTCAAAATTATGGAAAAATTGTATTCATTAAAAATATGTTTGAAAATGGCTAGTGGGGGGATGCATCCCCCACACCCCCCCTGGATCCGGGGGATGCACTTTAAAAACAAAAGTTCGGTTTCATAAGGGGCGGTTTGACCCCCGAATCCCCCTCTGGGTGCGCCACTGCATGGAATCCTGTAAGTTTTAAGATAAACTTGGAACCTGAGTGATGCTGCTAAGGTGTCCCCAAAAAGGCACCTCAAGGTTCCCAGGCTTACCTGGCCTAAAAGTAACACCATTTTACTTGAATCTGCAGCAGAACAAATAGACAAACAAAAACGCAATGTTCTCCAAACGTGGAATAATGTATTTGGTAAACGGTAAAGTTAAAAGGGGAATTCGTAAAAACAATATCTTTCAACCCTAACACATCATGATATACGTCGGCGCCAAAAGCAAAAAACTTTAATGATACTGCCAGTGACTACTAGCGCTATACGTCCTAATTTCTAAACTAAAATAGTTATCTGATTGCTTGGCGACGAAAATTTGCCAAAAATCAAATCTTCATTATACTCGCGGTATTACGCCAAAAGTTGTGACGAGTGGCGGGGCCCATTTCCCCGACTCAGCGCCTGGGCATTGCAGCTCCGAAGAAACGTAGCAGCGGTGGCGACCCGTTGGCAACAGAGTGTCCGATTTACTAGCCGGGAATCGAACCAAACACCTACCGCACCGAAAGCGATGACTTCAATTACTCTGCCAATTGGTCGGTCACGAAAATTCATAACATGCAAAAGCATATGCAACGAAATTAAGAAAAATTCCATAAAAACCCTAGTTTGTTGAAATACGAGTAACACAAAATACGAAAAAACGTGGGCGATTGTTTTGGTATGATGTAACTCACAACAGAAGTGACAGAGGGTTATTGTCAGGAATAGTATAAAATTACATTGTTGACAAAGTTACCTGCTATGATCACTTTCAACCATTCCGTTCGTCTGTGGGGTTTCGTCAACTGGAAGGGGATCGTCACATACAACGCTCAATCTAAAAACACGTAAATCAAGGGACACTCATTTACAAGTAACACAAAAATCCATTAAGCCCTACTACGGAAAAGCAATTACAGCCTAAGCTTTCCAATAACGGCAGTGTCTAGAGCACCGGCGGGCTTTTCCTTTTGAAACTGCTCTTTGCACACACCAAATCACAAATACGTTAACTTTAGGTCGCTAACCCTATTCCCAATCTCACCCGTAACTGTAGTCTAATACCTCAAACTTTTACGTTTCAAGTTGCTGCTGATGACGTCATAACAACGTGACACCAACGTTACGTAAAGAAACAAACAAACAACGTTTTGATAATGGAAACCGATCCGGTGGTCTAGACACTACCTAGAATAAAAAAAATAGTAGTAAATAATGCATTGATTGTGTCAACAGATGTATTTGGGTGATAAAACAAAGACAGTAAAAGGTGGCTACCAAAAGAGCGCTCAGAGCGCTGATCTTAGTGAAAACTGATTTCAACTTACGCTGTCTCTAATGAGCATTTGACATATAAAACTTTAAAAGCAGCGAGAATAATTGAAAGTACAGGAAGCATTATTAGTCTTCACAATTTGTAGCAGCAATTGAGTTATAGATAGTGACTTCCCATAAAAGCTCATAACTATGCTAACAGTTTATAAATATAACTCTTCTATCAAGTAATTTCACAGTAGATACTAAAAGACCGTTTATAATAGAACAAGAAAATACATGAAGTCATGAATCGTGCTCACGAAATCGCAAGTTACAGCTCTACTATCACCAACCAAGCATACTGGTACATAATTTCAATAAAATGACCGTGATAAAAGCGTTTGCCTCTGGAGTTGCAGACTCGGGTTTGATTCCGAGTCGGGTCAAACCAATGACTGAAAAATTGGTATTCACAGCTTCCCTGCTTGACGTTTAGCATTAAAGGGACAGTGTGGAGAACAAGCCGGCAAGTCTACTTGTTGTGTCGTAGGGAAAGACATTTAACAGGATTCCACCATCTTGGAGAGGTAGAGAGGTGGCTGGTAACTCCTAAGCGAGCTTGTTACAGCCCTTTGATCGCTTTCTCGTCATAACAGGATAAATATGCAACTAAATACAAAAAAAATCAATAGCAATAAAAATGTAACAAACACTTACTGCGAAATTTTTTCCGACAATGGCTCCATTGATTTATTAGGATGATTATTATCAGCTAGAAACAAATACAGTGATTACTACTCACTACTGCACAAAAACATACAAATTTTACCAAATTTAACTGAAACCAAAGAACAGTTTAACCCAGTGGTCTTCAAACCGCGTATAGCGCGACACCTTTGGGGTACGCGAAGAAGTATTAGGGGGCCGCGAAGAGGTCGTGGAATTCTTATTTGGTATTGATATAGTCTATGTCAAATAAAAGATTAGCAAATACTCATCGTATTGACCTGTGCATGTAAATTCGATAAGTGAATTTTGCTTCTTTTTTCTGCAAGCAGCATTTCGCCAATGCACATAGCATTTTATGTTAAACATCGTTACAGCTATGTTAAGTTTTTTCTGCTGCTGAACCAGAATCAATGTTGAAATTTGCAGGGAACCGTGAGAAATCAAAAAAATCGTGAGCGGACCGCAAAAAAAAATCTAAAAAAATTTGAGAAACACATGTTTAACCCACCATAAATTACAAATATTTCAGAGGAGTTAAGCTAGACTACAGCAAAGTATAAAACCCAATAACGAGAGCATCACATTTGCAAAGTTAACACAGTTAGCTGCACAATTTGTTTTGTTGTGTTTGTGTAACCTTGCAAGCAAAGAGATAAATGTGATAAACAAACTAGTATAAAACAAACAGAATAATTGAAACACCGTGAATGCAATTTTGGCAACTTCTTACCGTCAATTTCATTGACTTCTTCCATCGGGTAATCCCCTTTGACCTGGCTCAAACAATCATCTTCTTTCATCGGTTCAACTTCACATCTTCCCCCCTCTACCGTCTCCCCGGGTATGTCCCCTGCTGCTGCCCCGTTCTCCTCCACTTCATCGCTAGGATGAGTTTGAAACAGAGTTTTTGCATTTACATCAGACGCTGGAGCAGCTTCGTGATCGTCAGAGCCGACGCCATTGACGATAGTTTCTATTTCGGGCTTGCTAATAACTTCTTCCGTGGATTTCTGCAACGCACGTTTTAATAACAAGCAGTTCTGTAAAAAAACAAATCTTCATCATACTGGTGGTATTACGCCCAAGTGGGTAACAAGCGCGGCGCCATCTCCGTGGCTTGGCGCCAGGGCACCACAGCTCTGATGAAACTCCGCAACGGTTGCGGGCCGTTGGCGACACTGTATCCGATTTGACCGGTACGGAATTGAACCCAGACCTCTCGCGCCGGTAGAAATGCCTTTAATAAGTGCGTTAACCTGCTGGTTCCAATCAATCAACATTTTAACATTTACATCGATTAATGGTTTCCCTTCCCGTTCCGAGGCTTCAATTTGTTCAATTTGAATTTGCAATAATTTCTGCTGTTTTTTCGCTTTTTGACGCAGTTTCTTCTTTTGATTTTTCGTTAAATTTTCTTTGGACTGAAAAAATATCAGAGATATTAAAATGAAAAAACAACTCAAAACCAAAAAAAATGTTTTCCTCACCTGATTACTTCGAGCTTGAGGAGCAGTGCTCACTGGAATACAAAAATTGAAAAATTGAAATTAAAAATCTTTAAACAATTTACAAATGCTGCTAATAGTGCAAAAGCAAAAAGATAATGCAACATCACAAAGTGCACAATTTTGGCTGTTTTCAGTTTACAGTTATTACGATTATGGTACTGACAGAAACCTAGGATTAAGATAGTGTAACCGCGAGCTCATACGATTGCTTATTACAAAATGAAAGTTATTCTAAAAAAGCAATTTGACTGAGAAAACCAACAGAGATTTTTGCTACTATAAAGTAATTTGATCTACGAAGTCTATACCATGTGTTCAAACAAGTTTCAATAAAGTCTCAGCTACTTAATACACAAAGTTTTGGCAGTGCAACGCAAAAAGTGTCAAATTCAATATCACACCCAGAAAAAAAATACCAAGAAACTGAATGGAGCCTTAATTTCATTTCAGCCAAAGTGCCCCCTATATCACCAAAAACCCAAAAATGCCCTCTAAAATAGCAACAAAAAATGCCCCTATACACTTTTGGAGTTGATTCAAAAACAGTGAAAAACGACAAACTTCTTGATTTTGCATCTATTACATCATATTTGAAGATCTGAACTTGTTTGATAAAGAGGAAGTAACCAAATACAACAGTTTGTCGATATTACCCTACTAGAAACTTTTGACAGCGATCGGGTAGTAAAATCGCTTAGCAAACACATAAAACACATCGTGACGTCATCAATGACGTTTCACATATTTGACACCATTCGAACCAACCAATAGTATTAAAAAAACTGAAAAAAATAATGTTAACTCAACCATAAAAGCATGCAAATCACTTAAAATCGGTTATTTTTAAAATTTAACAAGAACCCATCCCTATGCCAAATTTTGGAGTTCTACCATGCTAAAATGACATTTTCAATACCCCTTACCTCCGGCTAAAACAGAATACAACAAACTTTTAAAACGCAGGGCTTGAAATCAACAAAATTCAGGTACAACCGCTGCTTAAAAATGATAACTTTAGCCACATAGATTGTATTATGCCAGTGTACATAGAAGTGACGCAGCGAGAAATTTCCAAGGAAAGCTACAAAAAGAGTCAGGCATATTTCAATCACTTACCAACATTTGCTTTTTACTAAAAGGCAAAGTCAAAAGAGGGAGAAGATTGTTACAATGCAGGGGCGCACCCTGCTTATTTCAAAGGGGGAGGGGGTTCTAAAAAAAAAAACTCGACTGCGCCGTCAGGAGCGGATCAACAAAATTTTGGTGGGGAGCGGGGTAAAATTTCGAATTAGGTTGAATGTTAACTTAAGAATGTCCATTTCAGAATATCGAAGCCTATGGAACCGGTTCCGTTTTCAGGATTCGGTTTATATGCGAAAAAAAAAATCAAGTGCGCGTTCGGCCTCGTGTGTGTGTTCATGCGGTGTTCGTCGGAGGCGGTAAAACATTTGTGAGGGCCATGAGTGTAGTATGCACCGCCTGTACATATACTGGAACCGCATATTTTCATGCGTTTTTTAAATTTAAGAGGGCATGCCCGCTGTAAGCTTCATGACTACGCCACTGCGTGTACATATGCTTCGAATTTATAGTGCTATAATCCTTGTGCTGGCTATAAATTCATTAAAAATCAAACAAATGGTTGATTTTTTTGTTTTGCAGTAGTCGAGCGGTTGCGTGCTGAACTGATATCAAAATAGTACTAACGGCCATTTTACAGATTTTGGATTCGGTTAAGGATTCGAAATTCTGGATTCGAAAAAAAAAAAAGATTCGGAGTTATTCTAGAATGCTTAATTATTCTGAAATGGACATCCCTATGTTAACTAAATACAAAGACGTTAGACCCAAAAAAGACGTAAAAAGCCCCTTGAAAAATGTTTTCAGGTCTGCGGCGTAATAAGAAATTTTTTCAGGGAGGGGGCACCAAATTTTGACATATTTTCAAGCGTAGTTTTTCTAGGCAGAATTATTTTGAAGTGTCTTGAGAATGAAAAAAGCTCTAGGGGGTACGGGGGCATGCTCCCCCGGAAAAATTTGAAACTTTGCATACTGTTGCGGCCATTTTAGCACTTTTTGAACAATTTTTACGCAAAGTTTGTTTAAACTTTTTGCCCGTAAATCTGAGTGTTTCACCAGATATGATGCATTTTGTTTGTACATTTCCGATGATGCGTGCTCAGGGCGTAAGGTTTATTGCTATCGAAAAGGTTCGATACCATGGAAAGATTGTATTCATCAAAAACATGTTTGAAAATGGCTGGTGGTGCGGATGCATCCCCCCCCTGGATCCGCCCATGCCCGCACTGACACCAATGTCTCTTGCCACTACACCAACCAGCCGATTTGGCTTCAGTATGATGCGGGGCAAATTCTGTCACATCTGTTTTGAAATAACAGCACGTACTGCACTTGCACAGTTTGGACACTTCACTTTAAAAACCAGGGTTCGGTTTCAAAAGGGGGGGTTCGACCCCCAAACCTCCCCTGGGTGCGCCACTGTTGCAATTGCACCCTCTAAATACACTACTGGTCCATAGTTAATTTTATGTATTCAGCGAACAGTTACCACAAGATCCAGAGGGTGGTTTTCCTCCATTCTGTTGCCACTGTTGTGCATCAGCCGCTATCCTTCGCACATACGGCTCATCTACACACAGGAGGATATTTTCCGGTTTAATGTCCGTGTGGATAATCCGACATTTGGTGTGGAGGTAATCTAAGCCTTGAAGGACCTATGAAAGGCAGCATAACAAGCAATGTGACCTAGCGCAAGCTCACTTCGCAGTCTCCCTCAATCTGTTAAAGTTGAGATCAATAATTTGAAATTTGACGGACACTACCAGATGAAAACTTGACGACCTAATTTAATATTAAAAATAAGCAAAATAAATCCAATTTCTACATTTTTTTCCATGATTTTTCAACGCAACATAAATTAACTATCAACAAGCTCTGCTGACCAAGCTTGCAATCACATGGTATACCGGTTCCTTGCTTCGTATGCTATTCCAAACCAGAGTTAATGCAGCGTAAGTAAAATATAAACAAACAAGGAAGCAATCTAAGATATAAGAGGAAAAAATGAACTGAGGTAAAAGTACAAGAGGGTTCACAGACAAAGCTCACAAACTAAAACACAGTAATTTAATAATAAATGCTACAGCCTAAAAGCAACTAATTTTTTGCTGCAGCGCGTTAATGTTAATTTCTCATCTGTAGTAATTCCCCGTTGTACCGCTTGTTAAAACATAGTAGCCTACATTGACGGATTCCACCGTTGGTGTAGTGCAAGAAAGCATCGATTTCGAAGGAGGTCTGAGGTTCAATTCCCGGGCTGGTCAAATCGGACACAGAGCGCCAACGGCTCGCCACCGCTGCGACATTTCTTCGGAGCTGTGTTTCCCAGGCGCTAAGCCGTGGAAATGGACTCCGCCACTTGTTACCCGCTTGGGCGTGATACAGCGAGTATAATGCAGCTTTGATTAACATTGGCACATACAGTGAGGTGTACTTCGATGCTCAAACCCCATCCCGTATGATTTTAGATATCCATATCAATATATTAGTGCTTGAATGCTTTCTACGAAGTTGCAAGATAAGCGTCTTTAGATCCTTAACCGCTCCGCTAAATCCTGGATCTGACCCAGTAGACTCAATTGCACGAAGATTGCCTATTATGTCAGCTAACTAAAACAAATACCCAAGTTCGCAAAATCCGAATCCTACCTGTTTTGTGATGGTTTTAACACAGTTTAGGGGCATTCCCTGATAATTTGATTTTATAATCCATTTAAGCAAATGATAACCAAGCACCTCAAAGACCATGCATACATCTGGAGGATCAAATTGTCATGGAAATAACGTATATGCTGAACCAGCACAACTAGTATCAAGATTATGCAGAAAACTTGAATGTAAACCAACAATCGCTTACGCGGAAGCTCTCGGATTTTTCAACACAATCAGCGGGTTCTTGAGAACTTTTTTGTAAGTTTTTGCTGCAACTAGTATTTATTTTCATTTTATCCTCCTATCACGAAACAGCGATCAAAGCGTTATAATAAGCTCGCTTGAGAGTTGCCAGCCATCTGTCTACCACTCTAAGATGGGGAAATCCCCCACGTCTTTCCCATCGGCACAGCAAGCAAACTTGCCGGCTAGTTCTCCACCCCGTCCCTTTAGTGCTGAGCATCCAGCAGAAAAAGCTGTGCATAGCAATTTTAAAATCATTGGTAGGACTCGACTATGAATTAAACCCGAGTCTACGGCTCCAAAAGCAGCCTCTTATCTACTCGGCCGTTTGAGGTGTATGATGCTACATGATTACAATTATAAGACTACTCTGAGCTTTTCTGATGAGACCTAACAAGGTTGAAACAGTGTGTGTTAGGAAATAAGTTTTATTACCACTCTGCTACGTTATGACAGCAAATTAAACAGTTTTTTTACTGTTTAACAGGTACTCAGTGTCAAGATTTTAATTCAGATTTCTACAATATTTGCAACTAAGTATAAGATTTGAAGATAGAAAAGCACTGATATAAACTAGATCAATACCAAGCTAACCGCTAATTGGACTTTGCTCATTTAACCCGCCAATTCAGTCTGGATTCAAAACGCAGCATGCAACAAAGATATATATATATATATACCATGTTAATTTTTACCGCTCAAGTTATAGAAATTAAATGCAGTTAAAAATTAAACCAAGACATTATATAGTTAAAGCTAATAGAATTAAATCTAAGACATACATATAATTAATAGAAATCAATTTTTATCGAAGTTTTCTGCAGTCTATTTATTACTATAGGCTTGGATAACCCAAGTTACAAAGCTGTAAAAACGCCTGAATAGGCTGGCAATGTTAGTTAGCTTTAACTATTGAACACGACAACGTAAATAAAACTACTATTACAGTACATACGAAATATAAACAACTACAAACTGGTGATTAATGAATTCTTGAAATATTCTCGTATATAAGTCGGTAAATCACACGATGTGAAGTACTCAGTAATTATAAGTTAGTTTTTGAAGAGAAAAAATAAAGTCGCAGTGATTCTTTAAACTGAACCTTCAGGCAGCATAGATTCAGCTGTCAGTGTAAGCAAGGCAGTGCAATACTGCTTCTACTGCTGATGATGACAGCTGAATCTATGATGTCGAAACGTCCAGTTTTAAGAATCACTGTGACTTTCGTTTCTTCCGTAAGCGGTTTTCGTCCCATATTTATGGCATTACTGAAACCGATACCGTATTATTTGTCTTTCTTGAGCGGTAATTCAAAAAAACAATGCAGTAATTAATTGCACATTATACTACAATAAAAATGAACACAAAAGGATACGACAACCATTAACTCCGAAGATTTTAAAATCATCAAGAAGTTGAACACATCTTTCTCGATTCAAATCAAGCTTGTCAGCATCCCGCACCTAGTTAAGAAGGAAAAAATCAGTGCCTGACTAGCTGGCGTTGAGGTACTGAAGGTGCGTTTACCGATACGCGACAAAAATCATAATATACGTGAATGTAAAACATTTCGCGTGATCGCTAAACAATAAAACGAAATAAACCGAGGGCGATAAAAATTTGTGTTTCCAAGTCGAGTCAGACATGCTCAAAAATCCTATCTTGGGAAAAACTTTCTACCTAACTGATAACAGAATAAAAATTCCATATACTCAAATCTCTTCATCTGAACCTTTGACAAGTGATAGACAAAAAGCGTCTGCCGAGAATATGAAATCTCTCTTTTTGCCCGTTTTAAAGCCGCTGTTTTGCCATATTTATCCTGTCCTCATGTTCACTTAAAATGGTTCCAAAGACCACGGACTTTCTGCGTCATAATCAATTTTTGACTGGTCGGTTAGCTCAGTTGTTAAGACATTGTAGTCGGTACGGTAGGTCTGGGGTTCGATTCCCTGGTCGGTCAAATCGGACACACGCTGCGACGTTTTTTTTGGAGCTGTTCTGTCCGGGCGCTAAGACTCAGAGATGGGCCCCGCCGCTCGTTGCAAGCTTTGGCATAATACCGCGAGTATAATGAAGATTTGATTTTTATTAAACAGTAAGCATTAATGTTGCATTCACTAAAAGCATCAACGAACCTCTCTGAGTAGTTTAATCTCATCAATAGCGGTTTCAGTGTAATGAGGCGCACTCTTGACTACTTTCATCGCTACAAATCTCTTATTTCTGCAAAAAATAGAACAGAAAACAATTGCATTTATCCAACACCACTTTAAAAATTCTTCAAGGAAAAACATTTTAACATAGGATCTATTTAGTATTACATTCAAACAATAAAGCAGAAAAAAACGCATTTTTCCTGTCAGCCATTGCTTTTTTTTTGACGGGTATGTTTTTATTTTGCACATTCTAGCGACCTGAATTTGTTTTGTAAGGCCACAAGATAGTCGAGTTATGAATCAACAAACACACAGAGACATGCTTATTTTATCCATTCGTATACATAAACACGGTACAGCGTCAAACAAGACAGTGCTATAGCAAACGGTACAACTGCGAGTTATTCAGCAATTTCACTACAAATATCACAGCCAAGAAGATTTGGGCTTACAACGTTGACAATGGCACCAGAAGTGAAACGAAGCGTCCGCTCAAGTGCTTTTAGCTGTTTCTTAACTGCAAAAGTTGCAATTACAGACATTTACCCTGCCCATAAGCCGAAATTTAGTGGGCATTAAGCTCGCGCTTCTTTTCCAGTTTTTGCATTCTAATCAATTTTTTGATGTCATAATTAACGAGATTAACACATGAAAAAAATTAATTATGATCCAGAAACTAGAACCAGAACCGCAGGCCAAAAGCCCACAGAATGTAATATATCGACACGATAAATGCTATAAACACAACTTACTTCATGTCCCAGCATAACCAGACTGTTGAGAAATGACCCCATCCTAATTTGCGTACGACGTGGTAATGATTGTTAAATAAATCTCCGATTTTCACAGGGTGATATCCACCTGAATTTTAAAGTAACGATCACAAGAAATCATACAGTTTGTCTTTTATTTCTAAACCGTTCACACGATAAAGAATGCGATAAGATGAAAGAAATATAACAATGGTACAAGGAAAGGGAAGAAGTAACAAAACGATTAACGTTATAGCATGCAGGTAGAAGAGAAACAAAAAAAAAAAAGAAAATATAAGAAAAGGCATGGTTGGAATACCCAGTTCTTTGATCAACACAGATTCACTTCCGTTAATTTTGTCTCACTTTAACTCGATAAGTACAAGGCTAAGCGAGCTGGCGCAAGTAAAAGTTAAAAGAAACAACCGCAGCGGCTTACTTTCAGTCTTAAGTTGAATAGAAACCAGCCAGGTAGAGATCAAAAACTCACTTTCATTGAGACGTGCGTTATGCCTGCCAACTCCATGCCTAGGATTTTCAGTAAACGTTTTGTCTTTAGCAGCATATTTATCCTCCTATCACGAGAAAGCGATCAAAGCGTTATAACGAGCTTCCATAGGAGTTGCCAGCCACCTCTCTATCACTCCAAGATGAGGGAATCCCGCTAAGTGCCTTGCCCAACGGCACAACAAGTAAACTTGCCAGCTTGTTCTCCACGGTTCCCCTTAATGCTCAGAGTCAAGTAGGGAAGTGAATACCAATTTCAAAGCCATTGCTTTGACCCGACGTGGAATCAAACCCCTGTCTACAGCTCTAGAGGCAAACGCTCTTACCACTCGGCCATCCAGCTGTTTTCATATAAACTTTTCTCTCAAGCAAAAACCCAGTTTCAGATAGAAACAATAAATTTTCGCACAAGTAACAAACCACATCTTATGTTAAATTATGGTTTTATCTTATCACGAGCAGTTAAAGTAGTGAACCGCTAATCTGGCAGTTAATCACTATATTGAAAGTTTGAGTGATGGTAATTACAGACATAAGCACTTATCTAGAATTAATTGATAAGAGGCAATATTATGCAGTTACGCAGAGCGCACAGTACTTACCAAACAACCTATGTAAGACTTTAATAAGTATTTGTTTTACTTAATGATTACATAATCATTTTCTTAGAGTTAAGTATTTGGGGGTAAAGTTTTTAAGACAGCAAAACTATGTTTTAAATATTTTAAGACGGAAACAGTTTTCTAAACTTTTAACTTCACTTTCTGGCTGTATGTTTCGATAAGATGCTTTAAACAAAACTCCAGAACGAATTCAGCTATGTGCACCTAACCAGCTTAACAGCTACGATGGCCGCGTGGTAAGAGCGTCTGCCTTGGGAGCTGCAGACTCGGGTTGAATTCCGAGTCGGGTCAAACCAACGACTATAAAATTGGTATTTACAGCTTCCCTGCTTGACGCTCAACATTAAAGCGACAGATGGAGAACAAACCGGCAAGTTTACTTGTGCCGTTAGGAAAGGCACTTTGGCGGGATTCCCCCATCTTGATGAGCTAGACAGATGGCTGTCAACTCCTAAGCGAGCTCGCTATAGTGCATGAGAGTTTCTCGTGATAAGATAAATCGTAAAAAATACACAAAAATAAAAATGCAAAACCAGCAAAAGGAACGAGTTTAGCTTATTTACATAGTACAGTTTCTTCGTGTTCTTAGATTAGATGATGAAGTTCTGAACTGCAAACAGTGTACACATTTTCGACTTTTCAAGTCCAATCAGTGCAACTCAAAGATTGCCACTTCTAGCGCTTTAAAAAGAGGAAAAGACATTTTCCCCTTGTGGTTACAAAACTTATCACCAGTGAATCGTTTTCGCAGCGAGCATTTTCTGCCGTGGGATATTCCTAGCTTTGTATCCATAAGCAGAAAATGTTTTTCCGCTTTTTAAGGCGCTGGAAGTGTCAGTCAGCTCACTGCTGTGATAAAGTTCTATTTCACGAAATATTACCTTTGCAATAATCAGCTGGATCTTCCTGTTCATCATCATCCGATCCTCGCAACTCTTCTTCCTCTTTCATTTCTTCCTCATCTTCACTTGAAATTCGTGAATCAGTTGTTGCAATGCTGGTATCACTTTAAAGAAATCAAAAATCAAATCTTCATCATACTCGCGGCATTACGTCAATCAAAGTGTGAAACGAGTGGCGGGTACCATCTCCACTGCTTAAAGCCTGGGCAACACAGCTCTGAAGAAACGTCACAGAGGTGGCGAGCGGTTGGGAGACACTGCGCAAGATTTGACCAGCCCAGGAAACCAACCCCAGAACTCCTGCACCGATAACGATGTCTTTTACCACTATACCAACCGGCCAGTACATTTTAACAGCAGTTAACAAATTTTGGCAGTAGCAATGGATTTTTGTTGCATTTTGATTTCCTAAATCAATCACTCAGGCAACGATAGCCCTGATCATGCAGAATTCCCATTTTGAAACCTGAGTAACCGTATTGATGTTGCACGAAAGACCTCAAATCGTTTATATTTGCAGTGATTGCACATGTTGTAGCTAAAGTGGAACACTACCCAAACTACATGAAGGAAACAAAAAGATCGTTTCAAACTCGCTACAGGGGAAAAATAAAGCCTCAGTAATTCTTAAAACTGGACGTTTCAAAAACGTAGATTCAGCTGTCATCATCAGCAGTGTAAGCAAGACAGGAATAAATTCTTTCAGTTTTTGTCCTATATTTATTGTATTCCAAAATTTGCTTTTGTGCAAATACTTTTGTAAAAAAGTAAAATTTAGCTAGTGAAATGCTTTATATTACAAATCACCAGTGTTTGTACTTTTCATTCGTCTTCATAATAAAACAGTATTTATTACCGCTAACCAAATCAGCATTTGCCACGAAGACTAATATCATAAAAACTTAATAGTTACCTTGGTTTACTAATAACTTTTTTCTTTAGTTTGTTAGGCTTTTTTTGCTTTGATCTTTTTTTCCTGGCTTGAATAGCCATAACTGAAAAAATATACCATACATTAGAAACTGAGTACATGACAATTTGATGCGAATAAACTTGACACGAGCGACTTGACGCAGGACGATTTGACACGAAACGTGTGGAGTAGGGGTCGGCAGCTGGGAAAACGGTTGGGGTCGGGGAGGGGGGGTTGGTGTCACGATGCGGAACTTCAACACCCTGACCCCAACCCCAACTCCCTCAATTCCAATTCCCCCAAGCCCAAACCCCCCGACCTCAACCTTCACTTTTTTCTAACCGGCCGACCCCATTACATGCGTTTCGCGTCAAGTTGCCCTCGCTTCAAGTTGTCCTCGTGTCAAGTCGCTCGCGTCAAGTTTGTTCGCATCACATTGTCTGCGTCAAATTGTCATGCTTCATTAGAAACTACCATTCTTAGTAATCAAAAACGATCAAATCTTTATTATACTCGTGGTATGATGCTGAAGCGTGCCATCTCCACAGCTTTGTGCTGGAGCAACAGTTCCAAGCAAATGGTGAGCCATTGTTGACTGTGTCTGATTCGACCAGCCTGCGAATCAAACACCAGACCATTCATGTTGATAGTAGCGTCTTTTACCACCACGTAAATTTCACTCAACCATCAGCAGCACACTTGTATATAATGCAGAGCTGGATAGTTAATTGAAAAATCCAAAACCTCAACACTAGAGCTCGATCGATGTGAATTTTTTAGCCGATACCGATATATTTAAAATTTAAAGGTCAATACCGATAACCGATATCAGAAGACTTTGCTTCTGTTTTGATAAAATTTGTTTTCTGACCTTTGACCTTTAACCTGTTGACCGCCACCCCCCAAAAGTTGTTAAGACACAATCTCACATTAAGATCTACCATCCCTGAAAAATTTAAGTCTCTGGCTTCGGCGGTTCAAAAGCCTTAGACTGCACAATATTGGCAAATTTTATCAATTTTTTGACCTTTGACCCCGAGTCACGTGACATAGAGCGTTTATAGTAAGTACAATGCAAGAAACTGGTAAGATATACCAATCCTGTAAATTTCAAGTTCCTATCTGTTTTTAATCAACAGTTATAACTCAAACAACATATTTGCTTATTTGATCTTTGACCCAAAGTGCCGTCACATGCAGATATTCACTGTGAATATTTTTTTACCCTTATTGAGATGCATATACTTGATAAATTTGAAGGTCCTACCTGTTTTCATTCACAAGTTATTGGCATTTGGAAAGATTTTTCAAATTTTTTAATTGACCTTTGACCTTTAACCTCTTGACCGCCACCTCCCAAAATTTGTTAGACACAAGTTCACATTAAGTCTATCATCCCTGAAAATTTGAAGTCTTTAACATCAGCGGTTCAAAAGCCTTAGGCTGCGCAAAAAACTGTTGAGATTGGTTTATCTGACCTTTGACCCCAGGCCAAAGACAATTATCCCAGGTCAAAGGTTGGTAGTATTACAAAGGTCAAAAGAATTACCCCAGGTCAAAGGTCGAAGACAATTATTGGGCATACTTTTGTTCCACACATCGATATGCATATACTCTAAAAATTTGAAGGTCCTACTTGTCATTTGAGTGTGCGTGCATGCTTTTTCTGCAGCGTCGTTTTCGTGCTTGAATGTGCGCGCAACTGCGCACGCAAAAGCGCCAAAAAACCTTCCATTTATTAGCCAAATCGTAAATAAGACGTTTTTGTTGATTGCCGATAATTTATATCGGCTGTCCGATATATCGGTCGAGCTCTACTCAACACAATAAAACAGCAACATACCACTGTTTCACAGCAATTAGAAGACAGAAATAGTAGCACCAAATACCAGTACTCACTTTTTCTTGAACTCATACTTTTACTTGGAAAAGCAATTTATACTTCCAAATTATTCACACACAAATACACACGTTAGTAATAAAAATCTAAATCATAGGTAGACAGAACTTTTGCTAAAATAATATTTGCAGTCTAAATGATGAAGTGGTGATGTTCAGGTCAATCTTTTTACAATGTAATTACTGCATCTAGGTAAATTATGGGATACTTGGAGTAGTAAGGTAGCTCATATAGCTACAAACACAATGGGAAAAGTTGTATAGAAAACGTTGATTGACATTTATAAACAACAAAACGTCTGGTTTCTTGTTCAAAGTGCCGTTACCATCTGACCATGTGGGTGATACAAGATAGTACATGTCCGTGATAATCCCAGCGTCTGAGATGTTCACAACTTCTGCAATGTTTGTGATGTACACAATTTCTACAGTATCCTTTCTTGGACATCGCACTAGGACATATACTATTTGGCAGCACCATGTGCTACAGTTTAATTACACTGTACAGACAAAGGTTGAAGGTACTTCAGTAGATCAAAACATTCTTTATAGAACACGATTTATAGTGATTATATTCACTGTACTCTCCAAGTTTTTAGCAAGTGTGAATTTGTGAAATATAAATTTTAACAAAAAGCTTGCCCAAAGATTTAGGAGCCTTGAAGAAAGTTTGATCCAATTTTTGCCTCAAAGTTGAGTTTCCAGAGTATGAGACTTTTGTTTTGCACCAAAATATTGATAACTTTAATTCAAATTCAACCAAAAATCATTGTTGCGGTCGGCAAGCTTGAACAAAAATTAAAAAAATTTTTGCCCAAAATTTCTCATTTTTCTCAAACTTTGCATTTTAGAGAGAACAGTGGTTATATCGATTGCCAGAACTTTCGTCACATGGAATCTTTGTCACAGAACTTTTGTCACATGGAACTCTTGCCACGTGGAACTTTTGTCACACCATATTTTGACAAAGCCAATGGGACTCTTGGGTGTTGCTTGTTTTATCTCGGGCATATATACCTTTTAATTAATTCCAATGTTACCACTTCGTCACCTAATCTTGACCGAAGATAACCTGAACCAAACCTAACCCTAACCGAACGTCGACATATGCAATAGTGTGACAAAGGTTACGTGTGATAATGGGATCTGATCCCAGAATATGACCAGAATGCGAAAGCAAACTACCGGCACACATGGCACAACTCGTCGATGTATAGTGTGACGAAAGTTCTGGCAATGGTTATATTCACTGTTCCTTTTGAGAAGCAAAATATGAGAAAAGTGTGAATCTTGAGCAAATTTTGCAAGCTCACAGCTTGATTTGACCAAATTTTCATCAAAGCTGCTAATGTTTTGGTACATAATAAGTTTCATACCAGTACCACAGTTTAGGAAACTCATTTTTAAGCTGCTACAACAACAAACTAGTATCATTGTCAACTTTTATTTAAATTATTGAAATCCTGAATCTTGGAATAAATTTATATATAAGTTTATGCAAAATTGCGCTAGCTAAAAGTAAAACCATAGGGGGAACATTCAACTAACAAGGGCAAGCGAATTGCTGAGCTTCTTGCAACTAAATCCAAAGAGGCATATGCCGACGTCATGTGTTTCAACCGAAAGAGGCTTAATTTGCTTTGCTGAAAGCAACTTTAATTGCACTTAGGGGCTACAGAGGGCCTTGAAAAAGTCACCATAATTATACTTCGCCCATATCAGAAAAAGCCTTTAACAGGTTTAACTTAATCTGAAATGTAATACTGGTATAGTGTGATGAAAGCACATATCAGTATCTCATTTTATATAATAATTATTATAACAGGTGATTGCTTACTCTTAGTATTGCAAGCAATGCTGTTTTATGTAGGGTGTGGTTGTTTTGTTTCTTAAGGCAATAGTTTATATAAATTATATGACCGCATTTATTGATTATGAACCAATAGACCTAGTATTTGGGATGATAAGCATATTTTGACACTAACCATTGTTTATCATATTTTTCATAACTTTGCTGATGTCTATAAACATGTCTTAATTAATTGTGTAAATAATTTAAACTTTCACTACTGATGGAACCTAATTAAATATAAACTGAATGGATGTTAATGGTTTTTCCTCCGCTGCTGACCTGGTTTTGTGACTTCAAAACCATTTTTCGATATGATGGTTTGGTATGTATATTTGTAATACTTTGTATGAATGTTTTTTCATCGTGTGGGGGATCACCATATCACATCTATATCGGTTCATCATAAATAATTTAGTGCTCTATTGAATTGCCTTTTTGTTCCAAATTATGAAATTGGTCATTTTTTTTCATTTTTACTTATGTTACCAATACAATTTTTTTTTTGTTTCTATTGTTTACTGGTATTACTATTTCTTTTGTCTTAATTTCAAGATGTTTGGTGATTTTTTTTTATATATCGATACTGTTCTGCATGGTTTTCTTTGTTACGATATCTACCGGTATTGCTTTTGGTCTTGCTGTCATTTTGCTATGCTTTTGCTTTTTTTGTTATTTCTTTGTGTTCATTACCGGTACTTATCATCTCTCTTATTAATGTCTGATATGTTTTTAACGATGTCTTATTTATTTTGTCATGTTGTTATACTGGTACTTAAACTAACGTGGGCAACAGGGTCGAACAGTAAAAAGCTTTACAAGTATGGTAACAGCAAACCAGGGTACAGGGTAGACTAAAGGCACAGGCTATTTGTACGAGCCCAAGCAAATAAGCGCTTGAATTATTCTATTATCACTTCACGCTAACCTTGATCCAGAGAGCGTGACGAAGTAATAAAGGAAGCGTCTATTTCACCGGAAATTCTGGTTACCGAAGTTCGAAAATCGTGGTTTGCGGAACCGGAAACATCCCCTAATGGTTCCCCTACACTGAGAGTCGCACTACAGGAATTAAAAACAGTTGCACAACTACCATTTTTCAAACTTCGTTAACCGGAATTTTCGGTGAAATAGACACTTCAAGTAATAAAATAAACAAAATGATTATTTGTACGAGTCCGTAAAAATAGCCACTTCGTAGACTAAAACATCTGTTTCTTAAATGTAGCGACTGAGGCAACTGTTACAAAAACCATTAAGTGAAATGTCAAGTAAGCTACCCGGTACATAGATTATTACATAACACGTCAACAGGTCAAGTACAACAGTGCCGGTATATATCGGTACCACTACTGGCACATTTTCTTTTGAAAGTGCTTAAGGTGCCAACTGCCAATAGGCAGAGCAAGAGGTCTACTGATTTTATCGGTTAGGTGTTGTACAATGTAGAATACCAGTAGGCTACTTGCAGTGCTGCAAATCCAAATACAGGTATATGCCTAGACCTGTAGACTATTACACTATGGCAGTGTCTATTTTGCCGTAAGTTAATCACAGGTCACACGAAGCCGAGCCGAACTCGATTGTTTACCCCATGTCAGACAAAGTGAACCGTGGGATTACATCTTATTCTATTCTACTGTCTTCACGAATCCGATTGCTAACCCCAGATCACACGAATTCGAAGCGATCCAAACTAAAGCCACCGAAGCAAAACAAACCGAAGCCGCGACGAGAATCAAACCCAAAACTAGTGCAGCGCTTCCCTTTATACGCGGCGCTCTATCCACTGAGCTATCCAGAAGTCGTGGCAATAGAGCACAAAACGGCACTTAAAAACCCACGACGTCACTTATGACAAAATAGGCCTACTAGCTATTTTGCCGTTAACGGCAAAATAGACACTACCGGTACCTTAAACTATTTTAGCAGTCTTGAGAACTGTTGCACTCTTGAGGTCAGGTCAAGCAGTGATCCAGCTCTTTCCTCAATTAGCCTAGGCCATCATACTGGGCACCACGAGGTGTTGCCATCAATTAGATAGGCCAGGTAACTACTAGTATCAGCCCCCAGGTTCGGTTAGGGTTAGGTTCGATTAGAGTTAAATTTAGTTAGGGTTAGCAGGTTAGGTTCAGTTACATCCCCAACCTTAACCCTAACCTAATCCTAACCAAACCTAACCTGGGGGCTGATTAGGTACTAGACGTTACCCTATAGGCCTACCATCTTGTTGTACTGTGTAGATTCCCAGCAACTGATCATGAGTCACTAGTCTACCTTTCACCCTTCACTTATTTTGCCGCAAGCCAGCAAGCTTATTTTCAGCCCCTTTATGTATTTAAATATTAGAAAGTTGTAGTTTAGTTAATCTGCTGATGGGTACAAAACCATATCTGTAAGTCTTCTTCACAGTTCACTAGGCTACCTTAATCTATTCACTTCCCAAATTCCTAGCCTAGGCTTTGATAAGTTATAGTACCAGTGAAAATATATCCTACAAAAACAACTTTTAAAGAATCATAGGCTATTCAGCCAATTGTACACTTTTAAGAAGCGCAATCCACTGATCCATTTTTCCAATTAGGGCCTCATCTATACTCTATCCCATTTGCTAAACTATCTCTGACTCTGCACCTGAGTACAGAATTTCCAGCTGACTGACTTTTGTTAAAATGCAAAGGGATTAAAATTTTTATTAGAATCGCACTACTTTTTGAAATCAATGCCGTTTAGTGACAAAATCCGTATAACTTCGTATAGGTTAATTGGTTGTATTGTTAAGCGACAATGGAGCATTGGAGGCCAAACTGGTTCCAAAATGACAAACGCTGCCAATCTTTTATGATGTAAAAATGCTTGAAAGTGTTACAAAAGATCATAACTTTAGATTTTAAAAACCGACGCAACTGCTCAGATGGCGAAGTGGTAGAACCGTCCGCATCTGGAGCTGTAGACTCTGGTTTGCTTCTGAGCAGTGGTGTAAAAAGTAGTCCAGAAATCTGCTTAAGTAAAGTATTGTTACTGATGGCGACAGCTACTTGAAGTAGAGTAGAAAGTAAGGGATGTAGAAAGTAAATAAGTACTGTAGAAGTAAAAAGTAACAGCAATTTGAAGCTACTTAAGTAAAAAGTAGCGTTTGCAAAATCTAGGCCATAAAGCTGAGCTTTGACAAAAGATAATTTGCTCACTTCGAAACTTGGCATACATTTTGCCGATGCTTAAGTATATTCAAGATAATTAACACATTTATTTGACGAAAATAAAAAAAAAATGAAGTGCGTCATAATCTGCAAAATGCAATCTCACTGTCCAGTGTCCACGCCAAACACAAACAACAAAAGACCACTTAATATCACGAAATTGTAAAACTCATATATACAATAAAACAATACACCTAATGTTAATGTTGCCAATTTTATTATCAAGCATGATTATTTATCATTTGCGTGATACATTGCTTAATATTAACTACTCATCATTTTTAAAACCAGTCAAGTAGCGTTACTTTCTGATTGAACTACGTAAGAAAAAGCAGACGTAGTCGAAATTTAAATCATTTAAGTAGCCTACTAGTTACCAAGCAATAATACTGTAAGTAGTCAACTTAAGTAAAACTACTTCGTTACTTTACACCACTGCTTCTGAGTGGGGTCAAACTAATCTAATGACAACTAAAAAGCAATGTCCTTCCTGGCCTACCGGACGGGATGTCATGACGACTTCCTCCAGTTGGGTCAGAGGCTATATCAGCATTCCATCACCAACAGTGCAAAAGCACTCCAGTAAAACGTACCGTAGAGCGAGACAGCGCTGTTTCAGGCTATTAGCTTTCATCAGCCGCTCTCAGGTAAGAAACATTCATCTTCCAGAACGAATGACCACGTAAAGAGTTTGACTGGAAATGGTGACGTAGCCACACGAGTGGATATGCGTACCACAAAGGTTAAATTCTTTAACAAAATATTTATGCGAAGGGATGAGTGATTCTGGCAGGATCATTCGTCCTGGAAAATGAATGTTTCTTACCTGAGGGCGGATGATGAAGGCTAATAGTCTGAAACAGCGCTGTCTTGCTCTACGGTAATCTAATGACTTTAAAATTGGTATTCACAGTTTCCCTGCTTGACGTTCAACATTAAAGAGACAGGGGCGTTGCCGGCCAGAAATAAGTGGGGGCGACAAACCAAGCTACGAAAATTTGTAAAAATTTAGATCTTTCAAGAAGGTCTGGGAATCAGAAAATTTCGAAATTTTAGAATTAATTAAACTTGCGCATATCCAGAAAAATTTTTCGTCGAAATGGGGACTTGGTATGAAGTAAAATTAGGACACAAGTAAGCAAAATTGATATCGCTCTTGCCTTCGGTTATCGTGCCTAGTAGCCCGGTTCTGCAGTAGGCTACAGTGTAGGCTACTACTGTATTTCAAAGTATAGGTTATTAAAAAAACAGTCTACCCTGCAAATAGGCCAAATTTAGTGAAATATACGGGGTATTATTACAGTATCACGGTAAAGAATGAAACCGAAAATTGAAAAATCCTGAAAATGTTAAAAAAAAACAAAGGCACTGGCAGAATATGAGAAGCATAACGGTTGAAAAGTAGTATCTTGTGGTCAAATTATACACTTCTGGGTTCCCTGGACACTATATCTAGTGACTTCTTAAAATTTTTGTCGTGTTTTAAAGACAGGAAAAGAAAGAGGCCAGGAGGGGGTCCATGTCTGCTTCCTCCCCTACCTCAGAAAAAAAAATTAACGGATTTGTACGATTTACAAAAATGGGCCCGTGCAGAAGTAAGGGAAACAGCTCCGCCATTTCCTCCTATGGCGCTGCCACTGAGTGTGGAGAACAAGCCGGCAAGTTTACTTGCTGTGCCCTTGGGAATGGCACTTAGTGAGATTCTCCCATAGTGTGGTAAACAGGTGGCCGGTAACTCTTAAGCGAGCTCGTTATAGCGCTTTGATCGCTTTCTCGTGATAAGACGATAAATATGCGACTAATTATATAGGCCTACAAAAAAAAATCAACTGGATCGTGAAGCTCTTGATTTTAGCTGTCGTTTGTAACAAATTTCTAGAAAATTGGTTGCGCCTAAGGGACCCTTCATGGTAAATCATTTACACAAGGCATTAATTTTTGAAGCGGTTTTTAAGCTAATAGCATTTCTTGCTATTTCAAAGCATAAATGTGGCGTAGATTTGCAAAAAGTTGTCATTTGATTCAAATCAAATAGGTTCAATCACAAAAATTTAAACTTCAATTTGAAATCAGCCGAACTAGGCCTATTGGTCGTGGTTTTTCAAGCTCAAAAATTTTTTGCAAAAAACTTATTGCGAAAATTGTTTTTAACCTCATGCAAAAGCAGTGGCGTGACTAGGCCTTTTTTGGGGGGCAAATGCCCAGGGTCTTTTTCTTGGTGTTTGTAATGCCTTCAAGCCAAGGTATAGTTAATGCTATTTTGCGGAAATTTGCACAGAATTCCTTTGCTTTGATAAACTTCAAAGTCTTCAATAATAGGCCTACGAAATAATTTTGCCATTAAATACATAAAAATTGGCAATATTTGCGAAGTTTCGGTATTTTCTTTGCTTTTCAGTTTCTTTGGAACTCACTTTAGGAGACTTTTGTTTGGACCAAGCGAATAGTCAAAGTAAAATCAAAATCAAATCTTCATCCTCTCTTATGGATTGCCACCTTAACTTGGTGAGGAGGTTTGAGCTTTCAATGATCCTTAGAGCAATGCCGTCGGTAGTGTTTAATCACTTCCACTAGGGTTACCCATGGCGGCAAGGTCGAAGGAGAGAAACAGACCAAGTAGCAATCCAATGCTGTAGCTAAATGGAAAGTTGTAATAACAGTATTCATGCTGCATCGGACGGCGCGCAGGATAAAAAGGTCCGCGTTCGAATTTTAGGCAGAGCGACTCGTTCAAAAAAATAAGCTACAGTCTCCCCCACAAGCTGACCGTCACCGGAAACCCACCAACGCAGTCGCTAAGCGTTTGGGGAGGCAAATGGGGGCAGCGCACGGAAAATGTACTCGAGTTGGACCAAACTGCCGGGATCTAGCTATCGGGAACTGGAACGTTTCGTCACTGACAGGAAAAGAACAGGAGCTTGTTTGCGAAGCCCAACAGTATCGCCTTGATGTTGTGGAAATTTCATCAACAAAGCGCCGGGGTTCTGGAACTGTCGAGTTGAACGGTGGGTGGAAAATTTTCTATTCAGGTGTTAATGCAGCAATGTCTGCTCAAGTTGGTGTTGGCTTACTTGTGAGCCTCAACATAGCTGAGTGTGTCGTTGACTGGGTACCACTGGGAGGAAGGGTTTGTCCTCTAAAGCAGAGGTCACCAAACTACGGCCCGCGGGCCGGATCCGGCCCGCGAAGTGATTTCATCTGGCCCGCCACGCTGGCAGGCGAGCAAAAGAAATAATAGCGGTACTGAACTGCTAAGTAAAAAATTTCCAAACATTTTGGACTGCCGTTGTTGAAGAGCTATACGCAACCTTTTACTGATTCTTATTATGACATCACAAACTTAAAAACGCCATTGTTGTTAAAAACGTTTGGTTGTAAACCTTCCGAGATGCCAATTGACCTGCAATTAGAACTCATTGATTTGCAAGCTAACAAAGTATTGAAAGAGAAACACAGAGAAGGACAGCTTGTGGAGTTTTACCGCTCTTTACCTGACAATGTGTTTCCAAACCTGAAGAAATTCGCTTCTAAGATGGCATCAATATATTGGACGACTTATATTTGCGAGCAAGCTTTCTCAAAGGTGAAGTATGTGAAGTCGGAACATCGTACGAGACTGACTGATGACCACTTGAAGGCTATCCTTATGGTTGGGTGCTGCGCCTCTAAGCCAAATGTTGATGATATTATGAGAGAAAAACGACAATTTCGTAAATCCCACTAGTTCTGACAATTTCGCAATTTCAGCTAACATAGCTGGTGTTACATATCTTTTGTAGTTATTTTTTTCGTAACTTAGTTCTTTTTTTCTTTCGCTATACATTAGGCTACCACAACCTTTCGATTTTCATCACAACTTTGCTCTTCCATCGCTGACTTTGTTATTTATTGCGTTTGATTCATGCCGATGGAGATTATAAATAATTGTATATTTTTTCGCAATTTGCATCCGGCACGCAGCCGTTAATCTCGCAGCAATCCGGCCCTCGGAGCAAACAGTTTGGTGACCTCTGCTCTAAAGCTAAGGCTGCAGGAGCGATCTCTGTGTCTTGCAGGTGTACGCACCAAACATAGAATCACAGCACAAAGCCTTTCTGGAGGAAGTTGAGGTTACATTGGGAAAAGCAACTTCATCAGAATCCCTTGTCCTTTTGGGCGATTTCAATGCACATGTGGGCATCGACAATGCAACCTGGAAAGGTGTTATTGGGCAACATGGTGACCCTGACATTAACAAGAACGGAAGGTGTTTATTGCAGGTCTGTGCCACCAATGGGCTGTGCATAACGAACACATTTTTTCAGCACAAAAGAATTCATAAGTACACCTGGTACAGCGGCTCTCTGGGACAACGCTCCCTGGTTGATTTTTGTATCGTTTCGGCGGACTTGTTTTCTACCGTGTCTGATGTTCGTGTTAAAAGAGGGGCTGAGTTGTCAACTGATCACCACCTAGTTGTCTGCCCTTTGAAACCCTTGAAAAAACGAAAGACTTTTCGACCACGAAAAACTTATCGAATCAAATGGGAATCATTGGCTGAGAAAGAGGTACGAACTGCATATACAGACAACATTGCATCTAAGTTCAAAGAACTTCCGACCTCTACTGAAGACATTGAAACTGAGTGGTGTTTCGAACAGCAGTCATTACGTCCGTTACTAACTGTTGTGGACGTGAGCGTGTTGGAGGGTCGAAGAGTAGCGAGATAAGAACTCCTTGGTGGAACCAAGAAGTTAAAGAAGCTATTCGTGCGAAAAAAGGGGCCTATAAGGCCTGGCTTGCAAATAAGTCATCACTTGAACTTCGTTTGCAGTACTCTGAAGCACGTAAGGCGGCAGCCACAAAAGTTATACTGTATAAGGAAAGGGCCTGGAAGGAATTTGGAGAAAGGTTAGACGATGATTTCAAAACGGCAAACAAAGTGTTCTGGCAGACCAATCGCCGTTTGCGTGGAAAAAGATCTCGAGCCACTCTTTCTATCGAAGATTCAAATGGTGTGACTCTGAAAGATCAAGATGCTATTTTGAATCGGTGAAGAGACTACTTTAGTGATCTTTTAAACCCAGTTGATGCTACACCGATACAAATTCACGAGGAACGGGCTAGGGAAGATATTCAGATAACCAAAGCAGATGTGAATGCAGTAATCAAATCATTGAAAACTGGAAAAGCACCTGGTGAGGATGATATCAGACCTGAAATGTTAAAAGCAATGAACATATATGGTGTTCGTTGGCTGACTCGTGTTTGTAAGGTGGCATGTAGTACTGGGCAAGCACCAAAGCAATGGCAAACTACTGTGATAATACCTATCCACAAGAAAGGAGACAAGAGAAAATGTACCAATTATAGGGGCATATCTCTCATCAGTGTACCGGGTAAGGTCTATGCCAAATGCCTTGAAAAGAAATGCCGTGAAATAGTCGAGCCTAAACTAGCGGATGCCGGTGTGGCTTTCGTCCTGGCCGAAACACAATGGATCAGATCTTTGCCTGGCAGCAAATCTTTGAGAAGTCGTGGGAATATGCAAAAGAGGTCAATGCATGTTTTGTTGATCTTGAAAAAGCATATGATCGCATTCCTAGAGACAAGCTTTCAGCGGTGCTGTTTCAGTATGGCATTGATGGCCAGTTACTAAATGCCATTAAGTCGCTGTACTTGCATTCCGAGGTCTGTGTTCGTGTTAACAGTGCAACGATGAAACCTTTCAGAGTAAGTGAGGGACTACGGCAAGGCTGCTCTCTTTCACCTATTCTGATCCTTATTTATGTCGATAGAATAGTTAAGAAAAATGAGTCTTTTGGCGGAGTAAAGATCGGTGAATGTATTGTACAACGTCTGTTATTTGCAGATGATCTTGTGCTACTCGACTCTACCCAAAATGGTCTCCAGCAAGCTCTGGACAGGTTTTCGGATGCATGCTCTGTTGCCGGAATGAAAATCAGTATAACAAAAACAGTAACCATGTGCCTGTCTAGACAACCAAAGCAGTGCTCTCTCCAAATTGATGGAGTACCACTAAAACAGTCAGAAAAATTTAAGTACCTCGGCGTCTCATTCACAAGTGACGGCAGACAAAATAGCGAATTGGAAATCCGCATCGGAAAAGCAAGAGCAGTAATGCGCCAGCTCCACCGATCTC
The DNA here is from genome assembly GCA_964006365.1 of Trididemnum miniatum. Lineage (NCBI taxonomy): Eukaryota > Metazoa > Chordata > Ascidiacea > Aplousobranchia > Didemnidae > Trididemnum > Trididemnum miniatum. The sequence continues at coordinate 3,304,573 of OZ023243.1, read as the reverse complement.
TGGTACTGAAACGGAAGCTTTGCACCAAGGCAAAGCTATCCATTTTCAGATCGGTCTATGTTCCTATTCTAACTTATGGCCATGAGTGTTGGATCATGAATGAGAAAGTGAGGCCTCGAGTTCAAGCAGCGGAAATGGGATTCTTGCGAAGAATTAGCGGTTTGACCTTGTTGGACAAGGTTAAAAGTGCAGATATTCATGAATCTTTAAACATCGAAGCGCTGCTTCTCCGACTAGAAAGATCACAACTGCGTCGGTATGGACATGTGACGCGAATGTCCCAGGAAAGAACAGCCAAAAAACTGCTCTGTTCAACATCAATTGGTCGAAGGCCTAGAGGCCGTCCCAGAACTCGATGGCGAGATTACGTAGAAGATCTTAGTTGGTCTCGCCTTAGCATCCCAGCAGAGCATCTATCCTTTGTTGCAGAAGATCGAGGGGCTTGAAGGCTCCAACTCGAGCTGCTGCCCCCGCGACCTCCCAAGGATAAGCGGGTCCAAAAAATTGATTGATTGATCAAATCTTCATTATACTCGCGTTAATACGCAGAAGCGCGTAACGAATAGCGGGGTCCATTTCGCCCGACTTAGTGCCTGGGCTATACAGCTCCGGAAAAACGTCGCAGCGGTGGTGACACTGTGCCGATATGACGGGCCAGGGAATCGAACCCTAGACCTCCCGCACCAATAGCCTGTGCGCTAAACAACTGAGCTGATAAACGATAGTTTTGGGGAATACCTTTTACATCATAATCCATGCATAATGCTTAATAGCAATTCTTTTCTTGAATTTTGACATTTTTGTTTGTTGCAAGTCGCAACTACAGAAGTTTTGATTGGGGAGGGAGGTGAAATACGTCCCAGTCTGCTTTTTTTTCAAAATTTTGTTTACCGATTTTAGCTACGCTTGCACCTTTTTTTTTAAGTCAATTCGTTTTTTTTTGGTCATAGCCTATTTTAACGTAAAGCTTAAAAACCACATTTTCAACGCTTTTGTGAACAATCAAATTTATTAAAGTCTTGAAACAAGATACGAACGACCACTAAAATGGGAAATTCGAAAGCATGGTGCGGTACAAAACAAATATCATATTTGGTTATGTTGGGAACTGAGCAACGTATTAAAGACACTTTATGTCATTGACTGTATTAATAGCTATTATTATCACCAGAAGAAAACAGCAACTGTTAAACTAAAATAGCATAATTGCAATTTTTTTTCGGTCATTGCCAAAAATATTCGGTCAATGACCGAAGAAAAAAAAAACTAGGTTCCAGTACAATGTCAGATTTAGACTTTGAATTTTGTGAGGGTACGAACAATTTTCCGGAGTGCGGTGATTTTTATCACTCTGACTCAGATATGGGCCACGCACAGAGAGGGGCATTTATCGAGATAATTTATCGGCGATAATTTTTGCCGATTATTGTTATCGCTCGAAATAGTTTTGATTTATCGATATCGATTTTGTAATATATTTCGTTATCGCCAGTAAATCATCGCGATAAACGATTATTTATGCACACAGTGTAAAGTTAACGAGTTGGCGCTATGGAAAAAATACGCGGTATTTGTAAAGTCTTGTTGCAATTTTACAAAATTTCTCTTTGTTTTGTTTGATGCCACGGCAGAGTCCGTGAACTGCTCTCTTTTCTTGAAAAATCTAGAAAAACATTTTTGCAATTTGACTTACAAAAAGACTTCGTCAAACATATCAAAAATTTACCGCAACATTTATCAGAAAAATTTATCGGCGATAATTTATTAATTACCGATACCGCTGCAAGAAATTGAGATTTATCGATTATCGGTTTTGCCCAGGGCTATTTGAAATTATTGATTATCGTTTTCACTTTAATACAGAAAGGTTTATCGTGCCCATCACTGGCCACGCATCACACCTTTACAGTCATTCTTTAGGCCTATTAAGATGACATATGCTATGCTATAGAAATTCTTGTACGTGAGCCACCACAGACGTGTTTGTCTGATTGATACCTTTCTGGCTCCGATTTTTGCTGCATCTGGTAGCAAACGCTTTGGGTGATCAATCCTTTTTATTAGGCCTGCTTAAATGAAGTCACACTCAGCCACTCAATGTGGTCAGTAGAGATAGAGTTTGCAGAGCTTCTTCGTTTCACTTTTTTTACGAAGCTCGGACGTTAAAACGTGTCAATCGACGCTATTAAATTGACAGCGTTTTACGGCCGTAATACTTCGGGACTCTGTTCTATATAAAATTTACGGCCGTCACCAATTGCGGCCGTAAACGGGCAAAAATGGTTTCTGTGTAAATCCACCTTAAATCAAACAAACGGACTTGTACAACACATCTGAGCTGGCAAGACAAGAACAGACTTACACGGACTGTCTGACTCACCTAAATTGTGACCATCACTTACGTAGCGCTGCCTAGTGCCTATACTGCGTTCGCACGCTGAGTGTAAGCGATTCAAATAACGCAAAGACGACGAAAACAGTACGCAATTGTGACATAATAAACATTAAAATCAAATCTTTATTATACTCGCGGGAATACACTGAAGCGTAAACGAGATGAAGCGTAAACGGGAATACACTGAAGCGTAAACATTTCCGCAACTTCGCGCTTGGGCATACGGCAACACCGTGAGATGATTTGCGATATAGCAAAGTAATGGTTATTTAAAATAATTAAGAAAAAAAATTACATAAAGCTTATCCAAAATGCCGTCCCCCGGGCGGACCGCTCCCCCACCTTGCTACGCCGCTGGGTTAGCAGCAGACTCGCGATTCACTAGGGTGCCCCGGGACTACAGCCCCCACTAATCCGGTCATGCGTACCGGGATATTTATTTGGTTCCAAAGAGTAGCCTAATAAATGTATAGTTTAGGAAGTAAAATGATGAGTCGTTGGTTTCATTCTCGCCTTTGATTTCCAAAATCTCAAAAAATTTAAACCTGGTTAAACTGGATCAAAAATCCTACCGGTACCGCCACCGGCAAAAATATGCTCGTTTTCTGTGAGTTTGAACCGCAATCAAAGCGGTAAAACTACTTTTCAGTGAACTTGAACTGAAATTAAATGTGATAAAAGAAATCTGAAATTTTAATTTGGCTTTACCGTGAAGGAATTTTCTAAAATACATGCTCAACCTCTCAAAGTATATACAGGTATAAGACTATAAGAAATGCGCTGCAGACAATTTTTAAAAACGCCTAGGGTCGACTTTTAGGCGAGCGCGTCTTCGTAGGTATCAACACCCGAGTATAAATACGATTTTATTGGTCAAAGTAAGCACTTGACTTTTCAGTTTCGCAAAAGAAAAGAGCGAAACTTAATGCCCCATTATATAAAAATGACAATACGATGCAGCAGCAACAACAGATGTTTATCCGTTTCCATAAACGGCACTACTGCATTTCGACAGCGGAAAGACAACACAGATGAACAAACATAGCACTACAATCGCAATAGGACCAACCCAACCTGCTATGTAATAAATACAAGGCAGGCTATATGTACCCTGTCGACATGTCTACGTTAAGTAGGCCTGAAGCACACGGATCGGTTTTCTGCATTATAAATTTTGACGTCGTAATTAAAAATATGATTATGACATCAAAAATACAATTATGATGCAGAAAGCTCGCGGGCATTTGGAACGGCCGGAACTGGACATATGGACACTACACTGGACAGGGTAAATCGCTGGCAGTTAATGGTAAAAGGTCGTACGAGAACGCGTAAAAGAGCAAGCATAGAGCAAAATGTACTGTTAAAAACAATGAAAAAGCGTATAAAATTTCCTATCAAATCGCTAACAATTTAAAAAATCCGCATTCCAGTCTGTTGAGTATTGCTTCTATCGTCCAATACAGCCCGAATGGCTATCGATCCATCTCGGACAACAATTTTGCAATCATAGGCGAGCAGTCCATGTTACTCATTGATAGATATGCAAGCCATGCTTCGTGACGCAGTAATTGGCTGAAATAAAATTTTATTCATTATAAAAACTACGGAGTTTAGACCAAGAATAGCAACAGTGAAACTGCGAGTATAATAAATATTGATTTGACGATTGCCCCATAATAGCAGGACCAAATATTAGGCTACTACAGAAGAGCAAAAATCAAATCTTTATTATATTCGCGGTATTACGCCGAACCGCGTAACGAGATCCATCAGCGCGGCTCAGCGACAGGGCAACACAGCTCCGACGAAACGTTACAGCGGTCGCGAGATGTTGGCGACACTGTGTCCGATTTGACCGGCCCGGGAATCGAACCACAGACCTTCTGCACCGATATAGATGTTTTTAACCAATGCACCAACTGACCGGCTTCTTGCTAAGCAGAAACATAAAGAAATGTGAAAAAATACATCTTGTTCTTGAATCGTCGCCTCTCAACCAATGACGAAGAGATTTGATAACAAGGAGCAGTGAATACAAGATACAAGCCTCTTACCTTCTACCCTCGTTGGAATGTAAACAAATGTTGATAAGAATGAGAACGGCAGTTAGACGGATACTTTTGCTGATTGGATCTTCTTTCTCATCCTGAAATAAGGAGTTCATTGAAACCAAGGTTTTTTAATGCTAGGTGCCCAAGATGGACGTAGCAGTAGTGCTGTATTTTGTTTCCACACCGTCAACACCACAAAGAATACGATAAGATAAAGTTACAAGAAAAGGGAAAGAGGTAACAAAACGATTAACGTTATGGCATGTAGGTAGGAGAGGCGTTAAAAAAACAAGAGTAGGTAATCGTTGTACCACTGAGGTCGGGAGCAAAAATTTGCTCACAAAACGGCGATAAAAACAACAAGACAAAACAGACAACAGAACCATCACAGCTACCAACACCGCTATGTCATGGTGCAAAATATAAGACCTGCAGGAACCTTAAATATAAAAAGCTAGTTTTCTCGATAATTTTCCTCATTCTACGTCTTCAACGTGGGTGTTATTCCACGTGCTACATATTCATCGTTCTAAAAACAACCTAAAAACTTTTATAATCAAATCTTCATTACGCTCGCGTTATTACGCCAAAACGCGCAACGAGTGACGGGGCTCATCTCCGGGACTTGGCGCCTGGGTAACACAGCTCCGAAGAAACGTCACAGAGACGGCGAGTCGTCGGCGGCACTGCGTCCAATTTGACCGACCCAGGAATCGAACCATAGACCTTCCGCACCGATGGTAATGTGCTTAGCAAATGAGCTAACCGGTCAGTGAAAATGGTGGTAAACTTGCAGTTGCGCAATACTGCCAAGGCAATTTAAATATCGCATGCAAACGTTGCAAGTCGTGTTATAGAAATTGAAACACACTGACACTTACCGTCGAGTCTTCAAAGTGATACTTTCCGCTGTTTCTCAAAAGCACCAGTAATGAGGCGTTTGGGGCCATGAGGTCAATCACTGGAGGTTTTGTTGACATTTGCTGGGGCGTAGGTGGGGGTTGGGGTACTGGGGCAGGAGGGATTTGGGGGGCCGGGGGTCGGTGGTGGGAAGTTACTGGGACATTACCACGATGTTGGGGAGTGATAATTGGAGCAGGAATGAAGGGTTGAGGGGTTGGAGTAATTGGGGCTTGGTTTTGATGAGTAGGTTGTGGAATTGGGACTGGTGGGGGTCTCACAACAGGGGCAAAGGTAGGCTGACGCACGATAACGGGGGGCGGAGGATTGGGAGATTGTTCATTGGTTTTCTTGATTTTTAAAGGAGGGGCATTTATAGTTGCAGCCAGAGGTTGTTCTAATTTTCGTTTCTGAGCAAGTGGCTTTGATGTTGAAACTTCTTTTTTGGTTTCAGTTGTTTGTTGTTGATGATCATAATGTTTTTGCAACTTCTGAGGAGCAATGGGAGAAGTTTGCGGAGAAATCTTAGGCTGAAAACACAATAAAGATTTACCAACGCATTGTTGCAGCACTACGTATATAGCAGATAGGTCTATCTAGTTCTATTTATAGCGGAGTGGTTAAAGACATCGTTTTCGGCGCGTAAGGTCTGGGGTTCGATTCCCAGCTTTCCTTCTTGAGGCTCAGCATTAAAGGGACGTGTGGAGAACAAGCCGGAAAGTTTGCGCCGTAGGGAACGGCACTAAGCGGGATTTCCCATTTAGGGGTAGTAAGACAGGCCGCCGTTAACTCCTAAGCGAGCTGGTCATAGCGCTTCGATCGTGTTCTCGTGATAGGATTTATGCAACTAAATTCAAATCATACTCACAGTTTTTTGCTGCGCAGGAGTAACTTTAACTTCATGACCGTTTTCAGGCAGTGACAAGGGAGGTATTTTTTGTTCTTCAGGCTCGCCATTTACTAGCATTTGCTCATTAGATACTTTTCTACTGCTCTCTTCCTCCGAAGAACACCTGAAGTAATAGGCTATAAACTTCAAATAGAAATAGCTATTTCAATACATAAGCGGGTAAGTAAGTATAGTTACGACAGTTGTGGATCGTACGAACATTCGTAAAGATTACCCGACGCAAGAGTCATTGCACCGCTCGTAACCATCTGCATCCTACAGACGCTATTTCCGTCGTTACGAATACGTTCCGTTTGGAAACAAAAGTTATTGGCATCGCTATCGGTGAGGGAAGTCTGAAGCTCGATTCCCGGGCCGGTTAAATTGGACAGTGCCACCAACGACTTCTCACGATGAGACGTTTTTTCAGAGCGTGTTGCCCAGGCGCTGGAGCCCGCCGCTCGTAACACACTTCAGCGTAATAACGCGAGTATAATGAAGATTTGATTTTGACTGAGAACAGCAAAAAACACGCATCAGACCCACTCACCGTTTAATAGAAACTTTTTCTTCATCAGACAAATCTCCATTACATTTAATAACTTCATTCTTATTAGATGGAGATGAATTCGCAACTTTTTCAGAGTGTTTTGATACCGGTGATACGTGAAGATCATCTTTTATTTTTTCACAATCGACTTCGCCGTTTACTTGTTCGGATTTTAAAACGTCACAGTGATTTGTTTGCAATTTTTCAGGCTTGCTCTTTTTTATTTCTGAATTACATGGATTAGAATCGACGCTAGAGCAGTGGTTCACCATCACAGATTGTTCTAAGCTGTTAGTAGTTTTAGTTTCAGTAGAGATCTCAGCTGCAGAGCTGGTGGGAGGCTTAACAATTTTGCCTTCGGCAAGAACTTGGTCACCGTTTTTTGATTCTGTATCCTTTGTTTTTAATGAATTTTCGGAATGATTCACTTCTGGTGCACTGGTACAGTTTTTAGTCGTTGAATGACTTTGTGACGTACTTGATGACGTACTAACCGCGCCATCAGCTGTGGTAGAGTTAGCACCAGAGGAGCACGCAGTAATGGTGGTTGTTGTGTTAGTAATGATGGAGTTCTCACATGTTTTGCAAGGGTTACTTGAGGTAGTTGGGGCTGGACTTGCAGATGGGGTTTGCAGTGAAGGGGCGTTTTGTGGGTGATGACCTGGCACAGGCAAAGGAGTAGGGCGTTTTTTAATCCCAGTGATATGATATAACGGTTGGCCCTTTTCATCTCTGAAAAGCCTGCAAAAAATTCTAACAAGTAAAAACATATTTGAACGTAGAGGCGTAGTTAGCCAGACAAGTAAAAGCAACATCGGGTTAGCGTCCCCTGTGTAAGTCTCAAAGTACTCCAATATTTTGTATTTAGTCATATATATATATCCCTCTTTTACGAGAAAGCCATCAAAGCACCATAACGAGCTCGCTTAGGAGTTGCCAGTCATCTGTCTACCACTCTAAGATGGGGGAATCCCGCTAAGTGCCTTTCCTGACGGCACAACAGGTAAACTTGCCGGCGTGTTCTCCAAGGTGTTCCTTCAGTGCTCAGAGTCAAGCAGGGAAGCTGTGAATAGCAATTTTAAAGTCATTGGTTTGACCCGACTCGGAATCAAACCAGAGTATAGTTAGCTCTAGAGGCGGTGGCTCTTACCACTCAGCCATATGAGCTCCAACTAAACACTAATACCCACTAAGACCGAAAAAATCAAGCCCAATTCTAATAATTCATTAACAAACTTCGTTGAGAAACCCGGCAACGACATGTTTTTTACTACTGTTGTGCATTCTGCAACGCAATATTCGTGTCAGTCAACGCCAACTGCATCAAAAAGCGAAAAGCACTATTAAACCAACCGTCCGGCTGGAGTAGTGGATATTGCTAACGGTGCGGGAGGTCTGGGTTCGTCTCCCAGGCAGGACAAATCGGACGCAGTGTCGCCAACGGCTCGCCACCGCTGCGACGTTTCGTCAGAGCTATGTTGGCCAGGCACTAAGCCGCGGATATGGACTCCGCCACTCGTCATACGCTTCGGCGTAATACCGCGAGTATAATGAAAATTTGATTTTCTGATCATTAAATCATGACTACAATGCATGGAAAACAGAATCAGCGGTGCAACATGGTTTCACAGCGGCTGCAAATTTATATTTATTGCTCACGAACCTTGCAGCAGTTTGCGGAAAGACTTGTTGTAGACATCGACCGAATTCAGTAGCAGGTAGTACTTGTTTTGTTCCATGCATTCCATAGCGTGTGGCCGCGGCAGCGTAATCAGCAAATACTTCCACCCTGGGTGTACTGCCTTCTTCATTACCACATGATTCGTACGTAGCCCAAACCCTGCAAAAAATTCACCCAATCATTGAACCGCTAGGACAGCTTAATGGTTAGACATCGCCATCAACGCGGGAGGTCTTGGTTTCGATTCCAGGAGCGGTCAAATCGGACAAAGTGCTGTCATGGGCTCGCCACAGCTGCAGTTTCCTGGGAGATGCATTGTCCAGACGCCAAGCCGTGAAGATGAGCTCCGCGGCTCGTTCCACGCTTCGGCGTAGTATCGCGAGTATGATGAAGATTCGATTTTTTGAAATATATAAAAGAACAAGCCTCACTTATCAACAACAAACTAAACGATTCGATTTTTCTCAATCTAGAGTAATTTTTCTTTTTCAAGTTTTTGACTAGTATGATAGATCTGATGAATTCCTTACTTCGCAGAGCGCTGTTACCGTAATTTCAATCGCATGCAGCATCTCTATTCTCTGACATTAAGTTTGTCTTCATTACTCCCAATAAAATTGCCCAGTACCCGTGCCGCTCGAACTACACATTAAATCGAATTGTTTTCACTTACCATAACTGTGCAAAAGAAGCAGGACTTTTGTCGAGCACAATGTTGGATGGAGGAGCAGGCATGTAGTGAAACACTGGAGGAGCTAATTGGGATTCCGTGTGAGTGTACATTGGCACCACGCTGGGTTTGGAAGCCGACGATGCTTTCTTGTCTTCTTTTTTCTTTGATTTGACTTTCGGCTTTATGTTTTGAACTTCATTCTTCGGTTGTGGTTGACTTGGAGGAGTTTGAGTCGGAGGATTTTTCTCTGCCATTGGAGTAGGAGGATTAGTGGAATTTGCTTGAGGAGTTGGGACGGGCTGGGGAAGAGTTGGAAGAGGCTGGGGTGGAGCTGGAGGAACTTGATTTACTGGAGGATTATTTTGTGCAACTACATGAACTTGCTTATTGTGAGATGGTTGGGCCAGAACTTGAGGAAGTTTTGACACTCGCATTTTTTGTTGTGGTATGTGGGGTTGTTTAGGGGGCACGAGGGGAGGCTGTTGAGGCACATGGGTAACATATTGTTGGGGGTGTATGACCGGTTGTGACATGCGAATAACTTGTTGGGGTACATGTGGAGTGGGGGGCAGAACATGGGCAACTTGAGGGGGCACATGGGTAGTAGGAGGGGGTGCTTGCGGCGGTACGAAATGCCGCACCTGTGGTTGATGCTGTGGGACCTGGGAAGGCATAGGGTGCCGATGAATGGGGGGTTGAATTACAGGAGGGTGGTGAGAAGACACAAGAGTGGCGCCTGCAGCGTAAAAAAAAATTGAAATCGAATTTGTAATAAAGAATTAACCAACGAAGCTCAATTTGTCAATTTTTTTATTACCTTTACCTAAAATGCTAATGGCCCGTTGGGGTAGTGGTCAAAGACATTGCTATTGGCGCAGTAGGTCTTGGGTTCGACTTCCGGGCCGGTCAAATTGGACACAGTGTCGCCAACGGCTTGCCACTGCTGCGATGTTTCTTCGCAGCTAGGTCGCCCACGGGCTAAGCCACGGAAATGGGCCCCGCCACTCGTTACAAGTTTCGGTGTAATACCGTGAGTGCTGAGTATAATGAAGACTTCATCTTTTCTTCACATAAAATTCTAGATTACAAAAGCACAGAGCCAGCAAGAGAGTGTCACGTTTACGCTATCGATACACGCCAGGGACTAAATCCATACGAAAAACGGATTAATTTCCAATCGCTACCAAGAGTACGCATAATATAATGAAGTAGCTTTGGCTAGCAGTGTTAGTTATACGTTCATTAATGCTACTCGTATTTACTTGCAAAATCTATACTAAGAACTTTACAGCACTGGCCGAACAACCTAGTCAACAATAACACACGGGTAGAAAAAATAAGGTATTTATACAAACAATTGAACAGAGCAATTTCGAAAAATTGATTGGCCGTACAGAAGTTAAAATAACTTTAAAAAAAGCTGTTTTCGCAACAGGCTTCAAGATGATGGCAGAACTCGTTTTGAAACTTAATGCGATAACAGCTTTTATCAAACCTATTCTTAAAAGCAATATCAGTAAAGCGTAAGACGTCTCATGTAACGTAATTGCATTATCTTAACTTAGCTACCGTTACCAGCCGCGGGAAATATAAACACGTTTAGATGAGATAGTCACGATCATAAACACTGTCAAGTCAAATCTTTATTATACTTGCGGTATCACGCCGAAGCGTGTAACGAATGGCGGAGCTCATGTCCGCGGTTCAGCGCCTGGGTAACACAACTCCAAAAAAACGTTGCAGCGGCGGCGAGTCGTTGGCGACATTGTATCCGATTTGACCGGACCGGGAATCAAACCTCAAGCCTGCTGCACCAATAGCGATGTCTTGTATAACTGCGCCCAACGGCCGGTATAAACAATGCTCTAAGAACAGTATTCGACCTTGCATATTCTGTGGCGGTTGGGCTTCATTGCTGGAAGGCAAGGATGGAAGAATACGCTTGACAATTCGAATCTTTGAAAGATGATCGGATCCCAAAGCTCGAACGTTGATAGTAATAAGACAAATGAGAGTATCTGGAAAACGGATTGATAATCAAGGTTTGCTAAAGTCAAGAGCTGAACAGTCCAGTGATAAACTGCAAAAGGGGCAAAAAACTAAATCTTCATTGCACTCGCGCTATTACGCCGAAGCGTGTAACGAATGGTGGGGCCCATCTCCGCGGCTTAGTGCCTGGACAACACGCAGCAGTGGCGAGCCGTCGGCGACATCGTGTCCGATTTCATGAGCCCGAAAATTAAGCCTCAGACCTTCCGCATCAAAAGCGGTGTCTCTAATCACTACACTCATCATCAACTACAATAGCAATAACGTCGTGATAAAATAAACTTTAATACCGGTTACTTAAAGAAATCAACTGGATTTCAGCGAAAAAAAAACAAAAAACGCATTTTTGGAAGCTAAGAGTAGTGCAACTAGTACACTTTCTGGGACAAGATTATATTACACCATTGCAACACGAAATGAGAACGAACCAACGCTTCCAGGTATGAGCATTATGTTTGTGCATGTTTCTTCTCCAAGTTTTGACATGTGGTACAAAGCATCCAAAGCAGAAATCATTAATTCCACATCACCGAGAGATAGAAGTTCGATTGAAGACGAATAAATAGCGGTATCGATGGCAAATACAACACAATCTTTGTTTGAAGGAGACCGACACAAATTGCCTAATATTTCATAACCTGAAAAAACAAAGCGTATAAACAGATATGATGCAAGATAAATTAGAAGCACAGCTGACGTAAGTCTATATCGGAGGTTTTCTACCTTTCTGATGGAGCGAAACCTCAACGAAATATTCCAGAGACTCGAGAAACTCCTGTGCATTAATTTAACTTAATAGTGTACTTGAACCCAGTTATAAATTGAAAACTTCTGAAACCCCTGGGCTGTACCGGAGGAACCCCAGTTTGAAAACCACTGCTCTATGTACATGAAGAGATATGGATATAATATACAAACAAATGTGGATATATCGCATTCAAAACGCTACAACCCGGTGGTCGAGTGGTTAGAGAGCTTGACTTTCCATCACAAGGTCCAGGGTTTGAACCTGAGTCCACCTGTTAAGCGGTTGAACCGCGAAACTAATCGTAAAATTAATTTTTAAAGCGTTCATTCAGTAAGTTTTAAGGGATACCTTAATATCTCGCAAGATAAATTGTACTAGCTAAAACTGACTGATGCGTTTATTTTAACACATATCGTTTCGAGAAAACGACGGAGGTATACGACAAGTCGGCTTAAAAGGTTTGCTGGCAACCATTAGTCTCGAAAAGCAGGGGGTTTCTCCTATGCTATTTCTCAACAGCGCAGCAAGCAATCTAGCCGTATGCTCTTTACACCGTCCCAACAATGCTCAACGTTAAACAAGGAAGCCATAAACATCAATCTTTGAGTTTTTGTTTCGACCACACCTGGAACCAAATCATCAACCTACCTCTGTGGAGGCAAACCTTTTACTAACCAAGCATACTAGTGCAAAAACCTTAAGCTAAAAGTCACATTTAAGAGATCAAAAATCACCTCTAATTTTATCGAATTTGTCCGGCGATAAAATGCATTGATGAATAACTTTGTAAGAACATTCAACTAGCTCCATTCCCAATGATAATAAATCCATCTAAAAATACAAGAATTAAACGATAAAGCGAGATTGTTCACACTGGTATCATGGTTTTACTGGAAGCACTGTACATCCCATGAAGCAACGGCACAAGCCAAAAACAAATCAACGGATTATAAAAAAAGATCAAATCATTATTATACTAGCAGTATTACGCCGAAGCGTGTAACGGGTGGCGGGGCTCATTTACGCGGCTTAGCGCCTGGACAACACAGCTCCGAAAAACGTCGCAGCGGTAGCGAACCGTCGGGGATACTGTGTTCGATTTGACCAGACCGGGAATCGTACCGAAGACACTAGATGTCCACAAAGTTGAAAGAAACACTAAACTTATTCAAAACTCTTTACCTTTGAAGATATGTTAGCTAAAATATCTAGTCCCGTTTGTCGAAGAGCGGAATATGTAGAATGGACACAGAGAAACGCAAAACGCACGAGTGGTTTGCTACGTGCAAGAAAGCCAACATTGAAATCTTCAAATGAAAGATTTAACAAAACTAAAGCGATCTGAAAAGAAAAGAACGATTGTCATACTTCGAAAAACAAACATAAGAAAAAGCAACAAATCATAGATTATATAACATTTCAACAATTGAAATCACAAGTTTACCGGTTCAACTCCCACCCAAGCTTTGTTGGTACATCCTTGGACAATTTGATAAAACGCCTTTAGCAGGCAAACTCGTAACAAGCATCAGATTTAACAAGCAAAATTCAACCGGAAAAGTTGGATATTAATAAGGCAACTTCTAAACGAGTAAGCTTTTGTCTATGCACAAATGTACAGCATTTGATGCTTTTTTAAGAAAACAGGATAACCGAACACTAAAACATGAAGCTCATTCGCCTGTGTGCTAATTTCAACTGGCTCAGTTCAAATGTCAGAAAATTAACTATCTGTAATAGTGACTAAACGTTTCATGAACGTATAGAGATAATATGGTAGGCCTTAAAATACTCACTCAGGTTCGAACCTGACTTTCAATCACAAGGTTCTGGGTTCGAATCTGAGTGTACCTGATGAGAAACCAAACCGCAAAACTAGTCGTAGAATACGTTTTTACAGCGTTCATGTATTAAGTTTCTTAAAACCTACCATATCATCTCTTTATACATTCATACATATAGACTTAAAGCAGTTTTAGCTATTTTATTTAGTTACAGAATGCTTTAGTAACATAATACCTGAAGAACACGTTGACCTTCGTAATCCTGAACTCCTGATGAACGAGTTGATTGAAACAGAGATGACCATGCAGAAAATTTCTCTGCACGATAAATAAGATTACTCACACATTACTTCATCTACACTAAGTTTATACCTACGATTTTACTATAAGCTAAATCAGTGGTTCTCAACCGCGACTCTCAGAGCCGCGAGCTAATCTTTTTGCGGCACTCATTAATCCTTTGAAAGCTACCGTTACCTGTCAGTGATTTGAAAATTGATTTGAAGATTGAAAATTAGTCAGTGACTTGAAATCAAAAAACAGTAGTAACGTAAAAACGATCAAAAATCAGTAGTTGAATTGATGTCACGTCGGTCGCTCAGTCGCTGTTTGGCGTCCTTTTGACTTCAACTTTTAAGCCATATGCGGCTAGTTTTTATGATGCCATAATGCCCTTTTATTTTTTTACCATTGTTTTCAAAAATCGCAAGCATGCTCAGATGCTCACACGTACACCGCGTAAAGTTCAGGTAGTTTCGAAAAAACTATTAATTAGTAGTTAGTGAAAGTAAAATGTCAAGCAATCCGTCAAAAAAAGCTTGTACTATTCTTTTAAAACACATGTCTGAGTGTAGTTGTTGCTGTCATCTTAAAATAGCCTACATGTTTCAGTTTTGTTTTGTTGCTATTTAAACTTGCGCTGTATGTACGCGGCTCCATACAACTTTAAGGCTTTAAATTGGGCTCTGGAACAAAAAAAGGGTGAGAACCACTGCACTAGATGCAATGTCAAAAATTTACAATGAATATGGCACGAAAACAGCATAAAGAAAAATAAAGTCACACCAATTCTTAAAACTAGACGTTTCGATAACCTAGATTCAGCTGTCATCATCAGCAGTGTCAGCAAGGCCGTTCAAAACTAAAAGAAATAGAATGCCAGTCCTAAGAATTACTGTGGGCCTGTGGCTTCATTCTTCCTCCAAAGTTTCAGGCTTTATTTTTCTTCAGTATACACAAAAAAGAATCGAATCTTCATTATACTCGCGGGATTACGCCGAGGCGCGTAACGAGTGGCGGGGCCCATCTCCGCGGCTGAGCGTCTGGGAAACACAGGTCCAAAGAAACATTGCAGCGGTAGCAAGCTGTTGACGACACTGTGTTCGATTTGACCGAACCAGGAATCAAACTCCACAACCCCGAGCCGATAGCGATGTCTTAGTCCACTACGTCAACCATGGACAGTATATACAGATGACCTCATTTACAAAATAGCTTGTAAGCATATTTAGGCGCATGCTAGAACACCAATTAACCAGTCAGAAAGATGTAACTGCGTAAAATACAACTGACAAAAGACTGATTTGATGCAGTACTCTACCGTAGAAAACTGAATCACTTTTGCAAAAGCTTAGCATATTCCATATGACATATCGCCTGGTTAGCTCTTAAGCACATTGCAACAGGTGAGGGAGGTCTGAGGTTCGATTCCAGAGCCGGTCAAATCTGACACAGTGTCACCAACGGTTCGCCACCGCTGCGACATTTCTTCGGAGCTGTGTTGTCCAGGCGCTAAGCCGCGGAGATGGACCCCGCCACTTGTTACACACTTCAGCGTGCTACTGCGAGCACAATAAAGATTTTGGTTCTAAGATATATCGCGACCTTTTTTCCAACTAGATGACACTGCTTTAAAAAGCGTTTAGTTTTCTGTTTGGAGCAAAATCGAAAACACATTTAACTACCTTGCCACAATAATGCCATAAAACAGAAACAGTCAAGCTAACCAACTGTGACTTTACAGTATTTAGCTAACCTATCGTTACCTCTTGCGAAGTGACGCTTCGACTTTGGTAAACAGCATACGGAACATAAGTTGCTTGCTGGTTCATTTCCACCGACTGACTTATTTTCAGTTATCTCTGAGTTTGCGCAACAGCATAACGCCGACACGTACAACATGTCATTCAAAACTTTATCATCATCCACTGTATTTTGCCAAAACTTTATCAAATCATGTTCAGTCTGTTTCAACCAAGCATTAGCTATGCCAGATAGCGAACCAAGATCTATAAAATAATAGAGAATAATGCGAAGGCATTCCATCAATTTTTTACTTAAACTGTGTGGTTATATACTTAACTAAAAACACTTGGGCGGGCCATTGTGGTGCCATTGTCAACGCTATATACCTAAGCTGAGCTGAGTGTTACGCCATGGTGCAACTTTTGTATCGTTTGCACGGTAATAAATACGCCTAAACCAGGCTCTTCCAAATTTGCTGAATGTTTTGTCCAATTTAATTTGAAAGCAATCTCAGTTCTTATTATTCTTTAATGTAACAACTCTTCGGGCAGCACATCATAGCAATCTATAAGAGCTTAGTTTCACTCAATTACTAACCTTCAGACACAACCCCAGCATGAAGCAGTAACGCTTCTAGTACAT
Organism: Trididemnum miniatum; assembly: GCA_964006365.1. Taxonomy (NCBI): domain Eukaryota; kingdom Metazoa; phylum Chordata; class Ascidiacea; order Aplousobranchia; family Didemnidae; genus Trididemnum; species Trididemnum miniatum. Next base: position 3,288,183 of record OZ023243.1, on the reverse strand, counting down.
GTGGACATCTTGACAGTCTGAGTACATGACGAGACTCGCCAGACAGAAGAGTGCAAGCGTTGATGGCGAAGTCAACTTCATTAGGAAGACAAGATATAAGTGAAAACGCTAATCGCTCATAATTACTCCTAGAGGGAGTTGTACGGTCTCTATATGAAGTACTTAATCCATGCTGCCGCCTTTCATAATCTGTAATAATAGACCAAGTTTAAAAATTGATACAGCAATAAAACAACAATTCTATAGCGCGAAGCATCAACGAGTATAAAATACATTGCTGTAAAAGCATTCAATTTTTGAAGAAGCTAAAAATAATGAAATCTTCATTATACTCGCGGTATTACGCCGAAGCATGTAACGAGTGGCGGGGTCCATCTTTGCGGCTTAGCACCTGGATAAAACAGCCCCAAAGACATCGCAGCGGTGGCGAGTCGTAGGCGACACTGTGTGCGATTTGACCGACCCGGTAATCGAAATCATGACTTTCCGCACAGACAGCGGTGTATTTAGCTGCTTCGCCAACCGGCCGGTTTGCTTTAGTTGTGCAAAATCAAGACCTGAAATGAAACCATGAGACCAAATTTTACCCGATATAAAAGCTGTAGATCTGCGATTAAAACGAATTGAAACGTCAAATCGAGGTTTCTTTGAGCCTTCATCATCTCCAAAGTAATGCACGCGCTCATATTCTTCCAGAAATCTATAAAAGAAGATACATTGCACAACATTGTTAAGAGCAGTTTACAGCTAAAATGGCAGCGAGGTAAGAGCGTCTTCCTCTGCAGCAGTAGACTCGCGTTTGATTGAGTCGAAACAAAGGCTCAAATGGGACCAAAGGCTCAGAGTCAGTACAAACCCATGGCTTTAAAATTGGTATTCACAGCTTCCCTGCTTGACGCTCAGGACTAAAGGGGCAGTGTGGAGAACAAGCCGGCAAGTTTACTTGTTGCATCGCTGGGAAAGGCAATTAGCGGGATTCCTCATCTTACAGTAGGATAACTATGCAACTAAATACAACAAAATACATGACAAATGTCAGAATGGCTGCAAGTACAATATTGTACAACGTTAATATATTTTCATTTTTCAAACACACTGTGCAATAATCTTACCAAATATTAAACTAGCTAAGCCTTGACCTTATAGAATCGACTTTAATGAGCACAATACAAAAGCACTCCCGATTTCACCGATAAAAATCTGCAACGATAACCACCCTAAATATTTCAAAATATCCCATTACAAAATAATCAACAAAACAAACTTTTACAAAACCTGTTGAATTTACCAAACCGAGATTTTGGCAAAAACACTTACACACACATTTTAAGCAATGAAATTACCTTTGATAAATAATTTTAAGCCCATAGGACAAGGTTGCTGATATATTATTAAAATTGTATTCCTTTAAAAGGTTTACCCACAAATCTTTTTCTGTAACCTAAAAAATAAAACATGCACATTAGGAAAACAAGGTTTAGCGAAACAAGCATAAAAGAATTGCACCTTTTGAAGACTGCACTCAACTACAGCTTATGTGATGTTTTGCAGACATGTCGCATAAAAACATATGGCTAACGGTGCAAGCAATTTGACATTAGTCATGTTTTTATTAGATCAGGAAATGAAAATCAAAAATACTGAAGAAGCATTAAGATGGGCTTTGGAACTTAACTTCAATAAAAAGATTATTGCCAGCATATTTGCAACCAATTTACAAACGTATCGGTAAAAACTTAAACCAACATCAGTGTAAAACTGCAGAAGCAATAAGCTAGAATAAACTTGTGCCGTTTATTCTAGTCTATTGCCTCAGCAACTTTACACTGATGATGGTATAAGTTTTTACCGATATGTTCGTAAAGTGATTGCAAATACACTGGCAATAACTTCTTCCTAAAATGTTGCAATTTGATGCAGAACTTTTTATCAATGATTATCATAACTTCAGCGTTGGAGTAACGTCGATCGCCATAAGACTCTTACAACAACACAACATATTGACTAGATGTGCCACTAAATCATTACCGAGTAGTGCACTTCAATGCCTCTAGACCACTTTGCCATGAGAAAATGCAAAACAAAAACTAGAAAACCAAAAGAAATTTTACTTTTGACATTAGGATTAGTAACATCCTGAACCTCATGTAATTAAATATTTTTTTCAATTTTCTGGCAATATGTTTTCTACTAAACCAAAGTATTGTTTTGTTCCTTACAGTTTAATAGTGTGCAGGGAGCTTACGAGTTTTCATTGTACATTTTTATGAGTGACCAAACAACAGCATCTATACCGGCGTTATTACAGAGCCTGTTCATGAATACTTACCTTTTGGTATCCACCAAGTGCAGTAACTTTGTTGTAAAGATCATGAAGATTTATTTCACAACCGGCCAATCTTGGACATGGAATTAACACTTTTCTGTAAAAGCATTAAGAAATTACAGAACATGAAATAACACAGTTGTGAAACTGTGAAATCGTTTCATTAATTGACAATAATTTTGCATCGCTGCACTGCTTAAAATCAATAAGAGCATGCGAAACGCTCCAAAAATGCAGTTAAAATAATAACGCCAGTGAGGTTATAAAAAATCAAAATTTCATTGTACTTGCGGTATCATACCAAGTCTAAAACGAGTGGCAAGGTCTATCTCCCTGGTGAGCACCCAGGCAATACAGCTACGAAGAAACATTGCAGCAGTGGCAAGCTGTTGGTAATGGTGTTTGATTTGACCTGCCCGGGAATCGAACCCAAAATCTCTCGCACCAACAGCAATGCCTTTAAGCACCAAGTTACTGTAAGTGAAATGACGTTTGCCTACCCTCTATCTCCCAAAAATTGCTTCAATCCACTTAGAAATGCAAACTTTTCTCCATCATTTGTCAAGACAGAACTCATAATGTTTAAGTGCCAAAATAAATAAAGTTATAGCACCAAGATTTTATATGTCACGAAACCAAAAAATCTAAATTAACAGATATCAAAAAACACTATTTGAATTCTGGACGTTGTGTGATTGCAATCTGTGAAACACAACTTTTGTTCTTTAAAATAACATACAGGGTGTCCATAAAGTCCGTGTGCACAAATAAAGTTAAAATTTTCTAAAGTGCACACGGACTTTATGGACACCCTGTATTAATAATCCACTGCAAATATTGAAGCTGCCTTAACACTGTTTCCTCTAAGGCGGTACTGCTAAAACCTGCAGGAGCACAAGGACCCCCCTGGCAAGAGAGTTAGGAGCACAAGGACCACTAGGGGTGCTAGTGAGTTATTACTAAAGGTTAAGGTTTGGTTAGGGTCCTTAAAAATAAGTCACTTGTGCCCCTAGTGATCCTTGTGCTCCTAATTTCCTTGCGAGAGCAGTTCTTGTGCTCCTGCAGGTTTTAGCAGGACCCCTCTAAAGTGTAAAATTTGAGGAAAATAAGAAATTTTGGCCTAAGTTTTTCAATTTATCTATAAGCTTGCTGACTGGACAGGTAATGGTAATTTTTGGCCAAGTTTTGGAACAAAATGTAAGCCTCACACATGTACTTTGGAAACTCAACTTTGACGCAAAAATTTACTTTTGGACAAATTCACCATTTCCCCCAAAATTCGAGAAAACAGTGTTCCTTAGCCAAATAACTGCGTTGATTTTTGAAAATTATTCAAGCAGTGATTAGTAATAAGCACAAGCATGCTCCACAATGCAGATTAGAATTGAATAGAAAGCTCAATGCACAATTGCACATACACTTGGAATAGCAATAAAAAATGCCACAAACATCCATCACTTTTCAAAAAGTATCACAAGAACTTTACTGCAACAGGAGGCATGACATTTAACATTGCTGCAATGAGCTAGGAAACATAGTCTAAATTATTTTTGGTAGGCCTACCACAGTTAAAAAAAATCACAAGAATAATTCGGATTTTAAGTCTCAGTAGTTTAGAGAATTACAAACAGCCAAAAATAACGTCCCAGAACATACCAATAGCCTACTGTATGTTTTGTGCATATAACCACACTACGGTACTTTTCAATTGTTTGTACCGGTATCAAAAACAAAAAAAACAACTAAAAGGTAGTGTCTACACTGATTGGCTAGCATCTATAGGCTTGACTGTTGATTTGCTTGCGTCTATACGCATAACTGGTATTGAGAAAATTAGCGAATCAGTATTTTGCTGTTAACAGCAAAATAGACACTTCCCAACTAAAAACAAAATATTTCATCGATTTTCACAGCATCAAATTAAATCTTCAAGTATCGATCACAAAATTTTTGTTAAAAAACATAGCTTTTAAAATTTTATTAGGCCATGTCTATTTTGCCATTGACGGTAAAATACTGATTGGCTAGCGTCTATACGCATGACCAGATGAATGTTGATTGGCTTGCGTCTATACACATGACCAGTTTTGAGAAAATTAGCCAATTAGTATTTTGCCGTTAACAGCAAATTAGACATTTCCATTTAATTATTTACACAAAAATATTTCACATTTCTTTCTAAATGGTACTGATACCAAACTGGTACCGGTAACTAGTTCAGTGTTTTAGACACTACAGCATTGTTAAGGAATAGAGCTAAAACAGAGGTTAAGGAAAAACTGAAAAAAATCTGAAATCAATCCAAACGATTAAAAAATCTAGGCTGATTGCAGCCAGCAACTAGCACTGTAGCAGTAGTCTGGTACTCAGTACCCGTACACAATACAGTACCACATACGAGCAATGAAAACTAAAACACATCAAGCATAATTTATGCTGCATAGCTGCAAAAAGATATACCAAAACAAAATTTAAAAACACACAAAACACCCAAAACAATATCAGAATATTGCTACAATATAATATTAAATGTTCAAATTGGAAGTATTCCAAAAATGTTCTATACCGGTATAGATATCGCTCATGCATAACAGTTATCACCACGCAAATACCACTCTACAGCTTCTGTAACAATTCCTGGCTTGAAAAACTGCACTGCTGAATTGATTACATCTACTAAACTTAAGCCAAATCAAGCAACTCTTAAACTGTGCAGTGTTCTACTGTTTAGTTTTAAATACCCAGTTGCACCTTATCCTGTAGCCTGTTCAGTAGATTACTTTCAAAAAAACTTGAAAACAACTTTCTCAGGGCACCAACAACATAGTAGTTCGAAACAGTCAAACTTTTCGTATTTACAGTTTTGATTTTGTATATTAATTAATTATTACATCCCCTGATTCCGACTAGTCTATTATGGTAACTAAACAGATATTTTTGAGCTTGATTGACAACTAAATCTTCTCAATACCAGTATTTTCAGTAAAGCAATCATAATCCAAACCCGCCACAAACCCGGGCGAACTACCGGTATTTCAACAAACGCGCAAATTCGAGCTTCTAAACTTTTATATCTACACATTTCAGCAACGCAGTAATTATTTCAAGGCTAGAAGCCCGTCTGCAGCATGCCGCGCTCAAGCGATCAGCCTCTTTCAAATATCCCCGCTTTCACCAAACACTGCGGTAGACTGCTCTCAATCATGCAGTTAACGGTTCGAACCTTACTGAGCCATAACACACCACCGCGAAAGTTTATTCTTTGTCTAGCAAAAAAATAACGATCAGCGCGTGTTCGATGAAATAGCTTAGCCGTTGAGCGCAGTGGATAGTAATGGCGACTGTCACGTGATACAAGTCGCGCCGTGAAAGAAGAAAGAACTCGATGACGTTTTACAACGCCTCGGTTCAGTCAGTTCAGTTTTATCCTTGTTTAATCAATGACTTGAATTAAGCCAGGTTACAGCGCAAGCGCTGAACTGCTGGTTTTGTATCTGCATCTGCATCAGTACCGGTATTTACTTCGTTAGTCGAAATATGTCAGAAAAAATTTAATGGCCTACCAATATGCAATTTTAAAGAAAAGTTTAGCTAACTAAGTGGCAAAGCACTTTGGTAATACAGTTGTTTTTGCTGGGACGTCGAGAGGAGACTCGAAAATTTTGAGAATGTCGCGAGGAAAAAAATCAGCATGTAGGCCTACACCGGATAGGGGAGTAAAAGGGACAATTACCCACACCCCAAAATATTTCAAGTAGGCCTACCGGCACCAGCATTAGTGTAGAGATTTACGTCTAGTCTTTCTTGGTCTAATTAGGGGGAGGCAGTAGTTTATTATCACCAACAGCCTTGTTTTAGACGTCGACCATTAAAAACCTTTTTTTAGAGATCGACGACTTTTGACCGATCGACCCGCTGGCTCCACAAAAATTCTGTCTACGCCAGCTCTGACACCCGGCATGCGATTGGACTGCCGCACCGGGTTGAAGAAAGGAATAGGCAGGCAAGTCACCCCCATCCAAAGCTAAAGTAGCCTATACCACAGTATACATCTTATATCCTATGCCACCCAAAGCTAAAGTAGCCTATAACCACAGTAATTAGGTCATTTTCGACGCTTCCCACTCGTTGTTTCCGGCTGGCAGCAGCAAGCGCCTGCGAAGGTGTCAAGAAAGCCGAAATCAAAGAATCCGCACTCTCGTCTAGTTCGTTAATCGTAAATGAGAAAAAAGCCACGACAAAATGCAGGTTGTAGTCAGTTTGATTTGATTGTAGAGCAAATGTTAGAGCTTTGAGATGAGACCACAAACAGAGGAGATAACTTGAGAAATAATTTTAAAAGTAGGAACACTTGGCATTATTGAATTTCGATAGCTAGCTTACAGTTTGTATCGTCTTGGTTAATTTGTTTCAAGATGTAAGCAAAAATTTCTGCGTTGCATTTATGTAAATCAAAATCAAATCTTCATTATACTAGCCGTATTACGCCGAAGCATGTAACGAGTTACGGGGCCCATCTCCGCGGCTTAGCGCCTCGGCTACACAGCTCCGAAGAAACGTAACAACGTTGGCGAGTCGTTAGCGACACTGTGTAGATTTGACCGGCCCGGGAATCGAACCCCTGACCTCCCACACCGATAGCGTGCGCTTAGCAACTGAGCTGACGGCCGGTCTTGCATTTATGTAACTTTTATACATTGCGTTTTTATTACGTCTTTTTCAAAGAATTGGTTGTGTCCCACTTCCAGCATGTATGCTGGAATTGAGCTTTGTGACCGTAAGAAATCGAAAAAGTTCATGCATAAAACACACACGGACGAGGGCTTAAATTTTTTCATACAGCGGACTTGGACTCAAAAATTTTTCATGCCGTGGACTTGGACTCGACCCTGCTGGACTCGGACTTGCATCAAAAACACTTTTACCCAGCCCTGCTTACAGGTACAATACTCATTACTAGACCCTGCCCAAGGGTGACTTGGGGGGAGTTGTGATAAGGTACCCTCATTAATCCGACCCATCAACGATGAGCTCGCAACCGGATGGATTTGAGCTCGCACCCATATTTATGTGACAGGGGTATTACCGGTATTTGCATTGTTAGGTCACTTGGCTTAACTGTACGCAAACGACTACGAAAAGTCAATACAAATATCTTATCCGCTATGTCAAGCCACCGATAAAATTAGACCCTTTCTATTTGTCTTTAGTTGCTTATTTATACTCCTGTATCGAGAAAGCCATCAACAGATCAATGCGCTATGCGAGTTGCCACGCATCTGTCTACCACACCAAGATGGGGGAATCCCGCTTTCCCAATGGCACAAGTGTGGGGATGCTGGCAACAATTTCCCAGATTCCTTAACTTGCAAAGCAAACAAACAAAGTATGATAACAGCTTATTATTAATTATACAACAAAAACCTTATTCAAATAGAATCAACAGTTGTAAACAACCAATATCAAATCCACGTTCCACCAGCTTTATCCTCTCTCCAGCGGACTTCAGTTCTCTCATTTTTAATGTAACCGGGTTTCCAATTATGTCTGCATCTACTAGGGAATGCAGTGACTGCGTTATGCCCAGTCACTGCCCAAGTAAGCTTGCCGGCTTGTTTTTCACACTGTCCCATTATTGCTGAGCGTCAAGCAAGGAAGCTGTGAATACCGATTTTGCAGTCATTGGTTTGACCATACTCTGAATCAAACCGAAGTCTACAGCAGCTTTCGAAGCGGACGCTTTCACCTCTCGGTCACCTGAGCTGTTTCTATCAACTCTTCTGAAAGAACTAACTCGGTACATCACTCTGACTCTACGTCTACCGGTAGCTGCTGTTTTCACCTACTCTAGCAAATAGCGATTTTACTGAAGCAAAAAATTAACGAAAACAAGGAAATACAAATCATGATTTCAATAAAAAGAGAGGCCTGCAAATAAAGACACCGTGTAACAATAAAAAGCCACCAAATCTGTGATTTACAGAACTGTTTTTTTTTTAATAGGATTTCCGTAACTACGGAAAACAGTACACTACTTTTCAAATTACGCTTCAGCGATTCAAAACTTTCGTTTTTTTACTGCAAATTTAGCTTTTTACCCAGAGCAAGACAAAGAAATCTCAAGCGTTTTTGCCTAGTGAAAAATATGGATTGCTGAATTGCTCTCAAATATCTGTACTAACGTAAATCCGAACAGAGGGCACAACATTTTTAACAACTTTTACAAAACCAAAAGGAACTGCAATGAAAGTTCAGGATATTGTCCATTTAACACAGTAATAAAGCAAACAGGGACCCTGATGATATTATCATTGGCTGCACGGGCTCAAGCAGCAATACAAAGCGCATATAATACAAAGATCTGTGAATAACTGCATGGATTGTGTAACTGCTTCAGTGTCAATAGTAAGCACCAACATAGCGTGGATCTACTGGTTTCGGGATTGGTGGATGCCGATCTGGCGTAATGCGGCGAAAATTCGTTCTGAAATCGATAATAACTGAGGTCATTTTCAAATTATATTGAACTGAATGCTTAACAGTAATCAAAGGAGACTGGGAAGTGAGCTTGCGTTTAACTCAGCAACCGCATTCGGTATTTAAGTAAAATGCGATTGGCTCCAGGCATGCATCGAACCCGTCACGTACACACAGCAGGATCTGTAACCTGTGCGCGGTACCGCAGGGCCATGCCGCTAGTTTAGTACCGGTAATCGAAATTTGAGGTCAATGGTTTCGAATTGGATCAACAATCCTTTTAAATTGTTATCTGACTACGCTCTTAGAAATGGGCCTAATACTCTAAAACTGCCCAGTTTATGGTCTGTTTTGATAAGTTACTGGCTTTAGCTCTTCACTGTCGACAGATTACACCACTAGTATTGTTTGAGCGCCTGTATTAAAAAAAACGCAGTGCAACATGAAATTTGAATCATTAGCAGGTACAACTTGGCACTAAGAAGCGAAAAAGGGCACAATTGTTGCTTAAAAATTATGAGAAGTACAGTGAAACATCATTTGCAACTATTTAACGCTGAGGGGAGGATAGAGTTATTGCGTTATCTTTCGTGTACCTGGGAACCTTATACAACTGAGAATCGATGGAAGGTGTGGGAGAATGGGTTGGCGGAGTAAACGGATCAACAGCAGATGTTTTTAGTGATCCAACGCGTTTCCATATCCCCACAAAGTTAGCTGCAACAAGCGAAATATTAGAACCACAGTATTCCTAATCATGTCAACTTCAAGTACCGCAAATACATCAGATTGTCGATTACTGTATTGTAAAACAAGCTTAAAGCAGCTACTTTTTTAATAAACAAACTACACCGAGACGAAAACTGAAATAGATTTAGGTTTGTATTGAATATTTAGTTGCATATAATTTTATATCCTCCTATCGAAGAAAATGATCAAAGCACTAAAACGAGCTCGCTTAGGACTTGCCAGCCATCCTAAGATGGGGGAATCCCGCCACATGCCTTTCCCAACGGCACAAGTAAACTTACCGGCTTGTTGTCCACACTGTCCCTCTAATGCTGAGCGTCAAGAAGAGAAACTGTGATTAGCAATTTTAAAGTCATAGGTTTGCAACCCGACTCGGAATCCAACCCGAGTCTACAGCTCCAGAGGCAGACACTATCGACTCGGCCACTTGAGCTGCAAAATATTCAACTCGGCCATCTGACAAAATTCTAGATTGGTACAGAACTTCGATCCTAGTGGAAATAACGACCTTTTCCAACGTCTTTCCAGGTAACATTTGGATGATTGGCATCGTTATTCTACGCCTACCAAGCAGCATCAAAATTTGTATTTTCGTTTCCAAATCATGTTTTTATTTATGAGAGAAAGACGCCACCGTGTTTGTAGACAATCAAGTTTCAATCTCACTTGCAAGACGGTTACAACCATAATGGTACACAACCGAGCTATTAGGATAGTGTTTACACGATCAACGACTCTTCAGGGTATCAACTACACTACCCCGGTCCTTCTTTAGCCTCACTTATCGACAACAACGACAGAATAAAAATAAAAAAAGGAGTGTCTAGATCCACGGACCGTGGATTGTTTCCTAAACGCTATAACCACGGACTGCTTTGTTTGTTTCTATATATGACGTCGGTGTCATGCCTGACCGGTTTCCCGATGCTGCACCGGACTGCTTGTTTGTTTCTATAAAAGGTTACCGAGGATTTAGATACTTCCTTTGAAAAATCGTCATTATACTCGCGTTATTACACCGATGCGTGTGACGACTTGCGGGGTCCATCTCCGCGGTTAGCGCCTGAACAACACAGCTCTAAACACACAGACGAGCAGTCGGTGGCACTGGGTCCGACTAAACCTTCCGCACCGACAGCATTGTCTTCAACCGCTGCGCCAACCTGCAAGTTAAAAAATTTGAAGAATTTTAATCTCACCCATCCATAGTAGGACCTTGCCATCATCACCAGTCGATAAGAGCACGGTGCCAAGATCATTCCAACATAGTCTAGTCACCTGAAAATATGAAGTGGTAAAAAAACTGTACCAGCTGGAAACAAATCTCATAAGCTATAAACCAGTGTTCGGTTCCGTCAACAAAAAATAAAACGAGAAAAGGATATTAAAAAAGACTCGGGAGAAAAGAAGCAAAAATGACGAAAAAAATGAAGTAACGAAAATAGCGACAAACCAGCAAAGAAACCAAAACTCTCATGCCTTTTATTCTACTGCTATGTGCATTGTGCAATTATTAAACACTAAAAGTGTGGGCTTTAAGGCTTGTTCCATATTGTCACAGAACCAAATTTAAATTTCCTGTTGTATTCCAGGGACTTTCAATCGTGGCCCTTGGCTGCCCAAGGACACCAGAGTGTTCTATGGTGGTCATTAGTGTCGCAGTCAACGGGGCCATGACTCAGAAGAGGTTGAAAATCACTCTTGCATTGGCTAAATCGATATCGTTAAATCAAACTCACCCGACAATAATGATCTGGAAATTGCGCCACGGGTTCGATACTCAGTTCGGTGGGACGATCATGCTGTTGATTGGAAGAACTAAACAATTAACAAACTAAATTAGGCACTGATCTTGGGAGTGTCAAAATCAAATCTTTATTGGCAGCACAGGCGCCGAGTTTCTGATTTCACCAGGCATGCGGAAATTTTATGTCAAAATTCAAAGCATTACCAAGTGATTGCTTAAATCTTAAAATGTAGTAAAATTGAGGAAATGAATTTGTTCGCAATCATTAGGCTATACTACTGTCATGACTATATGTTGCAACTCGAAATTCGGCCTGATCAGATGTGTGAAATCTTTGTGCACTTGATTATCTTTTATCTTAACATCGTTGTCACATAAGCATGCATTTTTTCTACCACGTGCTATGTACGCGTGATCACTTTGACTGACGGCAGCGCACTTGCAATAGCTCGAAGAATGAAGACTCTAAATCGATAAGAAAAATAGTTCAATGGAAAAGCCACATTTCATGCATAACTACGTAGCCTACGCGCCTGCATTATGCGAAGATGTTTGGTATTTCGGCGCAAAAGCAAATCTTGATGGAAAAATATCTAAAAAATTTGGTGGAGCTGCTGCAGCTCCACCAACAATGTGTTTGAGAAAATTCTCGTCTGTATGAAGCGAATTCTGCCGTTTTCAGGAAGAACACAACGTGGCCAAATTTTCGATTTTTTTTTATTGCATAAATTTGATGTTTAGCATGTATTCTTCATTATGCGTGAAAATCAAATTTCTATCACAAGTAGTTTTTGAGGTATTAGCGAAATGAAATGGAAAAACACAACGTCGTGTTTTTTATTCCCAATTTTTCATGAAAAACACAACGTGCTAGGGCATGCGTAATTATCGCAGTTATTGCATAACATTAGCAAAACAATGTCAGGAAAAACTTGGGTACGCGTAATAAACCAAATCGCACTTATTGCGTAACATTGGCAAAACAATGAAACACAAAATGTTAATTTACTCAACACTACAAAATAGCTCGCGTTGTGTTTTTCCTAAAAACGGCAAAATTTTACTGCGAAATGGAAAACAATAAATTTTCTTGGAGAAGCTTTAGATCAAGTATGTCCAACCTATTTTTGCAGCGGGCCGCATTGCGAGCTTAGTTAAGCCTAAATTCCTTGAATGGGCCGCGAAAGTTCCACGCTGCTTTCTAGAGCTCAAAAATCCCCGTTTCTCTGGAGAAAAAGGTCTTCACTGCTTTGTGGAGCTTTCTAACGAATGGTAAGTGGGTCGCACAGGAACACCAAAAGGGCCACATGCGGCGTGCGGATTAGCCATTGCCGCCTTAGATTAATGCAACAAATACAAATTGCGCTTGCAATATTCACTGTAACGTCACAGAATCAAATTATTGAAATATCAATGCGGGCCTAACTTTTTTCGTTGTCAGAAAGTTTATTTAGCCTAATTTTTTACTAGATCCTAACGCTGCATGCCGGGATTTGGTGATATACGTCATGATTTGTTTTAAATTAATTACTAAAACTTATTTTAGCTTGCTTTATTTTTGTACGTGTAACCTATTCCTAACAAGGTTTTCCATCTTCTATTTTTCAGCCAAATTATTATAAACAAAACTACAGTACGTTTAATCCAGAAAGAAATCTTATTCAGAATGTATTATATATACAATAAGCAGAATTAGCGCAAATCAGAAGCATTGTACTGAAAACAGAAACGAATTTTAGTTCGCAGAATTTATACTTCAACTAAATCAACAAATACTTCAACTAAATCCATTACTCATAGACGAAGCTTTAGACTGACACGAAGACAAAGACTTTCATTGCCAAAACTACAACTTGTCAAACCGCGGGTGGAAGTACAAGTCCCATTTGTGAGGGCACTCAATCGTAAAATTCTCACATCATGAAAAGCGGCAGAAAAGGAGATTTAGCGGAAAGTAATAAAACCAAGAAAAAACTTTAAGCACAATATTTTTCACATTACAACCAAACGTGCGGGCATGCCCGCATACCCGCAGTCGGCGCCCGTGATTGCCAGTATAAAAATCTTGGCACTGATCTTGGCAGTATCAAAATAGAACGGGGTGGAGGGAAGGTGTGAGAGCGATCGCGGAGGGGATGAGCTGTATCCGTCCACCTTCGGTGACGAGGAAAAAAACCGGACTGAAACTGGATGGATGATGATGATATCACATTGCGAATGTGATATCAATATTACGCCGAAATGTGTAACGAGTGACAGGGCTCATCTCCGCGGCTTAGGGCTTGGGCAGCACAAACTCCGAAGAAACGTCGCAGCGATGGTGAGCCACTGTCAGATTTGGCCGGCCCAAGAATCGAACCAAAGGCCTTCCGCACCGTTATCAGTGTCTTTAACCGCTACGCCAGCTGGCCAGTTTTCTAGGCAGCATTTAATTGCAAACTACATTGTAAATTAACTGCTAACATCAAGCCCTAACTTTAAGTGTTGCTATACTTACTTCATGTCTTTCAAGTTGATTATATGAAGTTCTTGAGAGGCGATAGCAAGAGTATGGTAACTTCTGCCCATGTTGGGAGCAAATGCGATCGAATTTACTGGCTCAGTTATCTTCATTATCGTACAAATCTTTATCCATTCTCTTAAAAAGCATCAATAGGTCACAGTTTTCAAATCAAAAATCTTTATTATACTCGAGGCATTGCGCCAATGCGTCTGCGTGTTACAAGTAGCGGGGCCCATCTCCGCGGTTTAGCGCGTGGGCAACACAGCTCCGAAGAAACGTCACAGCGGTGGCGAGCCGTTGGTGACACAGTGTCCAATATTGCCGGCCCTGGAATCGAACCCAAAATCTTCCGCACCGTTATCGGTGTCGCTAACCACGGAATGCATAAGCAGGCCAATAATCAAAAGGGCAAATAATCAAAGAGATAAAACCTTACCAGACTTTTCTTCTAAGATTTACCATTCCTCCCAAATTTCTGACTAACTACGCCACTGCAAAAGCGTAGTGTCATTTACGACTTGTAAGAAGGTGTGGTATCGCAAAATTGCTTTAGAGGGTACAGCAATTGAATTTATAATAGTATTTTATATTCAACAGGATTATCTTCAAGCGAATGCGATCAAAGCGCTATAACGAGCTCGTTCAGGAGTTGCCAGCCACCTGTCTACCACTCCAAGATCGGCATTCCTTTTAAAAAAGTCTTTCCCAACAGCACAAGTAAACTTGCCGGCTTATTCTCAACACTGTCCCTTGAATGCTGAGCGTCAAGCAGGGAAGCTGTGATTCCTGGGAATAACATTGTTACAGTCATTGGTTTGACCCGACTCGGAATCAAACCGAAGTCCACAGCTCCAGAGGCAGACGCTCCAACCATTTGTCCAACTTAGTTGTTAAACTGCTATAAAGTAATCCTCACCTGTTGGAATCGTTGTACTCGAATATAAATACTTTCCCACCAGTTGCAGTATTTGTGTCATCGCTACCAACAGCTATCGTAGGCGAGTGATAACGATATCTACATAAAAACATTCGGTTTAATAAAAACAGCCACGAAAAGTTTACATTTTCGCAAAGATAGAAATCTTTTAAACAGCTGTTTTGAATCACCGTTTATCTAAGTGTACACTTAATCACTTATAAAATCAAATCTTCATTGTACTCACGGTATTATGCTGACGCGTGTAACGAGTGGCGTGGTTCGTCTCCGCGACTTAATGCCTGGGCAACACAGCTCCGAAGTTATGTCGCAGCTGTGGCGACACCGTGTTCGATCTGACCGACCCAGAATCGAACCCCAAACCTCCCTCACCGTTAGCGGTATCCTTAACCGCTGCCAACCAGCTGATTTTTGAGGTTTTCAACATAGCTGTTATTAACAGCAATTTTCCCGGGCAGTCAGAACTGTCAATCATCACGTACGTTGAGGGATTCCAGGATATACAGCAGCACGGCATTTTACAATGAAGTTGATGTTGGACCGACCACTGGGTGAGGTTCATAGGATCTGGAGCTTCATAAATCCGTATAATTCCGTTCGCAGAACAAGTAGCCTATAGTAAATCAAGAATGCTTTGCGAACCAATGTGAAATTAATACTGTTGCAGCCTAATTAATCATCTTACTTTTAAAACTCGTACAACGAATTCCAGTTAATAAAGTGACTTGAATCTAACCCACTAGATCTTAGGCCAAATCAAACACAAATAATAGAGAGGGGTTCGAACTCATGCCGCACCGACCAGTGACGTGTCACCAGCCCAATGGTTGCGGCGAGTCTTTTATCAAAGACACGGCCTTCATAATTTGAAGCCGGAGGAGCCGAATTTCTTGTAAATACGCTAGGACTGTAGTTTATCACCCCACTATAAGCAGCAAGCCTATTTAGCTATAATGACAGAGACAGCCGGTAATTATTCCTCAGAGATAATTCTTTTCCTAATGTACACGAAAAGAAGTCTTATTAATGCCTTAGCAATCATTAAGGTTCAATTACTTGACGGGTCGTTTTTTACTGCTCACCAGTTGTAATCCAAGATGCTTGGGTGCAAATTTAACATCTTTAACTGAGGTTCTACTATCTACAAGCTTCGCTCTGTGCATCTGAAACAAATATAAAGAGCTACAGCATTTTTAAGGCCGGTTGGCGTAATGGTCAAACACAACGCTATCGGTGCGGGAGGTCTCGGGTTCGATTACCGGGCCGGTCAAATCGGACACTGTCGTCAACGGTTCGCCACAACTGCGACGTCCCAGTTTTGCACATGCGCTAAGCCGTGGAGATGGGCCCCGCCGGCCGCCACTCCTTACATGCTTCGGCATAATACAGCGAGTATAACTAAGATTTGATTTTTTTTTGAAGGCTTAGAAATAGAAGCTACAGTGCCTACTTCTTGGAAATTTTGTTGAAATTGTTGCCGTATTTATAGCGCTGGTTTTTGATACCAAGAAATGCAAAATTACGATCACAAAAAAATAAAACATAAAAACAATGTTTCTCCAAGTATCATTCCACGAACTGCAGATATTCTTCACTAGCGCGTAGCTAAATTCAAGTTCAGTTGGTAACCTTGTAACGGATCTTACGCTATAAAACAAATGCATTCACTGACCTAAGAATTAGTCGGCAGCGCGGTGTAGTGGTTCGTTCGAAGCGCCATTTTTACGACGGCCATGATCGCAAGTCTGACGGCTTAAATCTCACCCAAACCAAGTTGTTGCGCCCTTGGATAAGATGCATCACGATAATCATCCCTGCTTGGTGGAATCTAAGAAGCAGCAAATTAAAGAAGTCAGAAGCAAAACTCAACCGGAAAACTAGGCAAACGAAGGCAACTCTTAAGCGAGTCTGGATTCGTCTTATGTTTAGCGCCTCCGTCGCTTTCTCGTGACAGGAGGATAAAAATGAAGAAATCAATCAATCAATTAAAAAATTCAAAGGTTAAGCAAAATGACAGATCAATCACTGCGTAAAAACTTACCCAAATATGATTAAGCTCCGACGAGGAATTAGCGACCACTGTAAAATCAAAAAAATGTCATAAAACTGAGCGAAGATTTGATGCGATACTGATGAATTAACCTGTTTCTTCCCAAACGATCGCCGTTCTATCGAAGGAACAAGTGACTAGCACTTGGCCATAATCAGGATGAGCCCATTCCACTCTCCAAACAGAGGCACTGTGCGTTTTCCAACTAGCTGTGCAAATCCATTCACCGTTCTCATTCATATCCCAAACCTTGATAAAAAAAGGTTTGAAGATATGTTTAGACAGAATACGTTACGATTTTTCGCACATAAAGTGACATAGGCTACGAAACAGAGGTTATGACGTAAAGTCACGTCACTTTGCACGGCATTCTAAAAAACAATTGTAAGGTGCTTTGTAAAAACCAATGGAAAGCATAATTGTTTGGATTCGAATTGCGTGAAAGATATTTACGTCAACTGCTCACGTCAAAATAGGATAAAATTTCGGGCAACACATCGGATTAAAATCGCATTTAAGGCAATCAGGCCTTTAAACAACCAAAGTACAAACCAGTTGGTAAACAAAAACTCATTACACAACGTTACACCGGTACCGCATCATGCTACCAAACCGTTTTCGTGGATACAATTTCTAGAGAAGCTATTATTGAGATGAAAATCTATTGGGCTGCAATTCAAAAAATCAAATCCTTATGATACTCGTGGCATTACGTCGAAGAGTGTAACGAGTGGCGGGGTCCATCTCCGCGGCTTTACACCTGCACATGGCGAGCCGTTGACGTAACGGTGCCCGATTTGACCGGCCCGGGAATCGAAGCGAAAAGCTACTGCGCCGATAGCGAAGCCTTTCACCACTACGTCAACCAGCCAGTTCGTGCAACATAATTCACGTAAAAACACTGCATTTTACCATGTATTGTGAGTTTTAATACAAAACAACAGAAGTACCTTGACACTTTGATCACTGGAGCAGGTAGCCATCCTCTTGCCAAAGAAATCAAAAGATACATCGTGTATTAGATCTTTGTGTTCGGAATCAATCTTTTGCACAACATAGCTATTCTCTAAGTGGTTGTCATCCATATTTAAAAACAAAGTCCTACCCAAAACTAAAAAAAACTTATTTTCACGATTTCTATTTTAAGATTGGCAGCATTAAATTGTCAAATTAATTACCAATGACAAACTTCCGTACTTCGAAAAACATACAGTTGGGAGTTACTTAGCAATTTATTTACAAATATCACAGCCAAAAAACAGCTATGAAAACCTGGAATAAGACCCAGCTCAGCGTACGGTAGCACCGTTTACAATGGCACCAGAAGTGAGCTGAACCGTCCGCCCAAATGGTTTTAACTGCTTCTTGGCTGAGTTATTTGTAATTATATCGCTAATTTGCAAACTGTTTTGGCACAATAGGCACTAGGCAGTGATGGTAGAGTTAAAATAGCCTTTTTTAAATACACATAAAACAATCTATGGTGAAATTGCTATAGTTTGTAAGATGCTATCACCCTGTCCACACGTGAGTTCCAAAAGCCCATAGACTTTCTGCATCATAATTAGATTTTTGACGTCATAATCACTGGCTTTAATTATGACGTCAAACAATTGATCATGATGCAGAAACTCGAAACCATTACAACTGGACATGTGGACAGGGTGAATGTAAAGTACCCGAACTTTCTGGTTAGCAAAATTGACATCGAAACTTAGAAGCAGAGAACTTTCTAGTAGAAACATTGGTATCAAAAGCAAAATTAAGAATGATTTGTAGTGTACCAAAAATTCAGTCGTATCAAAAATTAAATCTTCATTATCCTCGCGGTATTGCGCCGAAGCATGTAACGAGTAGCGGGGCTCATCTTCGCGGCTTAGCGCCGGAACCGTTGGCGACACAGTGTTCGATTTGACTGGCCCGGGAATTGAACTCCAAATCTCTCGCACAGACAGCTATGTCTTCACCAACTGCGCCAACTTAAAAAATTATCAATTTTTGAACTGCTTGCACATTGTAAATGCACTGCAAAACGAGTAAAAAACATTACAAAACTGCGTTCAACCAATTTCGTAAAATCATGAAAACCACATAGTTAAGACTGCCAAGCTAATTCATGAAAGACAGCGACATGAACGAAACAGCACAAAACACCACGAAAAGCTACTGAGGAACGCTTATACCATCAATTTTGGGCGCAACAAGTTTCAAGTTAATGCGTTGGTGTTGAATATTCGAAGCATCGTGAGAAATTTGGACAACAACTTTGTCAAAAACACGCAAACGCACAGTTCCGACATAAATTTGGCATTTTTCTTCGGTATAATTCAGTAAGTCTGCACTGGTAGGATTTCCTTCGTAATCCCGGTCCAAAAACACAGTTCCTTCCAGTCCATATTTGGGAATCAAAACCTGAATAGCATTTTTTCTTACAAAAATCACATAGCCCTGCTCATCTACAAGCTTTCCACGGAAAAACAACTGTGTGTGCAACGCCACCGACGCTCGTTGTGCGTATTGAGCCATTTTGTGTCTAAAATTCAAATTGTTGCAAATATTCTGGGCGTGCTGTTTATCCAAAAGATCAGAAAACGTAACATCAGCATCAATGCTTGCAGCTAAAAGCCTATGAACCATCACATCAGAGTATCTACGGATTGGAGAGGTAAAGTGGGTGTATATGGCAGCAGCTAATCCATAATGTTTAAAATCTGTTTCCAAACCACTGCAGAAGTATACAGCTTGCATCATACTTCTGGTAGCTAGGATTCTCAACAACATTGAAATTTGGGGCTCGGCCTTCTCGGCTTCATCCAATGATACAGCTAATTCACCTGAAGATGAAACTTTTAACTCAATATCTTTAGTCTTGGCTGCATTAACCAAAGAATCAAAGTTAGAGAGCGGCGGGGAAGGATGCCGACGCAGAACAGCGCATTCTGGAAATTCATTTTGTATGTGCTGTGCGACAGAGCAATTTGCCAACAACATAAATTCTTCGACCATTGAATTTGTTTCGCGCAATTCCTTTGTTTGTAAGTCAATTGGGTCGTGCGTTTCACTGTCAACATGAAATCGAACTTCTGTTGATGCGAGACTTAATGCTCCATTCTGAATCCTTCGTGCTTTGAGTACTTTAGCAAGATTATTTAACTGCCGTAATCCCAAAGTTAAAGTGTCATTTTTAGTTGGGTCATCAATTAACATTTGAGCTTGTGCATAAGTCATTGATGATTTGGAACGAATGATGGACTTACAGAAACGAGTATCTAAAATATTTGCATTTGCATCCATTTTCCATATGCACGAGAACGCTAGTCTGTCACCATCGTCACGAAGAGAACATAAATTAGAAGACAGCAGGTCAGGAACCATGTCAATTCGTCTATCACATAAATACACTGTAGTGCCACGAGTTTCGGCTTCTTTATCTATAGCAGTTGACGGTCGAATGAAGTAACTAACATCTGCAATATGAACTCCCACTTCAAAGTTGCCAGAGCCGTCATCTAAGCTCACGCAATGAAGACAGTCGTCTATATCAGTACAGCCTGGAGGATCGACACTGCACACCGGTAATTTACGCAAATCTTCTCGCTTTTCAAACTCTTTTTCCGGAATGGTCCAATCAGGAGACGGTAGACAATTTAATACAGCTTGTGAAAACGGTGCGTGAGCAACATCATGCTCAAGCAGAATCACCTCATTTTCAGTATCTTTGTCACCAATTTCACCAAGAGTACGCACAAAATGTCCTTGAGGATACTTGGAATGCTTAGGCCAGCAGTCAATTGCAACTACAATACGTTTTCCACTTAACGTTTGAGCTTGTCTTGTTTCAATACGAATGCGTGGAATTCTGCGCTCTGCTGGTGTGAAAAGATGCCTAGTCATTCCAGGGTTTCCAAAGTTTTCTAGTATGCCACAATAAGGTCTCCAACTGCGCTTAATAATTCCAATAATCTTTCCAGTAGGCAACCTGTGACTGGTTTTTGAAGCATTAACTTTCTTTGAATCTGTTATTTCAGCACCAGGTTGAACAGAAACATCTAGAACAACATCACTTGGATTGGTCCAGTCTGATTTCGAAAACATTTCAACCGCAACAATATCTTCATGGACAGCTCGATTCAGATTCAAACGACCTTGGATAAGAATTTCTCCCTTTTCAACATCTGAACACATTATTTTGCCCTCAAGATAATTTTCTCTGCTAATGTACAACTTTCCTTGTTTATATTTTCCACTTTTAACTCCAGTATTGATCTGTGACAGTTTTAAATGTTCAGGGTAAGTTATAGAACGATCTACTTCAATGGTCTCATTGACTTTAGCCAACTTATCGATCAGTTCCGGATAACCAACTATTTTGCTAACATATTCTTCAATTGTAAACGTAGTCAGTCTCATATCACGAGCAGATGCACAATTGGCCTTGTCGTTAGTGATTAACACTGCAGCTTGTTTGCGTTCGTTTAAGCAGTCATCATAATACTTCGTAGCAACTCTGATTAGTCTGTCATTCAAATCGTTACTTGATTCACCTTTTTTTCGACCACACCAAGTAGAAATGCAATGCTCGTTTGTGAAAACAAAAAACTTCTTGTCTTTATTATTTATAAGCTCGTTAAGTCGTCTGTAAACGGGTGACGAACGATGACGTATTTCTTTCAAAACCGTTTGTAAAATCACAACATTTTGAATTGAAGGATGTTCAAAAACATCCATTTGCTGCAACAAAACATTCGTGTCTGGAACCAAATAATGTTCTTTATTTATCAAGTCATTTTGCATAATTGGATGGCGATCTAACTTTACGCAGTCCAAACCATTATCGATATCATCACGTAGATAATGCTCTCGAATGATTTTCAAGATTTTTCCAGATCTTGTTTTGACCATCAGAGTTTTTGATTTTCTCATGATTTCTAGCTAACGAAAACAATATCTGTCAAAATTCACTAATATATTCAAATAATATATACCTGAAATAGTCATAACATTGCTCAAAAAATTTGTTTTTCATTTCAGAAGCTATAGAAACTTTATCACTTTGATTACATCAAATCAAACATGCTGATTTTAAATCTGATAACAGCTCACTGCTCAGACGGCCGAATGGATTGAATCTGCCTTTGGAGTAGTAGACTCCTGTTTGATTCCGAGTCAGATTAAACCAATGATTTGGTATTCACAGCTTTTCTGCTTGACGCCAAGCAATAAAGAGACAGTGTGGAAAACAAGCCAGCAAGTTTCCTTGTTGTGCGATTAAGAAAAGCACTTAGCAGGATTTCCATATCTTAGAGTGGTATACAGGTGGCTGGTAACTTCTAAGCAAGCTTGTCACAGCATTTTTTTGTGATAGTAGGATAAATGTGCCACTAAATAGTAAAGACAATTGCAATACAACTGTACAAACTCAAATACAAAAGCAAAATACAAAATTTGAAATACACATAACCATAAAAGATAAAACCTGAGCTATCTTGTTTTGGGATTATGCCCATCATTAGTGATAACAATCATGGAGGAATACTGAAAACCATGCAACAAAATCACTTAATCTGGTTTTTGGGCATTCCACCTAGAGTAAAAAGGATAGCAGATGCAGAAGACAAAATGTAAATGACGAACAAAGAAAGCCAGTTGGATTAAATTCAAAGAGAAACAAAGATAACATTATAAACAATGCCACAGTATCAATTATAAACATAAAGTGTAGATCGATTATTAAAATTTACAACTATTGCAAGAGTCTCAAAATTAATTAGCAATTATTTTCTTTTGAAACAAACAAGAATGCATGAATCACACGTTCACCATACACCTAGTCATTCAAAAAATATTCAAACATTGAACACACGAAAGAGTCATTCAGTTTTAATTAAAGCTTATGTTCAGTGCTGAAAATAAGCATTAGACTAGTCCTTGGATGTGTATCCCATCATTACTGAACATTTGGAACAAAAACTGTATCAGTATTTTTACCTAGCATTTTAATAAGCAATTTTGGTACTGATAATGCCATGTGTTCTGTGCAGCCTTATTAGTCTAGCTGTTACTGTTAGACAGCCTAGGCTAGGTCGCCTGCCTATTTAACTGTCTAACCAGTAGACTAATAGACTAGAATTCGTTATAAACTTGCCTTGATCTGTTGATATAAATGTAAGACAGTAAGAGGCACTTACTTAAAACTAAAATGAAGTTGAGAAAGGAAAGGAAGCACCGAAAAACTCAAGGTTTTCTAGCCCAGAACTGCAGATGCTTCCTGATTTTATACAATGCCAAAAATGGTCAAGCTAGTCTAAATCAGGCAATTACCTAAACTAAAACAATAGTTCAACATGCCAATGCTTCACCTGTGCTCTGTGCTGTGTTGTTGCTACATCACCCTCTTTGACCTAATCCTAATAGTTTGTGTCAATGTATGCAGGAAATTTCTGACCATCCCAACTGCCAGCCACATGGCCCATCTAGTATAGACTACCTTAGGGGTGTCTCCATTTATGGAATAGTCAGATAGTATGGCATTGTATGGAATAGTATGGCATAGTAAATGTGGGGTCAAACTGTCAAATCTAGAATAAGCTGTCGAAGCAAGCGGCTGATTGCCGAGCGAGCGTGTAATATAATGACCACTCGCTTCGACAGTTTGTTCTAGCAACGACTTATTCCAGATGAGACCCGTAAATGTGCATAGTGCTGAATCCCATGTAGGCCATATGCCCCAGAGCTTCAAACGGCCCTTTCGTTCTAACCGTCTTAAGGCTTGTTTGTTCCAAGGACCAAAAACATGCTGAGACCCAGATCCCTTATTGCCCTAAGCCCCATTGTAAATAGAGCCCCATTTATGCATAGGATATGCCCCAGTGTCTTAAATTAACATCCTATTCCCAGGGCCTATTTATTGCTTCAACAGTCCTAAGGTCCTTTTGCCCTAAATTAGACCTCAGGCACATTTACCCTGAGGGCCATTCACCCCAAATTTAACTCTTCATATGGGCCCCTTTACTCCAGTGCCCCAAACGTCCTATCGCCCAGTTCTGCCACACTATACCATAGTGCCTTACTTACAGTTCCATACTATTCCATAATTGGAGAAACCGTGCCTTTAGCACCTTTTGCCTCCATTTGAAATAGAAGTTGCGGCCGAATTGTCCGGTTGTTTAGGCTAATATATCCGAAAATCAAAGCCACACTCATGGAACGTCATGAAGTATTGACGTCTAGATGTATTGTGCCACATACAGAAAGACAGAGACTCAGAACTGAAATTATTTAACTTTTACAGGATCCGCGACTGAAGTAGGGGTAAAACGTGTGGAGCAGGATGGAAATCTTAAAAAAGAAACTGCTTACATCTCTGCTTAGGGACTTCATTCAGACCTCAAACTATGTTCTTATTGCACTCGTCGAAAACAGCCGACAATCTATGACCATAGCAGCGGATTACTGTCGCAGTAAAGTGTACGCAGAAGAGAACTGTGGTACAGGAGCGTATTTAGGGGGGCGGCATTGGGTCATGGCCCCTCCCCCTTTTAAATCTGCCTTTTAGTCAAAAAATCAAAAATAGTCGTGCCAAGTGACTGTAGCAACGCTCGCTCGCTTCAGCTGGATTAGTTGCTAGACTACCCGAACTTAAAATCTCGGAACAATCAATACTTCATATATCAATCGGAAAGTCGAAGAGATAACGCCCGCGCGTCAGAAGCACTTTGCATATGAACGATCGTTCTTTTGACGTTTATTGGCTACATGACTGAAATATGCCGGACACTTTTGGTGGTTTCTGTAGCGTATGGCCTGGGGCGGATACAGGGGGGTAGGATGAAAAGTATGCATCCTCCCTCCAGCCATTTTCAAAAATGCTTTTGATGTAGGCCTATACCATTTTCCCATAATTTCAAACCTATTTGATAGCAATCAGCCTTAGGCTACGCCTTAACCACGCGTAATCGAAAATGTGCGAACAAAATGCGTCATATTTGGCGAAGCACTCAGAATTAGGGTCAAAAAATTTAAACAAAATTTGCCTGAAAAGGATTCAAAAAACACTAAAATAGCCATTACTGCCTGTAGATTTTTAAAATTTTCCTGGGGAGCATGCTCCGTACCCCCTAGAGCTTTTTCTTGTTTCTCAATCAGCTTTAACTTTGTTCTGCCAAAAAAAATACGCCTAAAACAATGTAGAAATTTTGGTTACCCACCCCTGTTAAAATTTCTCGCTACGCCATTGCTCTAGTGCATAATAAATTCTAAATCCAAGTGGATCCAAAACAATGGCTCAAGTTAACCCTGAAAGGTTGGCACATTCCACGAATTTTGGAGTGGTAGCTGAGCAGATGCTGTTTTCTCTCTCAACAGCACAATGACAATTTTTTGGCAACATTCCCAGGATCAGCGACGCTTTGGAACTAAACGGCTAAAACAAGCATCAAGGCTAGTTCTGCGAAAAACTTCGGGGGGGACAGGGCTGAATTTAGACAATGAGGCCCGGTTTTTATTCCCCATGAATGATCGATCTCTAAAAAAATCTTTATACATCCACCTGATGAGCCCCAAATAAGGCGAAACGGGTCGTGGATTGATATTTCTATGCACATTACTACCTTTTTGTAGTAATTTTCTTTTTCAACTTTTGTTAACCTTAAATTTTTACCTTATTTGGCCATTTTTTCTAAAAATTTACTCGTCCCAATGGATACTTTTCTGTTTATCCTCTATGTTGACGTTTGATTAAAAGATTCTCCCCAAATATCTAGTCTCATGATTCATGAACTAGAATTTGTCATTTAATGGTTTTTGTTGATCAGCATAGGTGATCCCAAAGTGGTATAAAGCGTCTGTTTCTTGAGCTGTACACTCGGGTTTGACTACGAGTTGGGTCAAACCAATGACTTTAAAATTGGTATTCACAGCTTCCTTGCTTGACGTTCAGCATTAAAGGGACAGTGTGGAGAACAAGCCGGCAAGTTTACTTGTTGTGCCGTTGGGAAAGGCACTTAGCGGGATTCCCCCATCTTGGTGTGGTAGACAGATGGTTGGCAACTCCTAAGTGAGCTCATATAGTGGTTTGATCGCTTTCTCGTGATAAGAGAATAAATATGCAACTGAATGAAAAAAATAAAATTGGAGATCTCTTGCTGAGTTATACATACATTTCTTGAAAAATCTTTGTACTTCGAAAAATGGGAACAGTCCAGGGTGGTTCCCCCTAGGCTACGCCACAGCCAGATATTAACCCAATGCAGGCTTGCAAACTCGATCATTTTGCCGAACTCGAAAAAAATTTTTTCTGAACTCGTATATAACTGTTCGAATTTATTAGAAAGATATAATCACAAATTGTTGAAAAGAAATAAAAGATCACCACGAAATATAGTTTGTTGTTCAATTGTGACCACAGCACTGACAATTTTGATGGTACTACACAGCTGAGGTATGGTCTTAAACCTACTGCACCAGCGAAATGTTTTTATCTTTTTAATTGCATGAGCACCGGCGGTGAAAAAGTTATCTCGATTTTGGATATTGTTGTGTATGCCGCTAGGACGTTGCCTTTTGCTATTCGTCTTGTTTTATGTTTGACCTCATTGTGACGTAATAGTCGGATTTTGTATGTGGTTTCGCAATGCCTCGTGTAGTTTCTTTTTCTAGTCTGAGCGTCAAGAAGTAAACAGCAGTAAAAAATTGTGATTCTTTGTTGAGAATACAACAGAAAAGAAACTGGCGACGAGGAAAATGGAAAAAATAGCAGAGGTTTTGCAGCAGCAATTCGCAGCTCAACAACAAAAATTTGAAGAGTTGCAACAACGCAATGAAGAACAAATGAAACTAATGCGGGACTTATTTCAAAGTCAGCTGTCTGCAAGTGCTAGTTTACCTTCTACTTGTAATACTGCAACCATAGCGTCGGCCACTCCTACTTTTCAATGCTTTGATTCTACTTCTGAGTTGTGGACAGACTACCTGTCAAGGTTTGCTACTTTTGCCGAAGCACATTCCATTCAAGCGAGTAAGCTACCGCAAGTGTTTCTAACTAATCAGAGCCCTACCATTTATAAGTTACTTTCTAATTTAGCCAGCCAAGAAACCCCACCTAAAGGTGTAAATGAGCTGAGTATGGATCAAATTAAGCAGTACATGAAACAGCAATTCGATCCTAAACGATTTGTCGTGAGAGAGCGATTTCGGTTTTGGAGTGAAATGAAGAGAAAACCGGGCGAAACTATTCTTGAACTTTCTGCGCGCATCCGTCAAGCGGCGGCCACATGCGATTTTCAATCCATTGATGATCCCTTGGACGAAGCTTTGCGCACCCGATTTATCTGCTCTGTAAATAATGAAGCTGTTTTAAAGGCGTTATTCAAGGTGGGGGCAGATGAATTGACCTTTGCTCGTGCTGTTGAAATTGCCGCAGAAACCGAAGATGCGGCCAAGGTGGCCAAGGAAACAGTTTTTGGTCCACATCCTTCTACTCAAATGATTAAGAAGTTGCCAAGTTCGTCCTCGAAACCATACAATAAAAAAGATAAAAATTCTGATGCAAAGTGCTACCGATGCGGGAAAAGTTCACATTTGGCTAATGTTTGCCGCCACAAAGACAGTATTTGCAATTTCTGTCGTACGAAAGGGCACCTAGAAGCGGTGTGCCAAAAGAAAATTCGAGCTAAGTCATCAAGTTCTACACGTGACAAGATCAAGCATATTGAAGAGATAAATTCCATTACCCAAGTTCCGAAACTGCAAATACCTGTGTTTATCCAATCCAAACAAGTTACTTTGGAGTTAGACACTGCTACCAGCGGAAATTTTATTTCTGAAAAGTTGTGGTCGGATTTAGGAAAACCCGTCCTGAACCAGGCGAATTTGCAATACCGATCTGCCAGCAAGCATGAACTTCCAATTGTTGGGATTTTTGAAGCTGATACAAGATTGCAGGAAAATGAGGAGGTATGTACAATTACTTACAATGTTTCTAAAATTAAAGATTTGAATTTGCTGGGCCGAGATGCAATGGCTACTTTGGGCGTTTCCATAGACAAGATGTTGTATCCCGAAGGAGTAAATTGTGTTGTCTCAGGTAGCTATCCTGATCCTCTGTTTCAAGAAAAATGTGCAAAATTGTGTGAAAAATTTCCTGACTTGTTCAAATCTGAGTTAGGCTGCTTACAAAGTTATGAGTTAGAGATCGAATTCAAAGACGGGGCAATACCGAAATTTTGCAAACCGAGATCAGTACCTTTTGCTTTACAGTCGGATCTAGCTCAGGCCTATGATTCGGGCATTGCCCAAGGCATTTGGACTCCTGTCCAATTTAACGATTGGGGGACCCCGGTTGTTCCCATTCGTAAAAGGCAGCTGTCTGAAACAAGTTCAGCTCCACTACGCGTTTGTGGAGATTATTCAGTTACAGTGAACCCTCAACTGGAAGTGCATCGTCATCCTCTTCCTCTGCCAGAACAGCTCATGCGTAGGTTGTCTGGAGGTTACGGGTTTACCAAAATCGATCTGGCTGATGCATATAACCAGATCAAATTAGGTCCAGAAAGCAGACGGAGGTTGGCTTTGAGTACCCATCGCGGCGTATTACTGCTGAACGTGCTACCGTTCGGCATTTCCTCAGCCCCAGGCTATTTTCAAAAGATAATGGATGATCTTACGAGTGACCTTCCCGGTGTTACTGTATATTTGGACGACCTACTTGTCAGTGGTGTTGATGCAGAAGACCACTTACGAAATCTTGAAGGGTTATTGGAACGGCTCCAATCAAAAGGTCTCCGTTGCCGGAAGGAAAAATGTCAGTTTGCTAAACCCAAAGTTGAATATTTGGGACATGTTCTGTCAAATGAAGGGATTTCGATGGGCGGTAAGGTGGATGCCGTCCGCGCTATGCCTGTTCCCAACGACGTTACTGGACTGCGATCATTTTTAGGGTCGGTTCAATTTTACTCAAAGTTTTTGCCTCCTAATTTTTCTACATTGGCTTCCCCTCTCTACCAACTTCTACGTAATAACGTTCCTTGGAAATGGGACAAACCAGAGCAGGAAGCATTTGATTCGCTGAAGCAACTTTTGTCATCGGAAAAGGTTCTAGTTCATTTTGACCCATCCATTCCATTGGGTATTTCTTGTGATGCGTCTAACGTAGGAATTGGAGCTACCTTGTTTCACCGATACGAAAACGGAGACGAGAGACCGATTGCAAATGTTTCAAAAACATTGACTTCAGCGCAACGAAACTACAGTCAAATTCAAAAAGAGGCGTTGGCAATCATCTTTGCACTGAAGAAATTCTACCAGTATATTTTTGCGAGAAATTTTATACTAGTTACGGATCACAAACCTCTGGTGGCTCTGTTTGGACCTACCAAGCCCATTCCAGGTTTAGCAGCTAATCGATTAGCTCGATGGGCACTTTTTCTGAATCAATTTTCCTACACGATTGAATATCGAAAGACGAGTCTTCACCAAAATGCTGACGTACTTAGCCGACTTCCTTCTGGCGATGATGCCTCTTTTGATCGGGAGGAAGGTGTGGATGATGTGGATATTGTATGTGCTATAAATGCTCTGGAGTCGCAAATCAAGCCTACTGATTCTAAATTGATGAAAACAGAATCAATGAAAGACCCTGTGCTAGCTCAAGTGATGCGCTATGTCAAAGAGGGATGGCCTTACAAAATGAATGCTGATAATCCAGCAGGAAAGTTTCGAAAATTGTCGGAATCTTTGAGTACTTGTCACGGATGTCTTCTTTATGGATCCAGATTAGTGATTCCTTCCAGTCTCCGACAGGGAATCCTTCAAATTTTACACACAAGTCACTTGGGAATGCAACGCATGAAGCAGTTGGCCCGTACTGCAGTTTTTTGGCCGGGGATTGACAATGATATAGTGGATATGTGTCGTGGTTGTGTTACTTGTGCTGAGCATCAAAATGCTCCACCCAGGTCACCTGTTCATCCCTGGATATTACCCGAGAAACCGTGGAGTCGACTGCACATCGATCACGCTATTAATTTTATGGGTCAAAATTGGTTGGTGGTAACTGATGCTTATACAAAGTACCCTTGCATCCACTCTACTACTTCAGTGTCCTCAAAAAGCACAATTGATCTTTTAGAAGAAGATTTTGCCCACTTCGGGTACCCTCATTCCATTGTTTCTGACAATGCCACTTCATTCACCTCGGAAGAATTTCAGACTTTCTGCAAAGACAAAGGCATTGTACATCTTACCGGAGCGCCGTATCATCCTGCGACGAACGGCGCAGCTGAACGCTTAATTCAAACTTTTAAACAAGCTGTACGTAAGTCTTCAAGTTCTCCTAAGAAGGCTACACTTGAATTCCTGATGCAGTACAGAAGAACACCTACTACAAGTGGCTACTCTCCAAGCGAGTTGCTCAACAATCGACAGTTGCGAACGAAGATTGATACTTTGATTCCTTCTCCTGCACACATTGCTCAAGGCAAGCTAAAAGTGAACAATCCTTCTGAAACTAAAAGAAACCACATGTTCAAAGTGGGAGATCACTGTTATACATTACATTTTGGCCCTCGCCGTAATCAGGAACCACGTTGGGTTCCCGCAGTTGTTGTTGCAAAAAGAGGTGCTCGCATGTTCAATGTCAGAGTAACTCCCAGAGGACCCATTTGGAGGCGGCACCTAGACCAGTTACGACCACGCTACTTCTCTGCTGAGAATCTCGATCCGGGGGAAGATAGCTTTTCGAAAAATGTGCCGAGCTTCTCTTCTGAGGATTGCAGGACGCTTGATCCGGGAGAAGCAAGTACGGCAACATGTAATACCAGGTTCTCCCATGAGGATTGCAGGACGCCTGATCCGGGAGAACCACCAAATGACATTAATTTTGAGACAACTGGCAATGTTTCGCCAGACATTGACACAGATGCAGATGTTTCATCGACACCTAACATTGACAATTTTAATACCGATAATGAAACTACACGTTCACCACCTATTTCAGGTGTTAGGCCTACTTGCAACGATAATTTACTGTCACAGTGCAATAATGATAATCTCAGGAGGTCTACTAGAGATAAAAGATTTCCTGCTCATTTGAATGATTTCGTGTAAGCTAACCTTGTGCTTCGGGTTTTTCGTGTCTTGTGGGTGTTTTTACTTATTGGGGAGGTGTTGTGTATGCCGCTAGGACGTTGCCTTTTGCTATTCGTCTTGTTTTATGTTTGACCTCATTGTGACGTAATAGTCGGATTTTGTATGTGGTTTCGCAATGCCTCGTGTAGTTTCTTTTTCTAGTCTGAGCGTCAAGAAGTAAACAGCAGTAAAAAATTGTGATTCTTTGTTGAGAATACAACAGATATTCATCAGCCTGAACTCGAGAAAGCTTATTTTTGTCGAACTCGAATTTGAACTCGCAAAAAATTTACTTAGAGAACTCCAACTTGAACTCCAAACTTAGAGAACTCCAACTTGAACTTGCTAAAATAGGTTGAACTCGAATAAAATTCGATCGAATGCGCAGCCCTGCTGCAAAGACAGGCAAAACTATCTCAAATGTAACTTTATGAAGAAAAGCTTCAACTTCGTTAACAGCACAATTCACGCCGCGTTACGCACAAACACTTCATTGTTTGTAAAACTCTGTTAAATTTTTGAACGTAAACTAAATCAGTGGTAAAAAACGTGCTTCTTGGTGACAGTCATGCAATAGCAAAGGTAAGTAGTAAGCCTAAGCAGGCTAACAAAATGCTGAGCAACAAAATCAATTAAAATCGTGCATCTAACTTCTTTCAAGACAGAAAAGCAATACCTAAAAAAAAATCATAGTGTTTCTAAACTGTTAATTAGACAAGAGCCACAAAAGAGGAGGTATCAAAAGGAGGGGGGCATCGCGCCATGGCTACCCCTTTTGGTAAAAAATATATCAAATGCTGCCAAGTGACTGAAATATACCAGTCTCGTTTGATGACCTTAGCAGTTTATACCCCGACCCCCTTTAAAATATCTCGCTACGTCACTGCCACAGAATTTTCATTTCAAATTGAGAATCTGCGGTATCAGCTTTCGAAATTTTGCTACCTCCACCTGCTCAATATAATTATCCGAGAAAATCATCCAAGGTGACATTTGTAATGCTATAAAGCAAAATGCTTGATATTCGGCAGTATTTTTAAGATCTAATGTCGCTACACTTTTTCTAGCAATTTTCTAGGATATTAAATATGGGGCGCCGTTTGGAAAAAAACTACACGTTTTGCGAACCATATCTTATCTGTTTAATTAGACCATAGTTTGTCAGATATATATACTGTATATATATATATATATATATATATATCGGAAATATCCAACTTATGCATCGGAAAAATTGTAGGCTACTCCAAGTCCAACCAAAAAACACGTGCCAAATAAGACGGATATTTCCCATATACATGTCGAACAAACTATGGCCTAATAAGGTCAAAAAACGTAGTTTTTTTCTAAACGACGCTCCATACATAAAAAGCACTAGCTCATACAATGAGCAACAACCAACAAAAAGAGGGAAAAAACGTAAGTTTTAAAAGTAA
This sequence comes from Trididemnum miniatum, assembly GCA_964006365.1. Lineage (NCBI taxonomy): Eukaryota > Metazoa > Chordata > Ascidiacea > Aplousobranchia > Didemnidae > Trididemnum > Trididemnum miniatum. The sequence continues at coordinate 3,255,833 of OZ023243.1, read as the reverse complement.
ACTGAGTTGCTTCAAGCACGTAATTAGTTACACAGTCCACTTAACAAGTAAGAATAAAACGAAACGTCAGTTTTAAAATAGAGGCAAATATTCAAAAAATGAAGACCCCAAAAACACATAGCGGTACTTTCTTGTAAAACTATTTTCAGGAAATTGAGTACAATTGCACAAAGAAGGCACAAAAAAGCGCCTCGTTTTGTCCCATTCCTATAGCACATTCCCAACAGGGGTTCACGCAAACTTTTTTGAGGGGGCTCTCACTATAGGCCACATATTTTTCAATAAGCCATAACAGCTTTTAACGGCCATACCAAGACTTCGGGGGCCCCGGCGGTAATTTTTGGGGTGAGCCCCTAGCTATTTTTGCAGATCTGATTTTGACGTCAGCAGGATAATTTTTCTCAGAGGATGCAATCAGGAGGCTCTAATCACGGGTGCCCAGGGGCAATAGCCCCTTTTAACACGGCTCTGTTCCCCCTGTATATACCCTTGCTCTCCAACGCTATGAAACGTGTGGATTGATATAAATTTGGAAGTACAGAGCAGCCTGTGAATGATAGTAAAGCACCACTTATTCTGAAAATGACACTAACATAACAAAGCGGCGCTAACGACACGTGAAAAGTAATTAAGCAAGCATTTTTTAACAAAAACGAAGAAGAGACGTTTAAAGCTTTTAAATCAAATTATATTGTCTTTCTTTTTTTTTTGAAAAAGTGAGAAATTCCTATTAATGATTAAAATTTTTATTTAAGACTAAACTAAATCATCTCTGTAGGCTACTAGTAAAAAGCAGTTTAGTAATAAACAGCAAAATGTGTTGGACTAGTTTAAACAATATGCAATTAAGCATCGTGAATTCACGAAATACACAAGCAGAAATTGATGTTGCAGCATTTGTTGTTGCAGCTAACGCTTTTGTCAGAAATCAAACGTCCTATTTATCAAAAAACTTAAGTCTTTTCAAGATTGTCTCAACACTAAAGACAGAATCGAATAAATCACTCAAAAAATTGTTGCAAAAACTAACAACTCAAAAATACAAGCATTCACCGGAAAAAGGTTTAGAGCAGTGGTTCTTAACGGAACTCAGAATAAAATTCTGAGGGTCCCTAAGAAGAATGCCAAACTCAGTGGCGTATTTAAGAGGGTTGAATACATTGTGTCATGCCCCTATTTGATTTTGCCTTTAGTAAAAAAAGAACAACGTTGTTACGTGACTGAAATAGGCCAGATTCTATTGATCACTATTGTAGTCTATGCCCCGAGTTAAAACTTCTTGCTACGCCATTGGCCAAACTGTATTAACAATGACCCCCATAGGTTGGATAGAGAAGGGGTCCCAAGCCCATATCTTTAAGAATAAGGGTCCCAGGAATCGGAAAGGTTAAGAACCATTAATCCGAAGACTTAAATTCAAAGGAACTGAACAGTCACTTGATGAAAATACAGATTGTAATGAAGGTAATCATTTTTTAGAACGCAATTACATCATGCTTGGAAATTTTACAGAAACATGCAATAACTACGAGATTTTGAGTAGTTTTGTGTTTGTAACAGAGATAAGAAATTTAAAAATGGAGAGTGGCAAAACAAAATACTGTGTAATATTCATTCAAAACAGGTAAAATAACGTTAAGATGGTGAAGGACTCAATAATAATGCGATAAAATTATTGCCTCGTTCAAACTGGAAGAATGTTTTGTTTGACATAGGAAATATTGCACTTTAAGGAGCAGCTTTGCACTCAGTGGCAAAACTCATAGGTACACAAAATAAAAGTGTAAGCACAAATATAACTAAACAACAAATTAAGCAACAAATAACAAATATAACTAAACAACAAATTAAGCTTCTTTACAGCAGCGGTTCTTAAACTGGGGACCACAATCTCTTTGGGGTTCGCGAAGCAGACATAGGGGAATAGCGAAAAGATTGTGGGATTGTGATTTAATGGTAATGTTAAATGAAAGCCTAGCAAATGCACTCATCGCATTGAACTATGCGTGTAAATTTGATAAATGAATTTTGATTGTTTATGTAGCAGCCGGTCTACTACACATAACATTTTATGTTCAACATCGTTAGAGCTAGGCAAATTTTTTCTGCTGCTGAACCAGAATCAATGGTGAAATTTGCTGGGGGACCGTGAATGATCGAAATTGTAACGAGACTGAAATACAATTTTTTTCAAAAAGTTTGAGAACCACTGCGTAACAAATATATGCAAAACTAATGCGAATGAACTTGCACGCAGACACAATGCTTTTTTTGGTCCAAGCACCAGACTAAGAACGAAGTTCGCAAGCAAAAAGCTTTACCGGTTCTATAAGGTTGTGTGATTACAGAATGGAGCACAAAATTCAGACCGCCGGAATACCAGGGTTGGGTTTTGATATGGCTCCACAAACGGATTTTAGCCGCGTAGTAGACCATTTTAATCCAATTTTACCCTGTCCACATGTCCAACTTTAGTGGGCTTTAGGCCCACGGTTCTTGGTTGCAGTTTTTGCATCATAATCAATTTTTTGATGTCATAGTCACTTTTTTAAATTATGACGTCAAAAATTTGATTATGATGCAGAAACTAGAACTAAGAACCGTGAGACTCAAACCGACGAAAAGTGCATATTTGGACAGGGTAATTAATAGCTAGAAAGATAGGCAAGCACCGCCATTACATGGGTTAGCATATGAAGTTAGGGACTTGCACAATTCAAGCTTTTACAATTTTCTTGAATAGCCCGCTTCCGAACTTGCTGCGTTTTCTTAATTTTGAAATTTTGCCGTTAATCTTTTTCTGCTCTACATCTTTGTCGCTTTTTTCTTCTGAATCTGACGTTAAATCAGGCAGAGAACTAGTGCTAGATGATAATATCTGGTAAGATGACGTGAAAGGGACGTCACAGGTTCGACAACTTTTTAACGTTTGCGAACGCGTTGAATATTTTTTGGGAGAAATGCTTCTTTTCGGAAAAGTTAGGGTCTTTCCGGAAACGTCATCTTCTTCCGGAATAGGCGAGGGAGATTTGTGCAGTGACGTAGTTACACCGAGTAGTGTAGATGAACGTGATCTGAATGAAAAAATAAGTGATGTCACCAAGTACTATAACCGTCAGCATTACACAGGGAAAGTGCCTGGCTTCTGAACTCTAACAAAAATACTTTTATTTGCATTGAGTTTTCCAATGTCGCAAGAACTGGTCGAGTATTTCCGATAACTTTGCCCAATGTTTTTCGCTGCTTGACGTTTATTCATCTGCATTGAGCACTACGCGCATATTATGCATAGGAATGCAATAACATCCATTTTTGGATGATACTAATAAGTTTTTAGGACGACTTAGAGCAACCATTACGGACAATAATTTTGAGAATAGCTAGACATAAAGTGTTTTTCAGAGTATAATACGTCCAATGTCTAGTCCAGTGCTTTCAAATTCGCATTTCTGTAGTCTCGTTACATACATAATTACCCCGCCACACGTCTAGCCTAAGTGGTTCCAAAGGCCCAAGGCCTTACCGCATCATAGTTAATTTTTTGACGTCATAATCGAAACAAGTGATTATGACATCAAAAATTTAATTATGATGAGAAAGCCCGTGTGCATTTGGAACCACTAAAACTAGACATATGGACGGGGTAATTATGCGTTTGTGCTTACGCTGGATTCCAGCGCTCCTAGAGAAACTACCTAAGATTTAATTGAAATGAGCAGAATCGTCTTCAAAAAATATCCATTAAACTCGCGATATTACGAAGAAGTGTGTAACGAGTGGCGGGGTCCATCTACGCGGCTTAGCGCCTGACCAATACCGCTCCGAAAAACATCGCAGCGGTGGCAAAAGCTGCTGAAACCTTACGAATATGTTACTGCATTAATATGACCATAATGTAAACCTTACACTATGAAATTTCAAGTTTTTGCCATTATGAGGCGAACAAAGTAAATCCAAACATGTTGGAAATATGTCCATTGTCCAATAAATCGTTAAATGAATCATATTATCCTAACGAGATGATAATCACGTAGATCGACCGCTTCACAGAACATTAAAAATAAAAACAGAAACACTGTTTTGACACTTCCGTAGCAGCTACTATCAGCTGATGGAAATCCACCTTTTTTTATATAGATATCCAAAAAATCACGCACCTTATACAGCAATCTACTATCACTACAAAAAGAACCAATGACTTAGAAACGACGGCAAATGGTGGAATTTCAAAAAATGAATCCAAATGACTTTATAAGCACAATTAAGCACTTAGGGGCGATGGGAAGTACTAAGACTAAAGTCTGTGAACCTATCACTAGACTTAAAAAATTCACTTTATTTTCAGCTTCTTGTTTTTCAAACAATTAAACCAAGATAGAAAAATGCCTAATTCTCAACATAGCTCAGTCGGTAAGAACACGTCCACTTAACCCCAAGTTTCAGAGGACTAGCTTTGATGGGGTAAACGGTCGTAGCTGCAGTGTTCTCAGGGAAGTGCCTTACCATTATGAAAAAGCTGTCCTCCATTTCGACTGATCCTACAGGGTGAATGAAAAAAAAAAAGAACCCATCAAATTTTAGGCAATATGAGTTGGCAAAATGCGGTCTTTGGTAGACCATGATAGGGAAGGAAAAATACAGTTGAACTTTCCATAATCAATGATTTTATTGAAACATTGGTGAATTCTGTTTTCTTAATCCCTTAGACCAAATACACAATAAAAGTTGTCCAGCCGTCAGTTTTATGAGTGCTATTTAATTGCAAGAGGCGAAAAACTCGCCTGGTCTGATCATAGATTAATAATCCATTATGTGTTGATGAACGATCAAATGCAGTCTTCGACGAGAATGTTAGGCTCACACGATATTGGCGACGCTAATACAATGAAATATATATCATTTCAAAAAACTACAAGCTCTAAACAGTTCAGTTTCGTCTTACTTGTACTTACATGGTCTCGTTTCGACGAGGTTCGCGTGTTACGCTAGTTTTTGTCACGTGACAATCACTTGATGCTTCCAAAGATGGAAAATCTGAAATTATCAAAATTAAAATTGTGCCAAAACAAACTTTTGTTTATTTAACTATGACGTCATCATCCAAAAGCACAATAAAGACAGCGAAAATCATACTATGGAGGAAAAGTAAAACCACAGTATTTATTCTTAAAACTGGACGTTTCGACAACAGAGATTTAGCTGTTATCATCAGCAGCGTAAGCAAGGCAGCATAAAACTGAAAGAACTAGAATTTCCAGTTTTGAGAATTATTGTAGCTTTATTTCTCTTCCCTAAGCTATTTTACTTTCATGTTTACTCTCTTCCGAAAATAACATTAATTTTAAAATGGAAAAACTTATCGGCATGAGTCTCTTAAGGCAGCACAAATGAAACTACTAGACTTAGAAGAACCGAGCAAAGTTAAGCGCAGTTTTAATATCACATCCCTGTCGAAGCAACAATTAATCTTATAGATAATCTTAAGCGACAACGGAACCTCTGTTCGCAGCAGGATATAGGTATATGAATCATTATAGCATCAGTAGTTTTCGTTCGATGGCTTTAACTGCAATAGGCTCGAAGCTTACAGATGAATACAATGAGTAAATATGGGATAAAAATAACTTGAGGAAAAAAGCCACAATAATTCTTGACACTGGACGCTTCGACAACATAGATTCAGCTGTCATCATCAGCAGTGTAAGCAAAGCGGCACAAAACTAAAAGACACCACAAAATTTTTTGTTTCGTACTACCTTGCTTACACTGCTGATGTTGACAGCTGAATCTAAGATGTCAAAACGTCCATTTTTAAGATTTACTAAGACTTGCAAATGGTTTAACCACACACCACAAATAAAGAGAAAGTACGTAATGAAATGTTATAACAATTAAAAGTAATCGCTTGTAACTGACTCAAATCGTGGTGTTATGATGCAAGATTTCACGTTAAATCACCGACAACTGGAAAATATCAGATCATGAAGCAGCAGTTAATTGCAAGTAAACGTACCTCTCATTATCAACCCAGCGAGGCTGCCACCTTCCTCATCTTTCATAAAGCTTAAAGTACCTAGAAAAAGTGTATTAGCGATTGGTGTGCTTAAAAAAACTTGGCTGATTAGCGCATTTGCCAAAGACATCGCTATCGGTGCGCGAGGTACTGGGTTCGATAGCTGGGCCAGTCAAATCGGACACAGCGTCGCCATCGCTGCGACGTTTCTTCGGACCTATGTTACCCAAGCGCAAAGCCGCGGAGATTGGCCCCGCCACTTCTTACACGCTTAGACGTAATACCGCGAGTATACAGTAATGAAGAAATGATTTTCTTTTGGTGCATTGCAATAAAAAGTTCGTAAAATTTTACATAACTGATCATGATCACGATAGACAACGTAAAATTTTGACAAAAAAGCGAAATAAATGCTTCCCTTTAATCGATTCTACCAAAGTTTTCAGCAGGCTGCTAGACTGAATGAAAAAACGTGTATAATTGTTTGCAGGCAGTGCTAGAGCTGCGCGGTCGTCCCGACCGAACAATATGACGACATGAGTTATTTGTATCTAGCATTTGCAACCGTTTAGCCTAATTTGAGCAAACTTGTCTTCGACGCTTACATGCAATGCTTATCATCTTCGCTATTCAAAATCTTCATTATGTTCGCAGTATCACGCCGAAACGTGTCAGTGGCGGGATCCATCTCAGCCGCTTAGCGCATGGGCAACACAAGAAACGTCGCAGCGGTGGCGAGCCGTTGGCTATTCGGTGTCTGATTTGACCGGTCCGGGAATCGAACCCAAGACCTGCCGCGCTGATAGCGATGTCTTTAACCACTACACTAACCTTTTAGAGTTGGATATCTAACTTTTAACTACAAGCAGGACTTACCAATAGAGCTTGCGTCACTTGGTCTTTTCACATTGTTTGGCATGCTTGTGTGATTTTGCATCGTGGATAAAGTAGCGTGATTGCTCGAAATCGGGCAATTACAAATGCTCTCGATCTCTTTCCAGCGATGTTTGTGCTCGTGAGAATCTCGGTGAACTTCCCGAAGAAATTCTCTGCAAATAAGGGCGTAGTCACTAGCGGATCCAGGGGGGCTAGAGGGCTTAATCTCCCCTAAAATTTTAACTTTCTGATTTTGATAATAATGCCACAATATTTCGACACTTCTAAATGCTAAAATCTGCAAGAGCTTTTGATTGTACGATTTGACTAGCCCGAGGATCAAACCCCAGACCTACCGCGTCGATAGCGAGGCATGTAACTACCACGCCAACCGATTGGTTCAGCAAATAAATTTAAGGCATTAAACGTTGCAAGTGAAAACAATGCAACCAGTAACTGGGATAACCTAAATGCAACTTCATTAGACAATATATAAATAACAGTTATCAATTTCATCTATCATGACTAGACTTGCGTAACGTTTCTTTCAATTCTCTTGGGAATTACATCAAAAACGAGCAACTTTAATACTTCTAGTTATATTGTAGATACAGTGATGTGCTGATAACCCCGTACACTATATGCAATCCTTATCTGGTCAATTATGACACATCAAACTTTTCAGAGAAAAAAAGTAAATTTTTTCTGCAGCCTTCTTGAGTAAGCCCAGTAGGAAACGACAAGGGTCAAGCTTCAAGACGGCACCGTTATTGCTGTTTACTTGGGCGTGCATCGTCTGCCTCTGGAGCTGTAAGACTCGGATTTGATTCCGAATCGGGTCAAACCAATCACTTTGAAAGTGGTATCCACAGCTTCACTGCCTGACGCTCAACATTAAAGGGACAGTGTGGAGAATTAACCGGCAAGCTTACTTGTTGTGCTGTTGGGAAAGGAACTAAATGGGATTCCCCCATCTTAGCGAGGTACACAGGTGACCGGCAACTCCTAAATGAGGTCGTTATAGCGCATTGATCGCTATCTCGTGTTAGGAAGATAAATGCTAGTAAATATAAAAATAATTGGAAATGTGAGCTTGATATATGAATTAGTAATTATAGCTTAGTTAAGTCCAGCTTTTGTTGCATAGTCTAACGTCTGTCTTTAGCCTTCTTTATGAATTTAAAACCAGCTGGCTGGTATGAAAGAAACGTTTCAATTGATTTCTTGTACAAGAAATCGTCATACTAAGCCTACATTATTACTTACTTAGCCACTTCAATTTGAACATCGAATTTATCGACTTGGCGACTGTGAACCAACTGAACCGAATTAAATATTGATGCTTTTTTCTTCATTTTCAAAAACTGAAAAAGCAAGATCACATCAGTAGAAACCTCGATTGCTAAGATCAAATTAAATCTTCATTATACTAGCAATATTACGCTGAAGTGTGTAACGAGTGGTGGGCCCATCTCCGCGGCTTAGCGCCTGGACGACAAAGCTACGAAGCAGTGGTGGTAAACCATTGGCGACAGTGTCCGATTTGACCCGCCCGGGAATCGAACCCCAGACCTCCCACACTGATAGCAACGTGCTTAACAACTGAGCTTGTAGCTAGATCATTTGATTTATTGACTACATAATTAAATCCGGCAATGTTCACCATAAATCAATTAGTGCAATGACGAATATCGCCATTAAGGGAAAGTGCCAGTTGAAAATGTTTGTACCAAGGCAATAGCGACGTATTTCTGTGAAGCAAACCAGCATAAGCTGACTTCCTGTATGCTTTATACAAGCATTCAGTCAAGCGTAATAAAACTAGTAGCCAAACTGAACGGTTTGTAAAGGTCAGAATCAAATCAAAATCTTATCGTGCAAACCATCTTTTCAATTAAAACAGCAAAATTTTTGGCTTAAATTGAGCTAGATATTGATAAAGCGACAGCAGCGCAAGAGCAGTTTAATTAATTCATCGAAAAACGCAAAAATGTGTAAAAGCAGGGCGCAAATTACACATCAATAACACGCTACATCAACTGTATAAAATTCAACAGAATTCGAAACTAGTGCATTCGATACCACAGAATTAATTGCCTGATTTTTCGATCTACAACTAATAAGTTGCAGATACTAAGTACAAAAATTTACAAACAGACGTAGGCTTCTAAAATTAAGTTGTCTGGGCAGGATGTACAGACACTCAGATCAGTTTTAATGTTAAGACAACACAAATTACAAGGAACGTCGCCCGCTAAAAGTTAAGGGAGACCAAATTATACTAAGCCAAAAATCACAAAGATTGCGAATGTCTACAAGAACGCTTTAAACACCCTGAGGCAGGGTCTCGCAACCAGGGAACACGGGACATTAAGCAGGGGCCACAAGTGCAAAACTTATCAATGGTAATCAACCACTTAAGGCCAGAGGAAGGCTGTAGCCACTACCAATAAAATATCGACTAAAATATTATTGATGAGCAGGGAGCCACAGGTGTTAAGAGTCTTTACAAGGGGTCCACAAATCATAAAAGGTTAAAAAAAACTGCCCTAAGACCTTCCAAAAGAGGAAGGACAGTGCGCCGGAGCCCCGACCCTTGATTACGCCAATGACAAAAACATGCAATTGTCAAGCTGTATTTTACCTGTGATTTAGTCTGTTCCACTTTCTTGTGGGCTAATTGGCGTTTTGATTCATGGAGCTTCTTTTCTACTTTATAGGTTTCCTGTAACAAATTTTTGGTTTGGCAGAAAAAATTTACGAACAGCAAAAATAACTTTGAGTAAATCCAAAAAAAACTTTGACGGTCTATAAAAAATTTCTTTTCAACACAAAAACACATCTTCCGAGAAAATGCCTCACCGAAGGAAAAATTTCTTAAATACATGCTGGTTGCTGGAGTGATAATTTATGTTCCGTGTTTTTTGTGATTAACGCACCGATGCGCATTACTAATTTCAGAACGTCAGAAGCTGCCTTTACTATAGCTTTATTTACTGTTACTTTGGCAGTTTGCACGCTGTTCGGTTTTTGATAAAAACTACAATTGTTGACCATCTTTTATCAAATAATTTCAGTTTTGGATCCAATGGAAAGCAGTGTCTGATAAACTTTGTTCATTTTAACCTTTGATAACACTGCACTTTCTCAGTTTCGCCGCACGTTTCAAAAGCATTAGCAGTTTCTGCGTATGATGTCACGCACGTTAACAACTATCTACGTAATCTTGCATGCCGATAATTTCACGCATATCACAAAAACATGACTCGGTCTACAGGCGAAGAGTCGAGCACTTTCTTGACCAACTATAAGACCTGCACTTAGGACTCGGTCTACGTAAATTTGGTTTCATCTGCTGAACTCTGCACAGCGAAAATTTCAAACACCTCAACCAGTAAAGAATTTAGTTTCGACAACGGGATGAGTAACATCTTGAAACGTCAAGCAATGAAAAAATGCCTTCAGTTATTCTGGCTGCATGTTTTCTACTGAAACCAGGTAGAAGTTTCAAGCAGTAGGCTCCGGAAATGAAGGCTTAACTCGCCAACCGGCACTACAATATTTTTCCAATTTCAAGAGCATACTTTGCACGAAAAGTGAATTTAAGATAATAAGTCCCAGCATTGAACGTTCTCGAGATTAAAACTAGAAATACTCAATGTTCTTACACGGTTTCGCCATTTCCAAATCATCATGACTAAGCAATTAACCAATTATGACCACTTACTTTTAAGCAAGCCAACAATCGACCTGGAGGACGCCATTTCCGGTCACTTAACCTCACTTCCGCTTGTTCCAGTTGTAGCCGAGTGTCACTTAACTCATCCAAAACCTCATTGAGACGTGAATAAAGACTACTTGATTCGGATCCCAGAGAAGATTGGGAAGAATGGGACTGGAATCAAAACAGAATCCGTTTTATGTTATCCGCTACGCAGGTTTTTACTACAGGCTGTTTGGCGTAGTCGGTTAAACACCGACCGTTATTGGCGAGGGAGGTCTAAAGCTCAGTTCCAAGGCCGATCAAATCCGACACAGTTTTATCAACGGCTCGCCACCGCTGCGATGTTTCTTCACAGCTGCGTTGCCCAAGTAAGCCGCGGAGATGGACCTCGCCACTCGTTACACGCTTTGGCGTAATACCGCGCGTATAATGAAGATTTTTACTTTACTCACACTCCTATTAACTTAGTGAGCGGCATGGCCTGGTGGTACCGCGCACAGGTCACAGATCCTACGTGACGGGTTCGAGTCACGGCTGGAGCCGATCGCATTTGACATTTATACCGGGTGGATGTTGACTCGAAGAGTTCGAGTGCAGGGATTATTGTCTCAAGCTTGAGTACGGTAAAAAAACGAGTTGAGTTCGAATTCTGAGGTAAATTTTCCAAAACATGATTTCTTGTCTGCTTAAGACAACCATTTCTTGCCAAGCTGAAGTCTTATTGCTTATTTAATTCGCAATATTATTTTCATAACGCATTTTTTTCAACTCACATCATTTTGCATTATCATGTTGTCTTCTCGCGTTTCGTCAATAATCGAATCACGCAACCTGCAAAATATAGAAGGGTAAATTTGAAATTATTGAATCGAATCTAGAAACTTCAGTGTCTCAATAACATTTGTTGTTTAGGGGCTACGCCAAGCAATACATTCACGTCACGCAGAACTCACTTTATCTATTTATAGCTTTCCAATTTTCTAGATCTTTCTAAGCATCAAAATAACATGAAAATTTTATTTCTGTCTAATTAAGAGCTCCAAGTCTGTAGTGTAATTAGCAAATTATCTGTAAATAACATTTTTGTATTTCGAATTACACCGTCAAGCCTTTCCACAGAGAAAGCTTTAAGGCAGGGGTGGGAAGCCGGCAAAACACAGCGGGACACATAACTTTTAATTTCCGCTTTAAAAATACACAATTTTACGTCAAAAATATATTGAAAATTGCACGGTGAAATCAAAGACTTTTGTGCGGTTTTTATGTCACAAATGTCGTGAGTTGGTGAATGCAAAGCAGTTTTTGAAAAAGATTCTACCGGTGTGCCGTAGCAGCCGTACCCTTAACAAAGTTATGGCGAGGGCTACATTCAAAACTTAAGCAGGCCGTATGTGGGCCGCGGGCCGCAGGTTCCCCATCCCTGTTTTAAAATGCTATTTCAACTGCAACCTACCACTGGTCTTCGTCTTCCAATTTGGTAATTTCTTTCTGTAGGTTGGTCAGCTTTTCTTGCATTAACGCAACAGCGGCAGTAGCAGTACGACGTACATGAAGCGCATATGCAATTCCACCGCATGCAAGACTGCAGGAAATGGAAAGCAAAACGTCTTTCAAAAAATGACCTTTGGCTAAAAAATACAGTCAGTTACTAGACCAAGAGGTAACGCACGTAGTATATAAGCTCTGACAGACGACGCGAAAGATTTGGTGTTCAGTTAGTTGACCTATGATAGAGGCCTTTCGCCGTGCCCACCTCCGAGTGGGACAATAGGGCGCTTAGACAAGGTATTAGGGATCGGGTTCGGTTACAGCTTGGGTTAGGTGTTCAAATGCCGTCGCATCATGTCAAATGGTTGCGCACCCGTTAATCTGTGCTCACTCAAATTATTCTTCGCTTCAGTTAATTGCCAGTTATTGATTGAGTAAACATAAGATTGCGTTTGAAACGGCAAACTCTTCCCAACAGAGCATGGCATATTAACAGCATTCTGTTCAAGGAAATAAAAACCTTTCGCCTTTTTTTTTCATCTAGAATGAAATGTTAAAAAAACGAAAGCAACTCCTGTTGAAAAGTTTTGATATCACAAAATAAGTACAATTTAAAAATTTTCCAGATAAACAATTACTGACAAGCAAAAAAGAACAACATCACTTTTAAATCAAGTATGAATTTCTAACTAAAAGAGTTCAGAAAATATGGTTTGCAGCGACGCTATTTCCCACTTGTACAATGATTAATCATAAACTTTCTTACATGGTGAATAGCCACATAAAACCACTTCCATAGCTTTAAGCCAAAGTTTAAGGCGATGTTCTTTTACTCCATCTACCAGTGATAACACGATTGAGCTGTTGCCTGCGAGGCTAAAATAAAAACGAATTTTTATCATAAAATGTCAGCGAATAACTCAACCAGATAATCAAAATCTGCTTCGTTATACTCGCGGTACTACGCCGCAGTGTGTAACGAGTGGTGGGGACCATCTCAGCGGCTTCGCACCTGAGCAACTCAGCTCCAAAAAAACATCGCAACGGTGGTGAGCCGTTAGCAACACTGTGTTCGATTTGACCGGCTCTAGAATCGAACCCAAGACTTAGCGCACCGATAGCGCTGCGCTTGACAACTGAGCTAACCGACCGGTATTTAATTTGAACGTTTTAGAAATAGTAATACATTTATTCACACAAAAATATTGGGAAAAGCAAATTGCATTTTTTTATTGATTTCTAAGTCATTTTATTAAACGCTAATGCATCACGTCTTAAAAACAAAGTATATAATTCACAACCACACTTACATAGGCATAGCAGCACCAGATATTCCAAATCGTTTGAACTTAATAGCATATTGCGGCAAATCAACATCAAATGTCAACCATTCCACCATTTGAGACACAGTCCAATTGTGAACTACAAAGAAATTGAAAGCATGAAGATAATTTAATATGAATTTTCATAATTTAACATGACTTTTCGTAAATGATAAGAAATAACGTTCAAAGAATGAAATTTTGAGATATCAAATTCTACTTTCTTATATTGCATTCACAATTACTCATAAAAAGTCTTACTCTATTAAATCTAAAAATGTTTAAAAAAGGTAAGATTTTATGGCGGTTTAGATTTGGTATAATAATTGCTAAACGTAGATGAGCTGCAGACAACACCATAAGAGCCCTTCCTAACCAGAAGAATTGAGCCAAGTAGCCCAGAATTCTGCTTCAGTAATTCGACCATCTTTATCTGTGGCAAATCCTGGGAGGTTTGAATTCACAGAATCAAAATCTTCTCGGTCCATAAACTGAAACGTAAAGTTATGATTTTACAAGATGAAACCTAAGCCATCCTGTTTCGGGACTAAGTCCCTTATCAGTGGTAACAATCAGGAAGGACCATATCGAAAACCACGCAACAAAATTACTCAATCTGACGTTTGGGCATTTAATACAAAGAAAAGGGTAGCAGCTGCAGAAGACAAAAAGTAAAGGCATATGGAGTTAATTGCATTAATTCAGAGAAACAAACACCACATTAACATTTTCGATAATGCTGTAAGCATTATAATGTTGTTGAAGATTGAAATAGCATAGATTATGAAATAGTTTTGACATCTAAAATTGAATTAAGTAGAGAAAGCCAACAAACAAACTTATTTTAAACTTAAGCAGGAGTTCCAACAATGACATCTCTGTAGCATTTGGCAATTAAAAAAAAGACACCACTGACACCCTTGTCCTTTTAATTTGAGTCAGCAACGGCGGCAGAAAAGGTTGACAAGTATCACACCTAATCACTCAAATGCGAGCACATTGGGGTTAAAACGCACGCAAACTAAATGAATCATGTGCCATACAAAAGACATCTAAGCAAAGCTGCATAATTCCAATTGGTATGCACTGTGCATTGCAACACATTTCGTAATTATTAATGTACATACTGAATTTTATTTTTATGTAAAGCTAATTTAAGTAAGCTAGGCAACTAACAACTGCAAAAATCAGGCAACAGTGAAATCTTTATTGCATACTTCTGATAACAACAGACTTAGCATTTTGGCTGTATTTTTGAGTTGAATTATTTTATAATAAATCATTCATAAGAAAAAACTTCAAATGTAATGGCAAATAACAGAAAAAAATAAAACAACTCCTGCATAGTGCAAAAGCATAAGACCACACAACTAGTCTGGGAAACACAAAGAAAAAAAACATGCAAAGTATCCACAAAAAGCTACACAGAAAAAGCTTTTAGCATTACTAAACTCTTATTAAAAATTCAACTTCACCAGCAAAATTTTTAAATACATTTTACTACAGTAGCCATAGTCACTTATGAAAAACAAAGTAAAACAACACTTATGTTTTACGGTTAATAAAAAAAAGATATGTATATGAAATACAGCAATGGCAAGTTGTAGTTTAAAAGAACCACATTCTCCCTGATCACATGTCCAGTTTAAGTAGACTTTAAGCCTGTGGTTCTTGGTTCTAGTTTTTGCATCACAATCAATTTTTTGTCGTCATAGTGAAAAAAAGCAATTATAACATCAAAAATTGATTATGATGCAGAAACTAGAACCAAGAACTATGGGTCTAAAGCATACAAAACCTGGACGAGTGAATAGGGTAATTGTATCTCAAGACTTTCAAAAACGTCAATCAAATGCAATGAGTACCTCTGCTCCTTCACTCAATGATACATTTCCATCATCATCATGATCAAGATCATCATGTAATTGTTGCATCAGCCTTCTAGAAATTAAATCCACTTGAGAAATGTCTAAAACAGCATTATCAATACATTGTGGTGCTTTCAAATGATCATTAATTTTACATTTGTATTTAGTTGCATGCTTATTCTCGTATTAGAAGAAAGTGATCAAAACTCAATAACGAGCTCGCTTAGGAGTAGTGGGTCATCTTTCCACGACTATCAGACAGGGGGATCCCGCTAAGCACCTTTTTCAACGACACCAACGGTTAGACCTGACTCATAATCAAACACAAGTTCAAAGCTCCAGCAGTAGACGCTCTTGCCACTCGACCATCTGTGTTACTAAATTGATGCTTAAAATGGTCATGGTATTCTGCCTAAGGATGGGCAATGAGGAATACCGAATCCGATGCGATTCGAATCCCAAAGTATTTGGTATGCAAAATTTTATTTATCCGAATATTTGGGTTCGGATAAAATGACGAAAAATTTTATTCATATGAGTATCTGGCTTCAGCAGGGCTAACTGCGACAGCGCTGAGGTCCAGGCTGAATGGAGAACATTTGGAGAAACTAAATACTCTCCACTGCAATTCGTCTTTCCTGTAGGAGGTTGAATTGTGCTGTTGCTTTACTAGTTCTTTTTAAATAAAGTGCAGTTACTGACATACATTGTTTTGCTTATGAATGATAAACAGGTTAGATATACAACGGTACGCTTGAAGTGTTACTGAAAGTAAGATATAGCGTGTGACTGATTCTAGTGAATTTTAAAATGCGATGCTGCGGATTCGGTTCCGGATTTAGTTTTCGGATTTGGTTTTGCTTTGGAAAAGTCAAATGTTTTACGTTGCCCATCCCTAATTCTGCCAATCTTGAAGGAAAAATAAAGTTGTTTTAAACAGCTGCCTCAAATACTGACTCTTCAGAAAAAATATATACCAAATACTTTGCAAGAAACAAATCGATGTAATATATGACTCAATAAGTATAACCAAAGCATATTGCAGCTCAGCAAAAAATTTGGTACAAGACCTATGAATTAACTCACTTGCAAAGTCAAGATTGTGAAAAGTTAAATGCATTTCTTCATTTTGGAATAAAGTGGTTATCTGAGAAGAAATGATGCAGAAAAGATTAGGAAATTGCATAGCAAGAATGGTGATCAACGTCAATCTTATCTTCGCCACCGAAATGTTTCGACGGCGTTTTGTAACTCCGAGCTGGTGCATAGCTGATTTGGTATAGGAATACACCCAACACCAATAAGACTAAAATAATTCAAATCCAATCTTAACATTTATAAGTATACCAGCTACTAATTTTTAGTTTGCAATTTTTTCAAGTATACAACAATTCTACATCACATTAAAAACAAAAAAGAATTAGTTATTTTACCAATGAGCATAGAAGAGTTCAGCAAGGCTAATACAACACTCTGGCATAAGCATCACAGTTACGAGGCTAAATAGCAAAATAAACAAATAACGCAACTGGTAGAAAGCCTACAAACACCAACAAAAATGATATCAATAAACTGACAAATATTCAAAAAGTTAAAAACGCATATGATTCTAAATATACTGGTAGCGGTAATAAATATAGGACAAACATAGCTGAAGGAGGTAATATAAGGCCTAAGAATTCTTAAAACTGATGATGACCAGATGACAGCTGAATCTGTGTAGTCGAAACAACCAGTTTCAAGAATTACAGTGGCTTTAATTTTTATTTGTTATGATTCTGTTATTATTCTATTGTATTAACAGTAGGTAATCAGTTGATCAGGTAATGGAAAGATCTGCAATTACTGTTTCCAAATCATGAAGGAATTTCTTCAATCAAATGGTACCGATATTGGGTGTAGTGACCACACCTACTATTCTCATCATATTCAATCTTCATTCCTTCCTCATAATACGTTAATCGTTTTGTCGCTTCCTGCCTTTTGTGTGTCTGTTAGCAGTTTGCAGTTGAATTGTTACCATGTTGCTTTATGCTTATTGTGACAGTGCAGAAATAAAACACACTACCACTCCTACTAAATTCTGCTCATATTTTTACAGTATCATGCACTAATCAACTGCTCAATTCTAAAGGGGGCTTGGTCTATCACTGAACTGTGGTCCAGCATCTCACAAACAACTGGTATCAAGAGACTTCAAAATGTTAATAGCGAAATGATGTGCTTGCACCAGTGCATTGTCCTGTCCACTGTAAACAGGTTAATGTTCAAGTACAAACTGAAGCAAGCTTGCAACGACAGCTGGATGACTGTACAAACATAACTAAGAGCTACCAGTATTAGTCTAGTTCTGACCTAACAGTAACTGCAATTACACTCAAGCGCAAAGAGTGCTTTTAACAAATTAAAAATATAATATAGGCCTAGCCACTGACTCTAACTGTCTAAGGTTAACAGGTTAAGCAATTAACTACACTCAACACCTGTACCATAACAACACTGTTCAGTGTTCACGGGCTAACCAGTAGTTGGTAACCAGTACCAGTAGCTGGGTAGCATTGGTGTAATAATATACTACCTAAACTAGTGCGACATGATAAGTCAGAAAAATCCAAAAACCCATATTCACTCTTGACCAGTTGACCAGCTGAATTACAACTACCAGACTACTGGCCTGGTAGCTGCTGCGCTGTTTATAAATGATCACTAGATCTGAGCAATATTGCGATTATCTCTCTGTGCTGTGCCACCTGCCCAATGAAATACGATAATCTGTTCACTGCCTGATACAGCTTGTCACTAACATATAGGTCACAACACACTGCAGTACAACCCAGTTATTGCTGCACAATAGTGGGAGTTCTGTGAACGACTTCAGCAATATTCTGCTTCAGTGACTTCGTTCGTAGACCAATCAGATCGTATGGATCGCAGTAGCGTAGCAAGGGAGGGGGGCGGTATTTTTGATAAGCTTTATGTGATTTTTTTCCTAATTATTTTGAACAACCATTACTACGCTATATCGCTTAATCGTAAATCATCTTACTGTGTTGCTCAATGCCCTGGCTCAAAGTTGGGGAAATGGGCCCGCCATCTCGTTTACGCTTCACTGTATTCCAGCGAGTAAAATAAAGATTCGATTTCGATGTTTATTATGTCACAATTGCAAACCGTTTTCTTCTTCGTCTTTGCATTATTTGATTCGCCATGCCCCCCCCTTTGGCAATGTAATAAGGTGCTAAAACCTAACTTTAATCTACAATTTCTTGAACTGATAATGGTTGTAGCCTCCTTTCACTTATTTTAGCCAAGCCTCTGCTTTTAGACATAAGCTGCATTGTCCATAGTGACTGCATCACTGCATGCCCTTTTTCGATAAAAAAGTGTGTTAAAAGGAGTGCTGTTTATGTGAAACCCGTAAAAATTCGTTGGCGGCTGGGGGCTACTCCCCAGACACGCTTGGCCTCCGGCGGCTGGGGGTTTCACCCCCAGGACGGCACGCCCGGGGAGCGGCATTTTTAATAAGCTCTATGTCATTTTTTTTCCCTAATTATTTTGAACAACCATTACTTTGCTATATCACTTAATCGTAAATCATCTTACTGTGTTGCTCAGTGCCCAGGCACAACGTTGCGGAAATATTAGGCCCGTCATCTCGTTTGCGCTTCAATATATTCCAGCGAGTATAATAGGCCTAAAGATTCGATCTTAATGTTTATTATGTCACAATTGCGTACTGTTTTCCTTCGTCTTTGCATTATTTGATTCGCCATGCCCCCCCCCCCCCCCCCCTTTGGCAATGCAATAAGGTGCTAAAACCTAACTTTAGTCTGCAATTTCTCGAACTAACAATGATTGCAGCCTCCTTTCACTTATTTTAGCCAAACCTCTGCTTTTAAACATAAGCTGCGGAAATATTTTTGCATTGCCCATAGCAGGAGCGTATTCGGGGGGGGGGGGGGGGGGGCATTGGGCCATGCCCCCCCTTTTGACTCTGCCTTTTAGTAAAAAAGAACAACTAATGGTGCCAAGTGACTGAATCACTGAAATATGCCAGACTCTTTTGATGGTTTCTGTAGCTTATGGCTGGAAGCGGATCCAGCGGGGTAGGATGAGGGTTATGCATCCTCCCATCGGCCATTTTCAAAAAAATTTTTGATGCATGCAATTTTTCCATAATTTCAAACCTCTTCGATAGCGATAAGTCTTACGATAGCGATAGGCCTTGTTATAAGGAGGCGCAGACTCGGCAACCTTGCAGCCTTCGGCTGCAAAATAATGATCTGTCGCGCTATACCTCGACGCTCGTGTTTTTTGTTTCATACGTCTAATAGCTAAATTGAAGTGTTTGTCTTGCCGGCGTCAACTGAAAAAGTTCTGTTCTGTTCTTACGTCTTAAGCACGCATAACCTTATCGAAAATTTGCGTACAAAATGCATCATATTTGGCGAAGCACTCAGAATTAGGGTCAAAAAGTTGATACAAACTTTACCTGAAAATCATTCAAAAGGCACTAAAATAGCCATTACAGCAAGAAAATTTTTAAAAATTTTCCGGGGGAGCATGCCCCCGGACCCTCCTGGAGCTTTTCTTGTTTTTTAATCAGCTTCAAATTTGTTTTTTCGAAAAAAATTTACGCTTAAAATAAAGGCGGAAATTATGGCCACCCCTCTCTTTCAAAATTTCTCGCTACGCCACTGGTCCATAGTGACTACATCACCGCATGCCCTTTTTCGATTAAAAAGTGTGCTAAAATGAGTGTTTTTTATGTGAAAACCGTAAAAATTCGTTGGCGGCTGGGGGTTTCACCCGTTCGTAGACCAATCCCCCAGACCACCGGTTATGGACCTCCTTTGCCAAATCTTGGATGCGACACAGGCATTACACATAATTTTTGCGTATTATTGTTGTGTTGACTGCACGGAAATGAAAGACACTAATTAACTGACCTTGTTAGTACACGCTATAGCTTCGCAATCATTGCTATAGTTTGCGAATCAGCGCGCTTTTAATTGACGTATATTTGTCATGCAGAATAGATGACCGGATTTGAAGCTGATTATTTCTTAAAAAATTATTGCTCATTTGGGGGCGGCAATTTTTTGAACCGCCCCGGGTGGCAGAACCTCTAGCTACGCCACTGATGGATCGATCGCCATATAGCGGAAAGTTAGGAGTTCGATTCCCTGCTTAAGTTATTACTAACGTTCTTTATCAAAAGAGAAGCGTTGAGAACAAGCTGGGAAGGTTTTTGTAGGTTGTCCTCCTCTCTTCCCTGAGTTGTGACTACAAAAAAGTGATGCTGCGGAAAAGCACTTTATTAGCCCCACCACAGGTAACTAGTGGTTCCTAAGAAACTTGTCAGTTGTTTTGTAAAATGCGTTACGATTATATTACGCAAATTTATGTAGAACTGACGTAATAAAATTTAATATACGAAAAATTGTGTCATATTGTTAGTGCGGATTTTGTTTTAAATCAATTCAATGAATTCAAAATTACCTACAAAAAATTTACTTTTAGAGAAATACGCCTAGTCCTATTGACTACGTAGCTAAAAAATCTATTAGATCGCTCCATTTCCACGTCACAAAACATCTCTGATTGTTTTTTTTTTTTTCGTATTGTTTTTTCTAAGCACAATTATGTTAGGCTGCTGTTCGACTCGAAGACCACTGGTCCCTTCACAGCTGCCTGTTGCTAATTTCATTATTCTGCGATATATTAAGTTTATTTTTTTTGTGTGTCGTTCATAGTGAGGCAACGAAATATACTCTCTCTTTCAATCCGGACGATGTGTCCAAAATTGTCATGGTTGATTAAGTTTTCGTTTAAACGTCCGATTTGTCAACAGAAGCAAGTTTCAGTTGTTTTGAATTTTTTGTTTTAGGCCTACTTACGCAATTACGTACAATTTCGCTGTTTTAATTGTTTAATCGAAGTCTAGTTGCAAAAAATAATGCTACTGGCATTTGGGTGCAATAAGATAAAAAAATATCAATTTTTATGTGAGGTAGGCCTAGGCTATCAGTCTGAAAATTACTAGTACCAGTACACAGTATTTTTATTGATTGGATGTATGGTAAATAATGTCTGATACATCGTTTGATACAAGTGCTGCAGATACTTTAACGAGTGGATTATCACTTGGACAGTTTATTAAAAATGTGGCTGAGGAAGTAAGTAGAATTTAGTCATTGATTTAACGACATAAAAATTGAACTTTTAAGCTGTGTGATCTGTATTTTTTGGCAGTGGTTATTTGTACAAGTCGTGAAAATACAAAAAGGTTATTCTTACTCATAACATTTGTCGCTTGAGTTTATTTTGTTACTTTGTCGCACTCTCGTGTAACCACGGAGAGCATGTAGAGATAATGAGACAGGAGATAAGCGAAGTACCGGTATGGTATCGGTAGTTATTTTTACAGTCTTGTAACCTTAGCCACTGGCCACTGCCGTGAAAATACCAGTAACCACTTTGATTGTTTTATTAGGCTCATCACACTCTCCCTGGTTGAATGAGAGTATGACAAAGTAATATAATAAAGCACAGCAATAAATATTGTATCAACTGATTAAAGTTGCGCAGATAAAATGAATATTTATGTGAGAAAATATTGTTTGTTGCAAAATCATATGGTATGTTTTTTTAGAGCCAGCCACCAGAACGATGGTATGAACTTAAACCTACTGTGGAAAAAGAATGGCATACGCTGCAAGAAGAACCATCCATAAGAGTAAGAACAGATGCACTTGCCCTTTAGCTCTTGGAATACAATAAATATGGGACAAAAATAGCTTAAGAAGGAAAAAATGATGCCACTGTGGTTTTTAAACTGAATGCTTCAATAATGACAACCAAATGTGTGTTGTCAAAACGTCCAATTTTAAGAATTATCCTATTGTGGCTATATTTCTTTCCTTAAAGTTTGAATTCGCATTTTTGCCTTGCTTAAACGTTAAACAAAGTTAAAGCATTTTGCTGAAAATGTGTAAGCTTTAATTACAAGATTTGCTGGTTGCTACTAAGCTTAATGAAAAATTGGCTAATTTGGCATTACCCTGTATTGTTAAACTTGTAATTTTGAAGGATTGAGGGGTTTTTCATCACTTTTTGTCTATTACCTGCAATTCTGTGTTCATCTCATGTATGCTGATGATAAGCTGAAACTTTAGTAATACCTATGTTTGGCATTCAGGAAGCTGCAATTGATGATGAAATAACACAAAACCCACTAAGTGATATTTCTGCAGTTAGTACAAAACAAGGTACGATTTAGTTTAGTGTAGCATGCATTTAATGCTTTGTGAGATTTGTGCATAATGTGTGAGAATGATATGGTGTATTGAGGCAATTGCAAAAATGCCATTTTCGACTTAGCGCAAAATTAAAAACATGTTTGGGTCGGTACAAATGATCACTTAGATCGACTGGCATAGTAAATTTGTATTTTTCACACCCAAATGTGTCATGTTTTTATTCAATATATATCTGTTAAATTTTGATATCTGTTTAATTTGAATGTGACATACTGGTAAAATGCTTTTATGAGTTCTTTACTTTTTAGGTGCTGCAAATCCTGTTGCAAGTTTAATCAAACATTCAGAAAAACAAAAACACCACGAGCTACCTCAAAGAGAGAAAAGAGTACCAAAAAGTGAAGCTTTATTGGAATTGTGCACTCCTTTAAAAGTTACACAAAGGCAGCCAAATTTCTCCAAGAATGCCAATGCTGACAAATTGTCGAGTGACTATTTTGTCACACCAGCAATTAGCCACCAAGTCAAACCTCACGTAGGCAGTTATAGTTTCAGTAAAACTCCAACATCTTCTCTGCATCACCAGTTACCAAGTTATGGTAGAAATAAGGAGCAATTATCAGCGCAAGATATTTCTAGTTTGCTTGAAAAAGATGATTCACTGGCACAGCGAGTTAAAGACTTGTTGGAAGACAATGCTTCAATTCGATCTGAAGCCAGTGACCAAACGTTTCCAAAAAGCACTGCAAAGAAACCTCAAAGCATTCCAGCTCTATTGCAACAAAAAAGTGACACTGAGCAACCAGAAAAGCAACGTAGTAGCACAACTGGATCTGACCGTGCTAGCGAGCCATGCCAAGATGAGCATATTGTATTGTCAGATGCGAGCTTGGGATCTGCAAATGATGCCAAAGCTTTCAATCACCCAGACGATATGTTGGCTACGTTAAACTTGTTTAGTGATTCTGGATTCAATGCAGGAAACTTAACATGCAATTCTGTTGGTGCAGGCGATGCTCTGGAAAGCTTGAATGCTTCAAGAGGAACAGAGTATGGAGAGCTACCTGACAGTGTAGATATTCCAAAAGATATTGTCAATCGTCTTCAAAATATGAGATTAATCAGTCAACAATCACAAAATGAACCTATTCCCAAGCCGACAAATGTAAGCGAACCCAACGTCCCAGAATCATCTAGTGCTACAAACATAATACCAGTTACAACGTATGCAAATAAGCCAATCGTAAATCCATCTGTTCAGCCCATATCTGGAGATGTGAAATACTATGTAGGCTCAAACCCAACTACTCCTCAATTTCCAATCGAAGAAGAGAAATTAAAACAACTGCAAAGTTATATTGAAAAAAAAACTGGCCAGCCGACTGTGTCTCCTTTGGTAGCTGGTACAGATCTTTCAACAAATGACCAATTACTTCAAAATAAAGTTAGTACTTCAACATCTGTAGCGACTTCTACAAAGTTGTTGGATGCTGTCTCCACATCGTTTCCACCTACATCCGTTAGTAGTGCTGGAACAGATTCTTTGCAGACCATTACTTCGATAACGAGGCAAGAACTGATCACCTCTTCATCTGCTAAAGATTGTGCACTCAGTGGTGGAAGCAAGGTTAATCCTCTGCATTTTGACAGCTCACAAAGATGTGATCCAGAAGGAATGAGTCCTCCTGTGAACACAAATGCGCTCCCTCTTGCATCCAGTAAGCCCGTGACTTCAAGTGTTAAAATTGGCACCAGTTCTATTTTTCCTCCGCCTAATGTGTCAGGTCCTGAGAAGGTTGAAGACGATAGCTATTTAAGTGACAATCTGACTGATGAGTCGCTTCTTGCAAGAATTAAATCTGCGCTTTCCGATTCTTTTGCGCAAAGATCTTTTTCAAGCCAGCTTGACAAATCAGATGCTAGTCTTTCAAGCAGCATTGATTCTCTTGCAGCTCATGTGAAGGCTTTGCTCAAGGAAGAAGTTCCCAAGTTGCTTCCAGTGGAGGAGCAAGAAACATCGAATCTTAGCGAGGTGATTGAAAACTTTGAACAAACGGAGTTGTGGAAGTTTGTTGCGCAGTTTATGCCATCTGCATCTGTTCCTTATGATAAATCTCTTCCTCAAATACTCATTGATGATGCTTCTCTTCCTGAAACAATAAAAGATGAGGACACAATGACGGAATCTACTTTGGAAAATTCAATTTTAGAAAGAATTCGAGCTGAAATAAGGAAATCATCATTCTACACCGAGCCCGACACTGTTAGTCCATCAAAAAACAGAAAGGAACCGAGCCCTGAAAGAGAAAACATAGTGGAAAGACCAAAACCGTCCCAAGTTCCTGTGGTAGCTACAAGACCATCGGTTATAACTAAACCAAATGAACTTATAACTGCGCAGACCAGTAATCTTCACGTCATTGATGAGGAAACACCTCATGTGGATCCAATTCCCGGAATTCCTGACTTTTCTCCCAGCGTCCTGCAACAATCAAGCCCTAGCGCACCGTTTATGAGATCTACGCAACCGAGGAGTGAACCGCACGTCAAGGTGGGTAATACAAGTGATGATGATTTCTTCATTTTTATTCCCTTGTTACGAGAAAGCGACGGAAGCGCTATTCATAGGACGAATCCCGACTCGCTTGGGAATTGCAGTTGTTTCCTAGTTTTCCGGTTGAGTTTTGCTTCTGACTTCTCTAATTTACTGCTTGTTAGATTCCACCAAGCAGAGATAATTATCGTAAAGCATCTTATCCAAGGACGCAACAACGAGGTTAGAGTGGGAATTGAACCATCAACCTTGCTATCATGGCCGTCGTAAAAACGACTCTCCGAACGACTAGGCCACACGCCGACAAATTTAAATTTCAGTGCTTTTCAAAAATGGTGGCGCTTCTGAAGTTTTCAGTTGAACAGGCGTTCGGTGATGCAGCATTTGAAGATGGCATGAAGCAAAATGTGTGAACCGACATTCTTCATTCTAACGATTTCCCCTGAAGAGCGTTAGATGAAAAGCTATGGGAAAAAATGAATCTTTTGCTTCATGCCATCTTCAAGTTTTCACTCTTGTTTTATCATTTTTATTTTAGAGTGCTTGGCCTGAAAGAAACTTTTCCGATTACAAGCAGAGTGCCAAGGCTGTGATCACTAATCAACTTAGCCGAGCAGCACAGCGTGACTTTGATGTTAGCCTGACTCCAGCACGGCTGCAAGGTAATTTTTCTTGGAGGTTCTTACTGGAGTTGTTAGTAATTGTTCGTTTGCAATAAATAGTGCAAAAAGATAGGAATTGTGGCTTGATTTTCAAAATACTACGGATGACAAGCTGTTTGCAATGAATAATCTAGGCAGACCTAGTTTACTGCTTATTTGTTTACAACTTTTTGAGCAACCGAGCGGCTGCCGTAGTGTTTTGAAGACATCGCTATCGGCATGGGAGGTCTGGGTTCGATTCTCGGGCCGATGAAATCGAACACTGTCGTCGCCGCTGCAACGTTTCTGTGTTACCCAGGCGCTCAGCAGCGGAGATAAGCCCCACTACTCGTTACACGCTTCGGCGTAATACCGCGAATGTATTAAAGGCTTTTGATTTTTATTGTCAAGCCTTTTTTTGTTTTTTCAGCTTCCGTGAGAAAATCTTCGGCAACAAAGGTAGGTATGTGGTTGATTGCGGATATGAGCTGGTTATGAAATCTGTATTTCTTTTAGGATGATGATTATCTCACCAATATTTCATCCAACTCAATTGAGGCTACCTCACTACGAACCGCGTCAGCCCCTTCATCTGCACGATCTGCTTATTTTGATAAACCTGATGAATCTGCTTCCAGACTAGGGAATCGGTCCCTGGATGTTGAAGTACAATCACGAATCTCTCCGTCAGCGGGTGCAGGCAGGTCATCCTTTGCAGACATTGAATCCACGCACCGTACAACTCCTAGCAAATCTATTTCCTGCCAAACCATGCACTCTGAAACCACTCCTGTAACCGATAAGTCCAAAAACAAAAGCTTATCTGTTACTCCAATGATGTCTTGTGGAGTGCCTTCGTCCTCTAAGCACGTAACTCTGCAAGAACCTCACCGTTCAGCTCCTTCAAGTTATTTCCATCAACGGAGCTCATTTGAAAGACGTCGCAGTCCTTATTCCTCTGAAAGGTTTTCCAAGTCACGTAGCTATGATGGTAGCCCAAAAAAATCTGCGTCACCATTACGTAATCGTGTTACAGTTCACGATTGGTTGAAATCGCCCCAAGGAAAACGGACTTTGGAGAAGCAAAAGCATCTTCCTACTTTTGATGAATTAATGGAAGAAGAAATGAAAGAAGAACGAAAAAAAGAGGAATTACAGGTGAATGGTTCCAAGTATCTACTAAACCGGGATATGAACCGGCAACCTTCTGACTTGCGATCTCAGACTGCAGATGGAGGACCTCCAAGTTCATCTCATAAAACTTCACCCCGAGCTTTGTTCGTTGAAAAATCCTTGAAGAAGTCCGATTTTGAAAAATCTTCCTTGCGTCCACAGATGGATGACAATGACTCCTACCAGCAAGTGTCTTTTAATACTCCAGGTCTTCCAACTGCTGCCAGTCGAGCGTCTTTACGGTCAGATGAGAGTGATGTTAATTTACAGAGACGAGTTATCAACCACCGATCTTCTGATAGTGAGCCTGGAGTAAAATTTGCCAGAAAGATGCCTAGGTCTGTAAAAGAGTTTGAAGCGATGGATGAACAAGCTCAAAAAGAGTTTTTGAGGCATATTCTAAACCGGGTAACCCCCCAAAAACGCTCTTCGATTAGCAGTTTTCCCCCTAAAGCCCCGTCAGTCTCGTCCTCATACTCTGGCTCCATGAGCTCCAATCAAGCAGTGTGTGACAGCGATAGTACGGAGTATTGTGATCTGCCATCCACTAGACCACCCACTGCATTCGACACTAGCAACCCAAGCGTAATGAGCTTGGATGAAGTTAAAGCTGAGAAAATAATGAAAAAATTAATGGATAAAATTAAACGGCAAAAAGAGCAAGAAAGAAAGAAGATTACTCAGAAACGGTAAGCGTCAAATCTTCATTATACTCGCTGTATTACGCCAAAGCTTGTAGCGAGTGACGGGTCCATTTCCGCGGCTTAGCGGCTGTCTAGCGTCGATAGAGATGTGCTTGACAACTTGCTTGCTTTTACGACAAATTCTGTAGTTATTATCGTATATATTATATGATTTGGCAGTGATGCTGCTCAATTTCTGTTGTTTCTGATCCCTTCCCTTGTTATTTTTGATTTTTTTCGTAGTGATTTTTTACAATGTTTGGTTTTGCAGAGGCGCGGCTACTTCAAGTACCCCTCAAAAACGTCGTCCTCCTTTACCAGTACCGGAAGCGAGCTCCATCGCTTCGACTGACACGGATGCTGGTGGAAAATACATTATCAAAGTTCGGGATAACAGGAGACGACCCGGGCACAAAAAGGTAAGAACCGCTTTGTCCTTTATCGCCCATCAAGGAAAATGTACGATTAAGCTTTGCTGTACTATCGCTTAACTTTTAAAAAACTTTCATTCGCGGTTTGTTTTTATGGAAGAAGTGGTTACAGTGTCCAAAGCGGCACAAAAAACTCAAAATTAATGCCATTTTAATTCTCTGCGTAGCTGAGTTGCGATATTGGCGAAGTTCATTTGCCGAAATGTATAGCTGTACTTACTGCAATCTGATTTTAACCACAAACCACAAGTGTTGTTTAACTTGTGCAGGTGGCGTATATTGAAGAAATATCGGAAAGCGAGCCAACTACTTACGTAAGAGTGAAGCGAAAGACCAAAAAATCAGATCATGTACCAGGCAGGATTGTGCTGCATGACAGGTAGGATGTCACAAATTTAAGCACTTGGGTCTCGGTCTTACCTGGAGGTGTTGCTACCGTAGCTGCAAACTCGCTCAACTCAGTCTTTTTTTGCCAGACTCGAACTTGAAAAACAACAAGCACTGAGCTCAAACTCCATCTCCAGAAAGTTGATTGAGCTTTGAACTTATCTTAAACTTGACGAAAATTGCTTGAGTTTAGCCTAAACCCGATGAAAACTACTTGAAATTAGCGTAAACTCATTAAAAATTACTGAACTCGAACTCCATCAAAAGTTCTTGCGAGTGCGTTACTTTGATTGCTACCATTGCGTTACAGGTCGGTACAAACTGTCGCATCCCAAGAAAGTTTAGCATCACAAACTTCAATCGTTGATGAAAAATCACCTGCTAAGCAAGAGAAGGGCAGGAAAACATCGAAAGCAATTCAAACTAACGGTACCGTGTATTTTATAAAGTCGAAAAAGCAAAATCTTATGATACTCGTGGTATTACGCCGAAGCGTGCAACTAGCGTCGAGGTCCGTATCTCCACGGCTAAGCGTGTGGCCAACACATCTCTGAAGAAACGTGCAGCGGTGACGAACCGGTAACGACGCTGTATCCAATATAACCGACCCGGGTATTGAAGCCAAGACCTCCCGCGCCGATAGCGGTGTCTTTAACCACCACGCTAATCGCCTGATCTATTTTATGATCTGGTAGAAGTATATTGGGCTATATTGAATATGCGAGATTTTTTTGCAAACTTTACTCCGTGTTTTGGCTTGTGAAAAGGCTGAATGAATGGTGTTAAAATTCTGTTTTTATCCAGGTGGAGCTGATGAAAATGACAAAGAAAATATGGGTAAGTCGTCTGTCATTCAAAAAATTCAGTCAGATCTTATACTCGCGGTATTACGCAGCAACTTGTGGCGAGTGGCGGGACCATCTCCGCAGTGTGGCACCTGGGTAGTAAGCTACACAGCTCTGAAGAAACGTCGCAGTGGTGGCGAGCCGTTGGCGACACTGTGTCCGATTTGACCGCCCGGGATTCGAACTCAAAAACTTCCGCGCCCGTAGTGATGTCTTAAAGTATTACGCCAACCTCCCTGTCATTGGTTCCTTGAAATGTATGTAATGCTCTTACCACTGCTCGTATTCTAGCCACTGTGTGTTTTGTGTTATAAAATAATTTTTGCAAAAGAAATTCACCGGTCGATTAGCTCAGATTCTTAGCACATCGCTATCGGTGCGGCAGGTCTGGGGTTCCATTCCCTAGTCGGTCAAATTGGACAAAATGTAGTCAACGGCTCGCCACCGCTGCGACGTTTCTTCGGAGCTGTGTTGCCCAGGCACTAAGGCGCGGAGATGGGCCCCGCCACTTGTTACACGTTTCGGCATAATACCGCAAATATAATGAAGATTTGATTTCACCTAAAAGTTTTATTTTATTTTCAGCTCGAGTGAAACGTGTCACTCCCTCCCAACAACGATTTTCTAGTTTTTTTGTTGATTTCAAAAATGAGAAGAAACCTAAAACTGCACAAGCTCCAGGTAAATGTTTTATATGGTTGTATTCTTGGACTAAGCACCTTAA
This sequence comes from Trididemnum miniatum, assembly GCA_964006365.1. Lineage (NCBI taxonomy): Eukaryota > Metazoa > Chordata > Ascidiacea > Aplousobranchia > Didemnidae > Trididemnum > Trididemnum miniatum. Next base: position 3,225,842 of record OZ023243.1, on the reverse strand, counting down.
CAGAAAAGAATTTCTTGTTTTCGATGTAGTTACCGACCAAAAAAATAGCTTGTTTTCGTCTATATTATAAGCCTCTGTGAAAATGTTCAGCTTACAACTACTCTGATCATGCCTAAAAATCGAAGCAATGTTACGAGTTTTTTTGGGTTTTTTGTTTCATAACTATCTTTTACCTCAAACTATCATGTTACAGAGGAACGTCCAGTTTATCATAAAGGAGTTGCTTGGTACGAACCGTTCAGATATGAACCGTGCTGGATGCAACGAGCGCAACGTGAACGAGAAGATGGTAGGCTGGATTGTATTTTTTTGTATTTAGTCGCGTATCTAATTTAGTTATCCTCCTGTCACGAGAAAGCGATCAAAGCGCTGTGACGAGCTCGCTGAGGAGTTGCCGGCCATCCTCCTACCATTCAAAGATGGGAAATCCCACTAAGTGCCTTTCCCAACGTCACGAATAAACTTGCCTACTTGTTCTCCACAACGTCACGAATAAAAGCTGTGAATACCAATTTTTAAAGTCATTCATTGGTTTGACCCGACTAGGAATCAAACCCGAGTCTGCAGCTCCACAGGCTGACACGCTCCGTCCACTCGACCATCTTACCAATAAATCGAAGTCGTTTCACTTCTCTGCTACTCAATATTCAAAGCCTCACAGGAGCAGCCTTGAATTGGTAATAGCTCAGCAATATCAAATGTTTAGTATATCTTTAATAGTTGCTTAGGGATAGTTTACTGATAACGCTTGTATTTTTTTGTTCAGTTGCCAGGGGTCTTGTTCGTTTGACATTGCAAGAAGCATTAGCCAATCAGCACCCAGAGTTTATATCGAGATCACGTGAACGCCAGCGACGAATCACAATCCATTCAGATGAGCGACGATTGCAAGAGGTAGGAAAGTTTACTTCGCTTCTTTAGTTAATGTGATAATTATAATACTTAAGAAGGAAAAATCTTCATTATACTCGTGGCGACCCATCTCCGCGGCTTAGCACCTGGGAAACACAGCTCCGAAGAAACATCGCCGGTGGTGGAGAACTGTTGGTGACAGTGTCCGATTTGACCTGCCCGGCAATCGATTCCCAAACCTCCCTCGCCGATAGCGATGTCTGTAACCACTAAGCCAACGGGCTGGCTTGAGAATTGGTTTGAAAGTATTGACCTACATCATATGCAAATTACTATTGATTACTAAGTGTTTTATGCAAACAGCTTTACGTTACTTTTTCATCATTGCAGATTTGGGAGGAAGAACGACAGAGATTATTTGGCGCTAGAAATGATACGAAGCCAAAAAAAAGAAGTGGTAACTATATTAATTGCCATACCGTCAGGGACGTGTTGAAGCGGGGCTATGACTCCGAGGCTCTCCGTCCAAGGCGTGCCAAACTTAAAAAAGGAAGTTAATTCGTATCCTATAAAGAAGGTCTGAGGCTAACGTTAAAATCAGGTCTGCAAAAAAACATGCGGCTCCCCGAAAAATAGTCCCGGAGCCCCCAGAGTCCTAATACGGCCTTACATGCGGTAATTGCTGTACACACAGTGTATAAGGCTACTGGATTAGACTGCCATTTGCCGTTATTCCATAAAAAACATAATGTTAAGTTAAGCTTAGTTGTTATCAAATCAAATTGTAGCGATGAAAATGCCGGTACTCCAATGTCAATAAAAATTTTTCGTTAATATGTTTGTATTTAGTTGCATATTTAATTACTGTGTTTATCCTCCCATCTCGAGAGAGAAAGTGCATTTATTTTTGATTGGAAAGACGCTACACAAAGAAAAAAATATCAACAGTTTAATTTTCATATAAGGCAGCATCGTCCATCCTGTGAGAGGCTGCGAAATGACCTTAGTCCAATCCCAGGTGAAATTGGCACGGTCGTCGAGTCTGCAGCCTCACAGTTTTCTTTCAGCGTAAGAATACTGTCGTTCACGTAAACAGTTGTAATTATCGCAAGCAGAGGTAATAATAGTGCCAATATCACAGTGAAAGCGATCAAAGCGCTGTGACGAGCTCGCTCAGGAGTTACCGGCCACCTTGTTTCTGAGAGTGCCATTGAGTCTGAGTGCCTTTCCCAAAGACATAAGTAAACTAGCCGGCTTGTTTCTTCAGCGCTGAGGTTCAAGCCGAGAAGCTGTGAATGCCAATTTTTAAGCCATTGGTTTGACCCGACTCGCAATCAAACCCGAGTCTACAGTTCCAGAGGCAGACGCTCTATCCACTCCGCCATCTGAGCCGTCGTACATATTTTTAGAACCTACTCCTCGACGGAACTTGCAATTGACTCGCAAACAGATAGTGGCGGAGACCAGAGAAAAATATGAGCAGCTCCCAGAAGTTGTGAAGAAGAGAGAAGAGGAGCGCCGCAAGAGAGAGTACGCTTCGAACAGAACTAAAGCACAACTTTATAAAAAGGTATGAAAAGTCGCTGGTATAACTTCCGCATTAGCGGTTTTCCATGGCGTTGACAGTTAAAAGGTTCTGTTTTTTGTTGTAAACTAAGCATTTGAAAAGTGATGATTCTCGAATTTTTAACTGGTATCATTTCGTTTGGTTATACAGTTCACTTACCCTGTGTCCACATGTCCAATTTACGTGACCTATAGGCCCTGGGTTCTAGTTTCTACTCAGGTATGGGCAACATGCGGGCCGGGTCCGGCTCGCGAAGAGATTTGACCGGCCCGCAAACTGTATCCAACTTTACCCAATAATGTGGCCCGAGACCTTATTCCTGACAGTTGCCGATCGCTATGCTCTCACCAAACTGTCGGTACGAGCTTGTGGAAGAAGCAATTACCTTAGTGCGCTTGTGAAACTACAACTAATTTTTTTCGCCGCATAATTGCAACTTAAGTTTTTCTATTAATGAAGTATGTGCAGCATGGAAGATGTCCTAATTGAGAATCGAACCCGCTAAACCAGCTCCGGAGCCCAATGCACCAACCACTCGACCATCTCAAATGTCTCATTGACTTCAGTAATTAAGGTGCAATCACAGTAGCTAAGATCTCTGAGACGTTGTGCAGATTTGTCTTATTATGACAGCACGTCTCAATGACTTTGTACGGATGTGATGTCATGATAAGATAAATCTGCACAGTGTCTCAAAGGTCTCAGCGTCTCAGTGTGATCGCACCTTTATTGAAGCACAGTTGGTGCATTATGATAAAATGATAAGTTGATTATGTATTTTTGGTCTTTATTCCTTGTAAAGCTTCAACTTTTCTGAGTGTTGCTGCAATGCCCACTCTTGTGTTCTATTAACTTCTCTCCTACCTGCATGCCGTATCGTTAATTGTTTTGTTGCCTCTTCTCTTTTCTTGTACCGCGCTATATTTTTTTAATCTTGTATTCTTTATTGTGTTAAAGGTGCGGAAATAAAAGCCACCACAGTACTACTACTTTATATTGAACAAGATTTAGTATAATTTATTTCTTGCATTAGTGAATAAATATGTGATTAAGATGTTGAATACCGATACTATTCATCTAATAATCCGGCCCGCCAAGGACTTCATTTTCCCGCATTGGGCCCGCTGACTAGAGAAGTTACCCACCTCTATTCTACATCATAATCAATTTCTTGACTTCATAATCAGTTTTTTTAATTATGACGTCAAAAAATTGATGATGATGCAGAAGCTAGAACCAAGAACCTTGGGCCTGAAGCTCACTAAAATTCGACATGTGGATAGAGTAAGTGTGTGCTTAGTTTTATCCACTTGAGAAGTTCTGCTTAGCCTTGAACAAGCGTCGTTAGGGAATTGAATTTTTCTGATTTTTTCTCCAAGCAAATGTTAGTGCATCCCACTTACATGCATGGAATTAATGACTAATTTGCTAGTTCACAGTGGAGTAGTAAAATTTATTCACGATTTTAAAAAACTGCGCAGTTCCAGAAAAATTAATCAAAAAATTGTGTCCGATCGTACGAGATGCGAAAGACCGTGACAGCAAGGCTGAAGGATGAGGTTCGTTGAGTTTGCATCCCCTTTTGCATCAGCATGAATCTCTTTAATTTTTTTGCAGAAAATACAAAACCGAGTTCTTGGAAGATATGTTGCGTAGAAGATTCTAGTAGATCTATAATTCGTAGCTGCGTTACGTATTATTTATTATCTTTCGTTTCGTGCGTTGGAATATCTTGTAAAACCATTGAAAGTACTGTACCAGTGTAAAGCTTTGTAATTCACTCTTATTGATTGTTTTGGGCGAATAGTTACTATTACGGTGTCTGCAAATTTTCTACTGTGAAATAAATATAATAGTTTTTCACTTAGTAGCGGATTGTTCTTCATGTAATAAGAAACCTAAAACGACTTTAGTAATTTTTACAAAAAACTCCTTGTCCATTTTTCACGGATTTTTTGACTTTAATGAAATTAAAACATAGAAAAATTCAGCGTAAAGAGAAAGGGCAAGCGAACTGGGCATTAAGCAAACATCGTTCAGACGAGGCTAATTGTTAAGTTGCGAAAAGCTAAGGCCGTATGAACACCTTGGAAGACCCCAGGGCTAATATTTCGGCGGGTCCCGTGCTTTTTGCTGTCCTGATTTTAAAGTTAGCTGCATACTTTGTACAGAGGACGCCTCTACCGAAAGGCCTCGAAGCTACAGCCCCCCTCTGGTCCTGCGAACCGCAAATACACCTTTCAAGTTGCAACTTTACGAGATATTTTAAACCCTTTGCTCACAATAACATCATAGTTTCTACTGCTTTATGTGAATATATTATGTAATGAAAGCAACGCAATAATTTAACGTTTAACGCAACATTGCACTTCAATCGCGAAACATAAGGCAATCTATCAATTATATGAACCTTCAGTGTAACAAATTTCAAAAATCATGCAATATGAAATTCACACGGTGTTGGTAGGAAAGGATTAAACTTTGCAACTTACGCAGTAACATGTGTTAACAAGTACAGCACCAGCTAGGAAAAAAAGTTTAGGCGTCAATTTTTGCATTATGTAAAAATAATTGGCAACATGACTTGATCCTCGAAAAACGGCGAATAATCAAAATCAAATCTTCATTATGCTCGCGGTATTACGCCGAAGCGTGTAATGAGTAGCGGGACCCATCTCCGCGTCTTAGCGTCTGGGTAACACAGCTCCGAAGAAACGTCGCAGCCGTGGCGAGCAGTTTGCGACACTGCGTCAGATGGGACCGGCCCGGGAATCGACCCCAAGACCTCCCGCGCCGATAGCGATGTCTTGAACCACTACTCCAACAGGCCAGTTTCAGAGCTATCGGTACGGCATCAATGTAATCCGCATCGATACCAAATCAAAGCTATTGGCCAGGTTAAGCATAAAAACTTGGGGACAATAAATGACGCAAATATAAGAATCAAAGAAATGAAAATAACAAATACGAAAAAATTGATGAATATTTGCAATTGGGTCGTTTGAAATGTAGTTCCGAGGCATGAGCGTATCATAAATGAAATATATTTCTATGCAATCTAAAGACAGATCGATTAATACGTCGAACACTAAATAGACAGTAATATCACCAAGAAATGGTGTAGCGGCTCGAAACCAACCGGCTATACAAAAGACATGCACAAAAACCTACGTTAAACAGCACTTGAGTCAGGAGGGGGCTTTAAACGCGGTCCCGAATTGGCTCTTTGTTGTTCTTTTCCACTGATGCTAAGTTGACGAAATCCAAACGTTTAATCACTAAATTCATCTCCAGATGATACACTTTGACTCTCGTTGTCTGAATCATCACTGCTTTCGATTACTGCATCAGGCATGGGAGCGTCGGGGTTGCTGAAATAAAATTGAAAAACTTTTGTATAAATGGTAGAGATGTCACACTAAAGGGCGGGGTTTCTCAACCAGGGGGCTACAATCGTAAGATTTAAAATCAATTCTTTATTATACTCGCGTTAATACGCCGAAGCGTGTAACGAGTGGCGGGGCTCATCTCCGTGACTTAGCGCCTGGGCTACAACACAGCTCCGAAAAAACGTCGCAGCGGTGGCAAGCCGTCGGTGACACAGTGTCCGATTTGACCGGACTGGGAATGGAACCCCAGACCTCCCGCACCGATAGCCAGTGCGCTTAGCAACTGAGCTAACGTCCGGTTTCGTAAAATTTATTGATGGCGATTTAACCACTCAACACCAGCGGACGGCTGCAGCTACTTTGAAAAAATATCAAAAATTTATTGCTGAGCATGGGGTCAGTTGAGAGTCTCTAGAAGGGGTCACAAACCATGAAAAATTGAGAAACACTGCACTAAATAAAGTGTTGTCGCAAGCTCATGAAAATGAACGCTAAATAGTTTAACACACTCATAGAATTCAGATACAAAGGGCAGCTTCTTAATCACTATTGTTGATTATTCCAAAGGAGTACTTCAATAATCTTCATTGTACTCGCGGTATTACGTCGAAGCGTGCAACGAGTGGCGCATTCATCGCAGCGGCATAGCGCCTGGACAACACAGCTACGAAGAAACGTCGCAGCGGTGGCGAGCCATTGGCGGTCCTGTGTCTAATTTGATCGGCCCGGAAATCGAACTCCAGACCTTCTGCACCAATGACAATGTGCTAAACAATTGAGCTAACTTACTCCAAGAAATTGGGGTCCAATCCTTCCATCCGCATTTTTCCTTCTATAGCAACTTTTGGAACACCAACAGCTACCATCTTGAAATACTTGGCATATCTGCAAGGAACAAGTATGAAAATGCACGACGGGTAATACAAAAAAATTTGTCAAACCTTGGGTCTTCTTTTGCTGTGATAACTTTTTCCATGGGAGCGCTAGGAGGTTCTTCAGTAGGCTGTGAAGGCGTGGGAGCCTGTACTTCTGGAGCAGGAGTAGCAGGGGTAGCACTAGCCTGAGGTTGGGGTTCGTTTGAAGCTGCTGGGGCAGGAGCAGCAATTTCATTAAGTCCAGGAACGGAGTTCAACTAATCACAAACAAATCACATCGTTAGTTTAATATTACGCATATGGCCTAGTGCCGTACCAGTCAGTTGGCGTAGCGGTTAGTTAAGACATTGCTATTGGCGCAGGAGATCTTGGGTTTCATTCCCAGGCTGGTCGAATCGAACACTGTCGCAAACAGCTTGCCACAGCTGCGATGTTTTTGTGTTGCCCAGGCGCTATGCTGTGAAAACGGACCTCGCCACTCATCATCTGCTTCGACATAATTATTTTGTTACACAAAGATTTGATTTTGACATTAAATACACACCAAACAACTTCTCAGCTGTTGAATATTTCTGTCTCAAATTCTATTCAACCAACCTTTGCATCTAAAATATTGATAGCAACTTCAAGTTTTTGCATTTCCAACAACTGCTTGGCAAGTCGGTCTTCCGACACAGCTGCAAAGTTGTTGAGAAAGTTAGATGTGCTGAGAAGGAAGTGGTTCATAAAACTCACTGATCTCCTTTGATTAAGGGAAGGGACCTGTATAGTATTACAGTACATATTAGTAACTAGATTAAGGTTAAGTAATTATTTGAAAAAAATTTTTTTGAGTTTAGATAATGGCAGTCGCTACTGCACTGGCCCGGAAAAATAAGCACTTGGTTTGTTATATCTAATCATCCCTTCACACTCTCTCCGGTTGTACGAGACCATGACATAGCAACAAAATAAAACAAAGGGCAAAGGTTACGAGCCAGAAAAAATGGCCTCTTTGATAGGTTATTGGTAGCTGCTGTAGGGATGTCCATTTTAGAATATCGAATCCTACAGAACCGGTTCTTGTTTTGAACCGGTTCCGTTTTCAGGATTCGGTTTAATTGTGAAGAAAAATTGCGCGTGATAAATCTTTTCAGACGCTGCGCATAAACGCAAGTGCGCGTTCGGCCTCGTGTGTATGTGATCAACTGATCATGCGGTGTTCGTCGGAGGCCGTAAAAAATTTGTGGGGGGCCATGAGTGTAGTATTCACCGCCAGTACATATACTGGAACCGTATATTTTCATGCGTTTTTAAAATTTAAGAGGGCATGCTCGCTGTGAGCTCCATGACTACGTCACTGCGTGTATATATGCTTCGAAGTTATAGTGCTATAATCCTTGTGCTGGCTATAAATTCATTAAAATCAAACAAATGGTTGATTTTTTTGTTTTGCAGTAGTCGAGCGGTTGCGTGCTGAACTGATATCAAGATATTACTAACGACAGTTTTATAGATTTAGGATTCGGTCAAGGATTCAAAAAAAAAAAAGATTCGGAATTATTCTAGAATACGTAATTATTCTGAAATGGACATCCCTAAGCCGCTGAATCACTTCTAATTCTGTCAAATGTTGAAATGATCATACATAGGGTTAGGGAACGACCGGGGCAACAATTTTGGCTGGGGCCGAAGCTCCGGCCGGCGAATCGCACCTGCCTCAGCTGGGGCCAGGGCCGGAGTTAATATGCTTTATATTGTGTCTAGAATACATAGCTAAGTAGGCTACGTGCGTCCTCACTCCTCATGTAAATGCCGTCAATGGTGTTACGTAATGCTTTCAGTCACGTAACGCTTTCGTAATTGTACATGCTTTTCATTGAGCATTTCATCAGTGCATGACGAACCTTAAAAACGCTTTAACCATGCACGTTCTTTATTTTTGCGCACCAACGCATTTTTCATATAAAAAGTCAAAAAAATCTTCATGTAAAAATTAAGATACCATTTTTATGTTCGTTGTATGAGACCACCCCAATATTTAAGGGTGGGTTTTTGCACTTCAAAGGTCGTCTTATACGCCGTAATATACGGTAAATAAATTTGAAATTCAACCCCGGCCCCGGCCAATTTTCATGACCCCCTCGGCCCGGGTTGGACCGAGGCAAAAAGTGGCATCCCCAGCTGGGGCCAGAGCCGGGGCCCCGGTCGATCCCTACATAAGGTGTAATTTAACATTATCTTGCATTGCAGATCCAGAGATCACTGAATCATATTATGAATCAGATGGCTGAGTGGTAAGAGCGTCGACCTTTGGAGCTCAAAGGAAAAGACGATAAACCGGCTTCTGATAAAATCATGCAGTTAACACAATCGCAGCTTGAAAGTCTAATTCAAACCATGATTAACAAAGCCACTGCGCCAATGCTAACTCAAATCAAAAGTCTGAAGAAAGAAGTAGCTGAATTACAGAAAGCACATGAATTTATTAGTGAAAAATATGATGATTTAACTAATGACTACAAGGCAGCATTATCTAATAATAAGCATAATGTGCAAGAATTGAAGAAATTAAACAAGAGAACGGCTGATTTGCAAAATAAATCTAACGAAGAAGAACTAAAACTAGACGAACTGGAACAGTATGATCGGCGACAGAATTTAGAACTGGTAGGTGTGCCCCACGAAGAAAACGAAGATGTAACCCAAATTGTCCTAGACCTAGCTGGAACAATAGGTGTCGACCTGGAAGAGGGAGATATTTCCATCGCTCATCGTCTTCCGCAAAAACGACGTTCGGCAAACCCACGAGCAGGACAACGTAAATCTAATCCCGCCATCATAGTAAGGTTTATCAGCCGATATAAGAGGAACGAAATATACGAGAATCGCTTTAAAGCTAAAGAGATTGACAACTTTCCTGTACAAGACATGACTTACTTGCACATAAACGAAAACTTAACGCAAAGAAGAAAAAGACTGTTCTGGAAAACGAAGCAAAAAGCAATAGAGCTCGACTATAGCTACATCTGGTCGAACAATGGTCAAATATATGTGCGGAAAGATCAAGACAACGACAGAATCGCAATTAAAACTGAATCCGACTTGGACAATCTGTAAGGTATTATTGCTTGAGTGATTGATCTTCTTAATTTAGGCGATGTAATTTAAACACATTCATTGGCGAACAACGATTTGAAATTAACTTTGAGAATATTTATTGTGGTTTTAAAACCCCCAAAGAACTTCGTAGCGAAATGTCGGCAAGCCCAGATGCCGATTCCTTGCTCATTGTTCACGTAAACATAGTAAGTTTACAAAAAAACTTTGACAGCCTCATCACATTCTTAAAACAATTTGTAAAACCTGTTGATGTCATTTGCATCAGTGAAACAAGACTGAATGATCACAACCTGGGTAATTGCAATCTGCCTGGATATAAATTGTTTCACTGCAATTCCAAAACAAAAGCTGGTGGTGCGGCTATTTTTGTGGCTGATCGTCTAAATTGTCAACAAAATTTTGAAATCAAACTCATAGCAAATGCCTGTGAAGACGTTTGGGTTGAAATTGGTCTGGTTAAAAATGAATCGTTACTTGTTGGTACTATTTACAGGCACCCATCTGCCGACTTCAAAAGTTTTAAAGATCATTTTATACACATTCTTAAATCTCTCAAAAGCAGTCAAAGATATGTAATTTTGGGAGATTTTAACATACATTACGACAATATAAACAAATCATCTAATATAACTGACTATGCTAACCATGTTCAAAGCGTGGGAGGCATGCAGCTGATAGACAAACCAACGCGTATCTCGAAAACATGTGATAGCATCATAGATCACATTTATACGAATTCGGCACACATTAATCATGTCACCCCAACTATAATTTGTGATGATATCTCGGACCATTTTCCAATTTGTGCTGTGTATAAATGCAAGCCTAAAAAAACATCGCGTTCTCGCCCTTACGTTCGCCGCATGACACGAGAAAAAATTGATCGGTTCTTAGAAGATCTTTACAACTCTCTTTATTCCTTAATGGAAAACGAATCTAATTTAAATAGTATTATTACACTAATGTGTGATCTGACGAACCACCATTTCCCGAAAAAAATGCTCAGTCGTAAACAGTACAAGACATCAAAAAGCCCATGGATTACCTCAGAGTTATTAGCTTTAATAAAACATAAAAATAAACTTTACGATAAGTACATGAAAAATAAATGTCCCAAACAATTGGCCATCTATAAAAAATTACGAAATAAAGTAACTCATGAAAAAGAAGCAGCCAAACGAGCTTACTTTGATGATTTATTTGGTCATGCTAGTAATTCTGCAGAAACATGGAATCTTATCAATCAGTTGTTACACAAATGTAAACCCAAAGCTGAAACGCCGCAACAAGTAATAGCACATGGCAAAACAATTACCAGTCCGCAGGAAATCTGCAACGAGATGAATAGGCATTTTGTAGAAATAGGTGAAAAATTAAGTGCCAAAGTGCCTGTGACGAAAAGTGATTTACATTATAAACAGTTCCTTGGTAAACGACATCCTTCATCCATTGCCTTGCAAGCTACCCACGAGCATGAAGTAATTGAAATAATTGCCGGTCTGAACAGCCATAAATCATCAGGCTTCATTGACATCCCTACAGCCTTGATTAAAGAATCTAAATTTCTCATCGCTAGACCCCTTGCTAGTGCGTTTAATAACTGCCTGGAAACGGGCATCTATCCCGACATTCTCAAAATAGCTAAAGTCATTCCCTTACACAAAAAAGGTCCGAAAAACGAAGTTGGCAATTACAGACCAATCTCAATTCTTTCGCCTATTAATAAAATATTTGAAACTATCCTGCATAAACGTTTAATCAACTTTTGGGAAAAATACCATCTATTCGTAAATCAACAGTTTGGTTTTCGAAAAAATCATTCCACTAATCTCGCTTTGACATGGCTATATGAAACAATTTTAAAACAACGGGATTTGGATAACTCAGTTTGTGCAATATTTATGGATTTTGCTAAGGCATTTGACACCGTCAATCATCGCATTTTAATTGGAAAACTTGAACATTATGGTGTAAGAGGAATTGCAAATAACTTGATTGAATCATATCTAACCAACAGGAAGCAGTATACCGTGAACAATGAGCAAGCCTCAGACATGTTACCCATCACAGTAGGAGTACCGCAAGGTAGCGTATTAGGGCCGTTTCTCTTTCTTGTGTATATTAACGATTTGTCCAACTCATGCGATTCTGATGTGTTGATGTATGCTGATGACGCTGTTTTATTATGTAACGACAAGAGCCGTGATGGACTAAATATCAAGAGTGAAGCAGAAATGCACCTAATTGAAAGTTGGGTCACTGCTAATAAATTGACAATTAACTATTCCAAAACTAATTTTATCTTATTTTCGAGCCAAACTTATACCGAGAAAAAAGATGAATTTTGCATTCGTGCGCGGAATGGAAGTAATATCGCAGAACAGAAAAGCGTTAAATATTTAGGAGTACTTCTAGATAATAAACTCTCATGGGAGCACCACACGAAAAGCGTAGTAAAAAAACTGACTATTGCACGAGGCATCATCAGCAAACTAAGACACTACGTCCCTTTGTCTGTGCTGAGAAATGTGTATTTTAGCCTTGTGTATTCGCACTTGCAATATGGTATTTCTGCATGGGGAAATTCCGCTGCCAGGTATATTAACAAAATTCAAGTTCAGCAAAATTTTATTGTTAAGATTATCACAAAATCATCATTTTTCAAAACGGAACTCAATCCTCTATATCAAAAACTAAAGATGCTAAATCTAAACAACATCTATAAATTAGAAATTCTAAAATTTATGGGTAAATATCAAAACAACTCTCTACCAAATTGTTTTAATGATTTTTATGCATTGCCTTCCAAACTGCACTCCTATCCAACGAGATTTGCTACAAGTGACAATTACTCTATGGCACGATTTAATAAATCAAAATCGCAACGCTCGATCCGCTATCAAGGACCAGTAATTTGGAATGAGCTACCAACTGAAATAAAAAATTCTGCGCGTAAAAATAAGAACAACTTCATAAAACGTGTGAAGGAATATCTTCGTGTAAACCAATAATAGCCTACTAAGTCCATGTTGCTCGCAATTACTTAGAGTAGCTACGACTCAATAACCATTTCACTGTGTTATTGCCGTCATTATTCATATCTATGCTTGTGATTATTGTTTATGTGACTGTTAGTTTTCTTACACATTAAGAAAACTGTGAGAGGCTGCAGACTCGACGACCGTGCCAATTTCCCTTGGATTTGGACTATGGTCATTTCGCAGCCTCTCACAGGATTGACGACACTGTTTTTTTTTTCGTTCGAAAATTGCATTGTTTATTTTTTTTGGTTGCGTCTTTCCAAACAAAAATAAATTCACTCTCTCTCTCTCTCTCAGATTCAGGTTTGATTTCAAGACGGGTCAAACCATTGACTTCAAAATTGATATTCTTGGCTTCCTGCTTCATGCTCAGCATTACAGAGACAGTGTGGAGAACAAGCCGGCAAGTTTACGTGGTTGGCCATTGGTAAAGGCAATTAGTGGGATTTCCCATCTTGAATCGGCAGACAGATGGCCGGCAACTCCTAAGCAAGCTTGTTATACTGCATAGTTCTTTGATCGCTTCCCAGGGCATGGTATGGAACGGAAGACGATTTTTTCATATTCCATACTGCAAAATTTCTTCCATTCCATATCAAAAATTTTCCATTCCATACTAATGTTTTTTTCCATATTTCATTCCATTCTTCCATACTAATGTATTGCACAGAAAATTATATTGAACAGAAAATTCAACGGTAATTGAGGGAGACTGCAAAGTGAGCTAGCGCTCTTCGAGTCAGCAGCCACCCGTTAAATATGTCAATTGCAATCGGCTCCAGCCGCGAATCGAACCCGTCACGTAAGATCTGTCACCTGCGCACGGTACCGCTAGGCCATGTCGCTGACTAATTAGTAAATACACTATCATTAAGTTATGCGGCACACGCGTTATCTGCAGGAGAAGCTTTCCAATCTAAAGTTAGTCATGCTTATTTGTTGAACAATCCTACTTCGCAAAAAGCATAATAAATGAACAAATGGTTCTTTGCATGTAAACATAGACGTAAACAAGCTATTGATGTGTAACGCAAAAGAACCATACAGTCACAACATGCTAAAAACTTACACTGCAGTATCGAAAAGTGATTAATTATTCTCATTCTAGTTCAGTAGTATTTTGTAATTTGTTGAAAGCTTTACTGTATATATCAGGGGCATACCTGTGTATCCAGGGGGGACCGCTGAGGCCTATCACTGTCTAAAACCTAAATTGCACCCCCCTCCTTTTAAAATCGTGGGCACTCCCCTGGATACGCAGTGCTCAAGTTGTAAAAACACTTATGGGGGAAAGTGCAAGCTTTTCACGCAGATGTAAACAGTAAAAGTGCGATCACACTAACTGAGACGTTGGGACCTTTGAGACATTGTGTAGGTTTATCTTATTGTGATATGACTTTGCACAGATCTGATGTCATAACAAAATAATTCTGCACAATGTCTCAAAGGTCTTTGTGTCTCAGTTAGCGTGATCGCAGCTTGCAGGAACGAGGGTCATTATTTACAAGGGAATGATTTACGCAAAAATGTATTATGGGGGGATGGGGTTGTTTTCCGAGGGGACGGAAGACAATCTTCCTTTTTTATTCAAATCTTTTTTTTTAAATCTTCCATTCCATTCTGAGCATCTTCCATATTCTATACAGCACCAAAATTCTCCTTCCATTCCATAGCATGCCCTGTCGCTTTCTCATGATATCAAAAAGATAAATATGCAACTAATTACAAATGAATACAACTACAAAATCAGCAAAATGTCAAAAGATTTATATACTAGCCAAGCAATCCAAAACTTTTGGGTGCAATCTACACTTCTTTAGCACAAAAATCAAGCTTTATCATCAGCAAATATCTCACCTTAACATAATTCACTGAAGGTGCATTCATTGGGAGATCACCAGTGTCATTATTGTCATTCATTTTAAATTTATATTAACACATCAATTCACAGATACCAGTATGCAATGATTTCAAGCACTAACCAGCTAGGCCTAACACAGAACATTAACAACAGACTGACAAGAACATAACAGTAATTAATTAACGGCAAGTTTTAAATTTCTTTTGAACTACAACAGTAGGATTTATGGTATACAGAATAGCCTTACAAGATAGGAAGTTGAAGCTCCAGCAGTCCAGTCCTTCACAGATCATCAGAAGTCGAGATCAGTGGTGCCGTAGCCTACTGGCCTGCCGGTACCAGTAGACGAGCTACATCGATACATTTTCTGATTTTATTTTCTACAGTGCACTGACGCACAGCACTGGTACCTATGCTATGCTACACAAGCCAGCAAGCTTTACCTTTAGTTGACTACCAGCAGGTTACGACTGGTACCTGTAGACCTAGTTTTTAACACCACCATGATTTGAATGAAAATAGCAAAGGTTTTGGCAGTCCATGTACCTTATCACTGTAGGCCTGCAATTACTCGTTTTCGCTGTTTCTAGTCAGTATTTAATAACTTTAACCTGCAAAGCTCGTTACCAGCCTATGTTCGCCGTGAGCCTGGTTCCCCTATTTCAAAAATGAAACCAGTCATTAACAAATTTCTTTTGGATCAATACTGCCAATTGCGGTAAAGATAGAATTTAATTTTTGCGCTAAGTGTCGCTATGTAACAAAAATGAAAAAGCAACTCAATCCAACTTGATGCAGAAGTACGATCAAGTCGGTCTGTCAAATTTATTCACTAATATGAAGAATGCAGCTTGTGGATGCGTGCGGGGACGTGATGTGAGTATCCATGCGCGCAAGAAGAGCACAAAATTTTGCATACGCGACCCGGTGATGAACAGATAAAGTTAAACCATTTTAACCACAATCGCAAGGTTGAAATAGGTTAATAGTTAATTGTCGCTCGTTTGCTTTAGACGGGCAAGCGAGCAACAAATCTACTTTAGCACAGAAGGACCTAATAGCACTTGCTCTTTTGGTCCCACATTCCCCCTATATAAGCATATATTATTGGCTACAAATTGGTATCTACTTTATTCTTCGGAAGCGAACAGAGTAGGGTAAAAAAACTTTTTCTTTTATGGGACCAAAGGTATGGCAGATTGTACCTGACGAACTCAAATTATTACCTTTTAATCGGTTTAACACGAAACTGAAATTCCATTTCATTAGTAAATATTCTATTGATCAGCCAAAATGAGCATAACATTATTAGATTCATGTAAATAATTTGTTTGTGTTATGTTTTGTATTTTTTTTTTTTTTTCTTTCTTTTCTTTTGTTTTTTGTTTAGTCATGTGTTTATTGTGCAATTGCATAATCAAAACATTTCGTCATACTTCCACTTGGTACAGGTGGTGGCTGACATAGAAGACCGCATGGTCATTTTCGCCATCTCCTGGTGTTGTATTTCAGTATTATTTGTGATATGTAATCGTTCGAGTTGAGCACAAATAAATTGATATGATATGGTATCCGCCGCAAATTTCTTCTACGCTGCTGATGCATTCTTATTTTTTTTTTGATGCATTTTAGGAGTAGCCTAATCATGGCATAGGCTCCAATTAGGCTAGAAGTTTTTGACTTCTGAGTTAATGCATGGTTATAGGCAGTGGTGTAAAGTAACGAAGTAATTTTACTTAAGCAGACTACTTAAGTATTATAGCTTGGTAACTAGTACTTTACTCAAGTGATTTAAATTTCGAGTACTTCTACTTTTACTTACGTAGTTCAATCAGAAAGTAACGCTACTTAAGTGGTAACTAGTACTTTACTTAAGTGATTTAAATTTCGAGTACTTCTACTTTTACTTACGTAGTTCAATCCGAAAGTAACGCTACTTAAGTGGCTTTAAAAATGATAAGTAGTTAATATTAAGCAAAGTATCACGCAAATGATAAATAATCATGCTTGATAATAAAATTGGCAACATTAGTATTAGATGTACCGGAATTGTTTTATTTTATATAAGTTTTACAATTTCATGATATTAGGTGGTCTTTTGTTGTTTGTGTTTAGCGTGGACAATGAGGTTGCATTTTGCAGATTATGACGCACTTCACTTTTTTATTTTCGTCAAATAAATGTGTTAATTATCCTAAATATACTTAAGCAACCGTAAAATATATGTCAAGTTTGGAAGTGAGCAAATTATCTTTTGTCAAAGCTCAGCTTTATGGCCTTGGTTTTGCAAACGCTACTTTTTACTTAAGTAGCTTCAAATTGCAGGTATTTTTTGCTTTTATTGGTTACTTTTTACATCTCTTACTTTCTACTCTACTTCAACTACTTTCCGCCATCAGTAACAATACTTTTACTGAAGTAGATTTCTGGACTACTTTTTACACCACTGGTTATAGGTCTGAAGATGCGAGTCGCAAATAAGGAATCAAGACTTAAAGGAAATATGTGATTGAGCTCTCAACGTCAACGGAGAGTTAGTATACGCCACAGTGCCTGTTGTTTTAATTTGCTTCTAATTTACCGCTCTTTACCTTCTGCTCCGCTTATTTCAAAAATATATTTTGATTATTTTCTTCGTTTTATTGAGTCTGCACGAATCCTACTAATTAATGTTGATACAACCCTGCCAAGGTGCCTAAAACGATCTATCACATATCTATTTTAATGAAATGTATTATGCTGTTATCTGTGAAAATTATTACACAAATACGAAACATTTATTATTTTCCGGCAGCGCCAAATATTAGGTTGCCTTAATGTTAAAGACAAAACAGATGCTTGATAATCTTGTATCGCGTCTTCAGCTGTCATTTGGTCATTTTAAGAAGTGGTTTGCGACAGATAACTCCGATCATATTAATTTTTTGATAAGGACAGTATTTCAGTTATTAAATCGTCGTCATTTGTTTGCTTGTCGTAGTTAACACCTTCCGAAATTGCTCCATGTTGCCATTTCTTTTTCATCACGATTTTGCAAAATTCTTTTTGTCACGGAAATGGAATAACGTTTTCAACCAAGCTGATCCACTAATTTTTCATTTTTGAACTGGGTTTGCCCAGGTTGGCTATTTCAAAAACGACCCGGCCTGTGGTGTTTTTTGAGGGTTGGGTTAAACATATTTAAAGAAAAAACAACGACGCACAGCCCCAAAATTTGAAAGTCTATAGTTAACTTTAAAAATTGAAATCCAGGGTACAAGGACCAAACAAAACTTGATCGGGGTATTAATCAGACAAGAGAAGTCGGGTCTACAAAAGGATCTCATTTAACTTGTAAAAAATTAGCCCCTTTGAGCATTTTTGAATGATTAGCCTATTGGCCTATCAGAGCAAATTGTAAAAATTTCCCTAACTCAAAACAAATTGCTGCCAAAAAACAGCCAATAGGCCTATAAAAGCTGCCACTACCTATAGGCTATAATCGGTGCTTGGGCGTGTGGACATAGGCTACTGTTGCTAGTTTTTTGTTCCAAAACGACAAAAATTCTTGGGGCTGTTTCGCTAAACAAGTAGCACACAGAAAGCTTCGGAACATCAGTTCTTTTTATGACTAGGTGGTAAATTGTATTACATTATCACGCAATAAATATGGGAGGAAAATACCTTAAGGAAAAAAAATAAAACCACTGTAATTCTTGAAACTGGAAGTTTTGACAACACGGATTCAGCCTGGCATCATCAGCAGTGTAAGCAAGGCATTGGAGAACTGAAAACCTCATAAAAATTACTGTGGTCTTATTTTTCCTAGCGTATTGGCAAGGCTGTAGTTATGGTTTCGTATGTTACTTTATTGTTTTTCACATTTTTTTGTATTTCATTTCTAAATCTGACTTTTTCTTGGGCCTTTGCATTCGTTAACGAAACAACAACGGAAGTAATGAGCTGCTAAGGGGAAAATAAATAATTCTAAGGAGGTTATTTTTTTGAGTAAAATTTCAAGCTTTGGTACAAATCAACCAATTAAAACTTTACTTTAGCAGAAACTACAGCAATTAATAGTTTTATTCTCAGGCGCATACGCTTATTGCTTAGTAGTCTCTATTTTTGTCTAGTTTTCAAAATCAAATCTTCATTATACTCGCGGTATTACGCTGAAGCGTATAACGAGTAGCGGGGTCCATCTTCGTGGCTTGGCGCCTGGGCTACCCAGCTGCGAAGATGCATCGCAGCGGTGCTAGCGAACCCCAGACCAGACGCACCTAACACTACGCTCACCCGCCTCATAACTTTTATTTGCTTTTTTTATTTAAGTGAATCGCTGCTCATTTTTTATTTAAATTTTCGTTCTTTTGTATATTTCCTCTATAACTCCATTATGTAATTGACAGATTCTTTGTTATAGCAACAAGCCGAAGACACTTTATTACCGAGAGCTAGCAAAAATAAATTAAACACTTTCAAATTAATAATTAAATAGCTTTCATCCCAGCGATCACAAGTGCTTTTTCTCTCATAGTTTGTTAACACGACTTATAATATGGAAGAGAAAGGAGTAATGTCATGATTCGAGAATAGGTGCCGCAGAGAGAGGACTGTCTGGACAAAGCAATTTCGGTCAAAAAATGCTGAACGTCGAAACTCCTGTAGTTATTGACATGAGTGTACAATCTCATCCATTGTGTTTATCAACAAAAACGAAACCATCAAAGGATTTATCAACTTTCATGAGCAAGTCCAAAAATTTTACAAATAATCAATTTTTGGAACAAAAAAACGAAATTAGATCTAAGATTGAACTTTCGGCTCAAAAATGTCACAAAAGAAGGAATTTGGAAACCGAAGAATACCGGAAAAAAGTTCTAAAACTAAATTCTCACGGTGAAATCGAGCGCTTCGATTTAGCGAATAAGATCGGTGAAACAAGCAGGATGTCACCGTCCCTCAAGTCATTTTCTTCCGATGTCAACATGGTTTCCACGCCGATGTCTCCAACCGAAGATCCAAAGATGACAAATAATGCAGGTATTGTACCCAAGTTAGTACGGCAAAATTTCGATATAAATTTATTAAATTAAATTAAAGCTTCATGTTTAGCAGAGGTTAAAAATAATAATTTATTTTTGCGAAAGTTTATTAACTTTTAGCGTGTAAAAAAGCCGCCATATTTCTTTCATTGAGCGACCAATAAATCACTACAGCGATTTACAATTAGATTTTTTACAGACAAAATTCTCAAGGTAGAATTCAATGATGAAGAACTAAGGGCTTCACCCGAACATTTATCCAATCCAAGATTGTCTTCTAAGAATTTATGGCGTCCTCCTGTGGACGCTTTAACTCATACTGAAGGTAAGTTTTAAAGTTTTTTAAAAAATAGCAAGAAGTTTAAAACTTAGAAACTGTACTTCAGAATCATTTTAGTTTTTGAACACTTTGATTACAAAAATAAGAGCCAATTATGTTTGAAACATTTGAATTTTGCGAGACTTTTCCATTTACACTTAAACCATTGACAATCTTATTCAAATATAA
Organism: Trididemnum miniatum; assembly: GCA_964006365.1. Taxonomy (NCBI): domain Eukaryota; kingdom Metazoa; phylum Chordata; class Ascidiacea; order Aplousobranchia; family Didemnidae; genus Trididemnum; species Trididemnum miniatum. The sequence goes on along the minus strand of OZ023243.1, from coordinate 3,205,623 downwards.
TCATTTAAATAAAGAATAAAATAGATTATACTTGAATAAGATTGACAATGGTTCATATGCGTAAATCGAAACGTCGCGAAAAATTCAAATGTTTCCAATATTACTGGCTCTTATTTTTGTAATTAAAAATGTAGCACAATTAAAATCAACAGAACTTCTAACTGCTTGATGAGTATGTAGGCTAAACAAATTGTAGAATACGTGCTTGGGGGGCAGAGGTAATGTTAAATTAATATATCGAGTAAAATTAGAATTTTTTTGTCATAGTCCCCTATAAAAAAATAAATAGTTTTAGCCCCTTTAGAAATGTTTGTGCCGAAGTCTTTAACAAGAAGCTTATTGCCCATAAAGGGTCATGTACCACAACTTGTACAGTATGATGTTTGATTTACGTTTCTATTGATTTATAAAAAACAACCTTATGCCACCTGAGGAGCAAGCAAAGGCGAAACAAGCCGTAGTGATTTTATGGTGATTTTATTCAAATAATACAATGATGTCTAATTTAGGTAAGAAGCTATCTTTTCAAGTGTCAAAATTTCGCGACTCAGATTTTAATTTTCCAGAAACAAATGGAAACTTTGCTCTTCAACAATTAATCGGTAAGAAAAATACTGTTCCGTAAATACATTAAAATAATAGTTAGCAATTTCAGCAGCATTCTTTGTAGCAGTCTTAACGGAGTCGCAAATGAAAAATCTAGGAGTTACCAGTCTTACGTTGTTTTTTCAGTCAAGAGCGCATTTAGCCTACAGGGTAGGCCATTGTGCCCCCCTCTTTTAACTTTGCCTTTTAATAAAAACTGATCAAATGTTTCTATGGCACTTTTATCATTTTATGCCCCCTCCCCCCTTTAAAAATTTCTCGCTACGCAATAACTGCTTTCAGTATACACCTCCTTTGCAAGGTTGCGCAGACAAGGGTTCCCAAGCGATGGGGGTCTCTGAAAATAGGGGTCCCAGCAAGTGGCAAGGTTAATAACCTCTATACTTCGCAGGAAAAGAGTCATTTAAACTTAATTTTTATTTAGCCAAATCGAATTTCTTTCGCTTCCCTGCGTTACTGCAAGCTCAAATGCAACAAAACATGATGCATAAAGAAGCGGGAAAATGGCACCAAGGTAAATACTGTAGTTCAGAAGGATGTGAGTTCGAAACTAAGTTCATTTGCTGTTTAGAGCATTGAGCTGGAAAGATGTTAGGCTGCAAAGCGATTTCCCAAAACAAAAATTAAAATTTGTGAGTTTCAAAATCCGACTGGTTGGTGTAAAAAAGGTATCGCTTTTGGTTCGATTCCCGGGCCAGTTAAATCGAACTCAGTGTCGCCAACGGCTCGCCGCCGCTGCGATGTTTCTTCGTAGCTTTATTGTCCAGGCGCTAAGCCGCAGAGATGGACCGCGCAATTCATTACGCACTTTGGTCAAATGTCACGAGCATAATATTAAAGATTTGATGTTGAAAATTGCAAAATACTGTAATAATAAAAAGCCCACAAAATTAACGCGCTTCGGCAATTCTCTGCTAGAAATTTTTGCATAAAATTCCTGATTGATGTGGTCTAGTTTTTTTCAGCATTGTTATGAGCATTTTCTTACATTTTTCTAGATGTAAATGGCAGCCCTTTTTCCCCGCAATATCTAAACCAACTCCAAAACATTTCCGCCCTGCTTCGATCTTTTCCGTTATATTCAAGTAAGTTGCATTTGCTCTGGGCTTGCATTCCAAATTTCTCTCAAACTTTTCAAAACTGAGGCCCGTATTTAGACTTTGGGGGCCGGGGCTACTTTTTGGAGGTTTCACGCTTTATTAGTGACCTCGATTGGGGTCCTCGGAGCTATAGCCCCCTGCCCGAAACAATTAAAGTTACATCTTTTCCCAAAAAAATTCATTGAAGTTTTTGCTTCCAGGCTTTCCAGCTTTGTTTCAACTTGGGGGAAATCCCTTACTTTTGCCCAGTTCGACTTCAAATGAGCCGAAAATTTACTCCAAGCCCAAAGAGCAAAAACAATCCTCCTCCAATTTCAATAACTATTTATTATCCAAATCACTATTTTCCGCTCCCAACTCCGCTTCTGCTCCATTCCTTTTCTCCACTTCAACGTCTACGTGTTCCGGAGTCAGATCTTCTTTTTCGTGTTCTCACTGTAGCAAAGAATTTAACACTCGACACGGCTTACAAGTAAGGAGTTACGTGTTACAATTTGCATTTTAAAAGTTAAAAGTTTCAAGTCAAATTGTTTTAATGAAAAAATATGTTGGTTTAGTTATAAATAACATAGTCAAGAAACACTTGAAAATTTTGAGCGAACGTTTTTGCTCACTTCTGGACCCATTCTCGGCGCTCTAAGGCAACCAGCTCACCAAACGCTTGTGGCGTTGACAATGGCACCAGAAGAGCTGAAGCGCTCGCTCAAAATTCGCAACTTTTTTTTTTTTTTTGCTATAAATTGGTGACTAATTTCCAATTGTGCCTTTTGATAATGTTTTCGATAATTATAAATTCTATTGACGCATCTTTTTTATCGCAAACCAACTAAATCGCAAAGAAAAATAAAAAGGAATATAATTACAGTACGCAGTAGTAGTAGGAGTTGTGTCTTTTATTTCTGCACCGTCAAAATAAATAGAACGCAGCAATGTAGGATTTCAAATACAAACGGACACAGAAAAGGGAAGAAGCAACAAAACGATCAACGTTATAACATGCTAGCGAGAATGAAACTTGAAGATGAGGGGATTAGTAGGCATGGTCGCAACATCCGATTAAACGAATGTTATTACTGTTAATTCAGATTTAGTAAAGTACTTGCATGCTTATTGCAAATTACCCTGTCCACGTGTTCAACTTTCGGCGGCTTTAGGTCACGGTTCTTGCTTCTAGTTTCTGCATCATAATCAATTTTTTTGATGTCACAATCACTTTTTAAATTAAGACATCAAAAAATTGATTATGACGCAGATATTAGAACCAAGGGCCGGGGGTTTAAAACCCACAAAAATCAAACGTGTTGGCAGGGTATTTATGCTCCTTAGTCGCTTTGTAGCCTAAAGTTTTCGTGTAACAACAAAGAATATGATTATTTTTTGATGAACAGGTTCATGGTCGAAGAATCCATTCGGAAGATGAAGATCACAAATGTAATATCTGCAATAAAATATTCGGTCATGCCGCAACATTGAGTCAACACAAAACCGTCCACGGGAAAGAAAGGGTGAGTAAAACGAGGAATTTTTCGGGTGCTGCAACCATGCTTCTCATGTTACTTTTCTTGATCTTCTATTCTCCCCTTGCATGTTACAACGTTTATCGTTTGGTTGCTTCTTCCCTTTTCTCGTGCTGTCCAATTATACTGTATGTTATTTATGCATATTACTCTTGTGTTGACGGTACGGAAATAAAAGACACTAACTAATTAACTAGTCGGACATTCGAATCATGTAGGAGTCACAATTCTCAATATTTTTACCAGATTCGAATCATTGCAAATACAGACCCGAAGTCAAATTTAACACTTGCCCAGAGCTTCTGGGCAACACGGTTCCAATGAAATGTCGTGTTGGCGAGCTATATCGGTGACACTGTGTCCGTTTGACCAACCCGGAGATGAACCCACGACCTCTCGCACCGCTAGCGTTGCCTTACATCGTCTTACAATCATTTTCTTAGGTATTTGAGTGTCAAATATGCCACAAGACGTTCAAGCGTTCCTCCACTCTCTCCACCCACCTACTCATCCACAGTGACACCAGACCCTTTCCGTGTCCTTATTGTGGAAAAAGATTTCACCAAAAATCAGACATGAAGAAACATACTTTCATCCATACAGGTTAGTTGATTTTAGTCGTTTCAAAGAGTTTTAGCCTGGAGCGTGACAAAACGCCTTTGATTTTATGATTTGAAGTTGGTCAGTTTCATCACCAACGGCCGGTTGGCGTAGTGGCTAAAGACATTGCTAACGGCGAGAAAGGTCTTGGGTTGGATTCCTTGACCGGTCAAATCGGACTATGTGTAGCCAACGGCGTTGCGCTTGTTTTCGTGGCTGTGTTGCCCAGGCGCTAAACCGTGGAGTTGGACTCGGCCACTCGTTGCACGCTTCGGCGTAACACCGCGAGTAAAACGAATTATTTTTTTGATCAGGCGAAAAGCCGCATAAATGCCGAATATGTGAAAAAGCTTTCAGTCAAAGTTCTAATCTTATCACGCACATGAGGAAACACACCGGGTACAAACCATTCGCATGCGACGCGTGCGACCGAGCCTTTCAACGAAAAGTGGATCTTCGTCGCCATAAGGAGTCTCAGCATAATCTGAAACAGTGATGACGTCAAAAATTGACATTATAGCAGTGATAAACGTAGCTGTAACTAATTATGACGTCAAAAAGATGGGTTGAAAGAGCTCATCTTTGCGTCTAAACGCAAACCAAATGCTGCTGCATCGCAAATGCAAATAATAATGTAGACAAGCAAAATATTTACATAAACTCTTTCTTGATGTATCGTTTTCTTTAGTCTCATTTAATTTAAGTTTAATTTCGTCGTAAAGTTGTTTTTTTTTGAAATGTTGTGATTGCGAAAATTTTAGAGCATCTTGACCAGAAATAACGACTACAAGTAAAATTAAAACCCGCGTCCAAGTGATTTGATGCAGCTGCATTAGAAACTGTGTGGGGGCAATTTCAATACCGTTTTCAACGACATGGCCTCGCAGTACTACGCGCAGGTGACAAATCCTACGTGACGGGTTCGATTCGCGGCTGGAATCGATCGCATTTGGCATAGCCTAATTACCGGGTGGCTGCTGACTCGAAGAGCGCTAGCTCACTTCGCAGTTTCCCTTAATTACTGATCAATTATCAGTTTTATTTAGCAATTTTTAATTCTGATGTAGGGCATTTTCGTGAGTTTTGATTTGCCTTTTTGTGAGCAAGTTCATTTGTTTCAAGATATTTGTAGCTTGATGTTATGTTTTGCCACTTTTCTGCGTTTTATTAGCTTGTTTTCTATTTAGCTATATATTAATTTAGTTGATAGCCTATTCTTACTAAAAAAGTTGTCAAAAACAAAGCGTTTTGTTTGTGTTCTTGAGCGCTTCATCCTGTGGTATTTAAACCCAGATCTACAACTTTCTCCCAAAGTTAATTTCGAGAAATTTAAACCCAGAAATTGCTATCAGTGCGGGAGGTTTGGGGTTCGATTCCCGATCCGGTTTAATCAGACAAAGTGCCGCAAACGGCTCACCACTGCTTGACTTTTCTTTGGAACTGTGTTGCCAGGCCCTAAGCCGCGGAGATAGATCCCGCCACTCGTTACATGCTTCGGTGTAATAGCGCGAGTATAATGATTTGATTTGTGATCTGATTTAAACCTGAAATATCTTTATTTTGTTTCAATCATTGTGAAAATTGCAGAGATGTATAAAATTATTATTGTTCTGTTTTTAGGCTTTTTTTGTACCTGTACTGTGAATTATTGTGTAGTATCGAATCGATGCAAAATAATAAAGTTCATTATGTAAATACATCCGGGTGCCTTTGTTGATTTAAACTATAAAAAAATATAAAGAAAATTTTGACCCAAGTAATAGATTACATACAATACATTGTTTCTGAACAAGGTCCATGTCCAATGGCGTTGCCAGGTGGGGTACTAGGGCATCCCCTTTTTGATCTACCTCTCATTGTCTAAGTCTGGCCCTGGCCTCCCCTGGATATTTCACTAGCTACGCCCGTGTCCATGGCCTTTTTCAAAAGGTGGTTGGCCATTTGTCAAGACAGCTAGCTTGATTAAGCAAAAAATACTTTTCCGTACGAGCACGATTAATATATTGTTTTGAAGATACGCTAGACCAAAACTTCACGTTTCTTATTAAGAGTAGAGAGAATTGATTGTTGAAAATCACCGTAGGTAACCCAGACCTTGAAAGGTTGAGTGCTAGGAGCGTGGCCAGGAGGTCAAGTGCCAGTGTGAGGGTAAAAATTTACATTATCTTAACTTTGGGGGCAACAGGACCAGTTTATTTGCTGCCAAAGATTTTTTTTATATATCGAATGTTTAAGATCTTTTTGAGAGGGATTGACCGGCTAAAAGTATTGTTTTGCCCCTCCTCTCCGAAATTTCTGGCAGGCTACGCCGCTACTTGGAAAAAAATCTTATAATTCTAAAGTTATGAAAACAGGTCGCCAAAAACAAACCCTTACCGCTTTTCCAATACTCTGAAACACTTTGTCACTTTTAGTCTTTACAGTAATCAGGTTGTCCACAAGCAGAAAGGCGTGCAAATTTTTGTAATTCTAAAGCCAATAATGTTTTAATGAGGTTGATTTTGCCGAAGTCTATCCATTCTAGCTCAGCGGCTAAAAGAGTGATTTAAGCTTACAAATCAAAGTGAGAATTTCAGTTAATGAATTAAACTTGAATCTAACCCACTAAGGTCTTATGCTAATTAATTTTCGGGTTGCGAGTGGGATTGAAACCCACGCCCGCTCCGACCAGTGACCAGCCCAATGGTTGCGGCGAGTCTTTGCCAGAGACACGGCCTAAACCACTCCGTGATGGTAATTTCATGATGGAAGAGACGAAATTCTCGTAAATTAGAAAAAGCGCTTTGTTTCATTTTCAATTTAGCAAATTAAAAACATAATGCATATACAATGCTATTAAATTGTCCGTGTTGCATTTACAATTAGTTTTTCACCCAAATTGGAATAACAAACCTTATCAAATGATAAAAAACCTATTCAATTATTCGTTTTTGACAATACAAACTGTGATAAACGAGAAAAAAATTATCAAAATTACTTTTCATGAAGAAACTACTGTAAATTGTGACCCATATATTAGTCTTTGTCCGTCAAAAAGTGTAAGGTCATTAAATAAATGCCTTATCATCAATTGTATCACAACACAAAACCCTGCAATATGATTAAGTTTTAAAACAAACGATTACATTCATTTAAACTCGGTAAAAAAATGAATAAAATAAATTTGCGAAGTCTTATAGTAATAGGATTTTCATTCATATTTAATGAAAAAAATTTTACCTTCAAAATTTTCAAAAATAATCGTTTTTCTTCCAAGAATCATAAACTACATCATCACAGATAAATCCGAACTTATTGAGATTGATGTTGGAAATTTTGAATATATCAGAATCAAGAGCGCAGCAATGGCGAAGCGAAAAATTATAAAAGAGAGGGGCCATAATTTCCACAGTTTTTTTAATCTTTTTTTTTCAGCAAAACAAATTAGAAGCTGATTGAGAAACAAAATAAGCTCTAGGGGGTCCGGGGTCGTGCTCCCCCAAAACATTTTTGAAAATTTGCATGCTGTAATGGCTATTTTAGTGCTTTTTGAATAATTTTCAGGCAAAGTTTGTTTCATTTTTGACTCTAATTCTGAGTGCTTTGCCAAATATGATGCATTTTTATCGCACATTTTCGACTATGCGTGCTTAAGGCGTTAGGTAGGTAATTTATTTCTCGGTAACAGAAGCAAAGAATTTAGATAAATAACACAAAAGCAAAAGCAGAAAATAAAAAAGTTGAAATCAAAATCACATGCAACTGAAACCTCGAGGGAGACTGTAAGTGACCGTTTAAGGTTTTCGAGTCAAGCAGCCACCCAGAGATTTTAGCAGCCGCTTAAGCGGCAGCTACCGTGTGGTACCCTACTACAAAAAATATGACGTTAAATACGTAAAAAAATACGTTTTAGAATTACTGGTAGTTGTCAAGAAGATGATTTTTCATGTTAATTTTAAAGCTTTTGAAGGACTGATTTCTTAATTCGGGAGATAGTGAATGCCATATTTTAAGGCTTATTGCTATCGAAGAGATTCGAAATTATGGAAAAATTGTATACATCAAAAACATTTTTGAAAATGGCTGGTGGGAGAATGCATACCCCTCATCCTAACCCCCCGCATCCGCCCCTGGCCAATGGCCATAAGCTACAGAAACCATCAAAAGAGTCTGGCATGTTTCAGCCACTTAGCACTATCAGTTTCTTTTTTTTACTAAAAGGCAGAGTCAAAAGGGGGGGGGGGCATGGCAAAATGCCCCCTAAATACGCTCCTGGAGCGCAGCCACCGCAAAATATTGCGGGGCAAGGGGCCGGATTTAGACCATATAGACGCCCCCGTTTTAATTCGCCCTGAGTGATCAATTTTTATAAAAAAATTTTCATACGTCAATAAGCGGGGCGGGGTTACGGCGTTCCCCTGGGTATCCCCTGGTTAAAATAGCAATAGGCTTGTGTTTCTTAACCTATTTTAGCTGCGGGCCCTAAAATATCCTTGCTAAAACCAGTAGAACCCGTTTTAAGAAACATGATCGGCCAGACAACAATAAACGGCAGTGAAAGAGTTCATAGTACTAGTAGTAGTCCAGGGGCGAAGCCAGCGAAAAATTCAGGGGGACAGGGCCGGGTTTACACGATGAGAAGCTCCTTTTTCATTTGCTTTTTGTGATCAATCTCTATTTCAAAGCAGGCGTTACATTGTGGCTTTATGTAATGTATTGATCATGATTATATTAAGATTTTCAGTTCCCAACCTCAATTTTTTTTCTCTAATTACTTTGTAATTCAAAAAGGAAAAATTTCTCCTCGAAATTTGCCAAGTCCAAAACTCAGGTCAAAAAACTTTAGCTTCAAAAGTAAGAAATTGTTTCCGAAGCACAAATGCAAAAACGCAAGCACGTATACATAACTGCAGACAGTGAACACTGGTTTCGACCTGCACAGTGTTCACTGTCCGCAGTTTCTGAAGCAATTTGCTTCACTACCAGCACTTTGTCCAAAAGAAGCCCTTGCAGTTGCCAATCTAAGGATTATCAAACTGACAAATGCGATAAAATAATCTCTTTCTGGTGTCATTTCGTTTAAATTGCGTAGCCAATCCTTCTTACAGAACAGTGATTTTCAGATTTGTTCCATTTGAAACCAGATATCCCTTGTAGCCCAGGTGTGCTGCGAAGAGCTAACCTGCGGCCAAGATTGGAAGCGGAAAAGTGAGCAATTTTATTGATAACGAATAGAATGAGTTGTAATTTATGTAAATAATCTAGTTTTGAAAAAGATATTTTAAGCAAAAGCCATAAAAATGTTGGTAAATGTGCTAGTGCAAAGAAAAATGTTAAATTGGCATCATATCCAACAGAGAGAGCTGCGTGCGCACTAAGTCTTTTATTCACACATTTTTCAGTGTTTTTAAAATTTTATCGCAGTTAAAATTACAAAAATCGCGGTGAGATTTTGTCACTTTGCCTCAAAATTATCTCTCTCTTGCAGCTTAAGTTACATGAAAAGTAAAAGATAATCTTAAACGTATTGACTTTATAAATATGCAAATCATTTCAATTTAATGTCATGAAGAGGGGAGTTGGCGGGGGGGGGGGGGGGGAGGGGGAAACAGCTTCTCTACCCCCCAAAAACTTTCAAATACCGGTGATAACATAGCGATAAACGCCTATTTTGACCAAAGGGGCAACAGAGGGATAAGGCTTTTCTGCTACTGGAGACCTTTTCTAGAGGTCTACTATAAACACCGGGTGAAATTACTCCTATGCCCCCCCTCCCCCGAAATTCCTGGCTGGGTTCGCTACCGACCATGTGCGATCTAGGACGAAAATAGCCTTTTAAAACGTTTCGATTTATAAAATTTATTGTACGAAGTTTGGAAAATACCGCTGCAAAACTGCCGCAGATCCATAAACACAGATGCTTCGCCATTTTTATTAAACAGTTGAGCAGACAGTCAGACGTTCAGGCAACTTCCACTTGTTTTAACTTATCACCAGCAATTTTACTAAAAGCATCTGAGTATTTCGAAACATTGAAAGGAATTGTATTCTGTTTGGTTTTCAACTCCAACGAGTTTGCAATTAAATTGTTCGAATTCAAACGCCCCCAATGACTTATAAGGTGCGATCCCACTAACTGAGACGTTGAGAAATATGAGACAACTGCACAATGCCTCAACGGTCTCAACATCTCAGTTTGTGTGATCGCACCTAAAGATATCATTGTTAAGTAGGCTTTGCTACATTCAAGGGCACAACTAGTGAAAAATTTAGGGAGGCCGGGTTTGGACAAAGAGAGGGCCCGTTTTTGTTCTCCCTTACTCATTAACCTCTAAAAAAGGTCTTGATACCTCAAAAAAGGGAGAAAATGTACCCTAGGGGCCCCTCCTGACTACGCCATTGACTACACCTGAGTTGGCAGCAATGCTAATAACTCGAAATTTGAATTCAACCATTTTCAACTCTTGATATATTTTTAGGTCCACCAAAAACAATATTCACGTGTTTTCAACAAAAATTGTTTTTTTTTTAATTTGAAATCATAGAATACAATAAACATGGGACAAAAATAGTTTAAGGACAGAAAATAAAACCACAATAATTCTTAAAACTGGACGTTTCCACAGCATAGATTCAGCTGTCATCATCACTCTTTCAGTTTTATACTGGCTTGCTTATACTGCTGATGATGACGGCTGAACGTATGTTGTCGAAACGTCCAGTTGTAAGAATTGCTGTAGCTCTACTAAGTTGAAATTGTTTTTTATTGGTATTATCTTTTACAATGAGATTGTTGCTCGCCTCGGCAGCCATCCTAAAGTTTGCTTAAAACGCCAAGAAGTCTCTGCCACGCGAGATTGTTTGTTAATCTAATTAATACGTCACAATCAAGTCTTGTTATCAGTAGCGTTGTATACAAAGAACAAGTGGCAATATTCACTTAAGAGCTACCTTCATTAATCAAGCTAGCTTCTGTGTTTTTAACTGGTGTGAATGCCAGCACATGGCCGCGTTAATTCGGCTTTATTAAACAAACAAACCTTTATGACGTCATAACAGCTGCTGGGGGAAGATTTGAATTCTGAGAGTGAAACCGCGTCATCTGCTACGCCGCGAAGCCCTAAATCATTTCAAAAATCGCCAAGATTTTATTTCCGCTAAATGCGATAATTCAAATTGTTTTAAGTCACGTGATCCGAAATCAAAATTGCGAATTCCACCAATAAAAGCACTTGCCGATGATTAATTACCGGACTACAACGCAAATAATAAATTGATTGAAAATCGTTATGAAATCGAGTACTGATTTTTTCTCCCGATCAATTATCAAATCTTATTGTTATTTTTATATTTCTTACGTTGATATTTAAAATGAACATAACGTACCGGCCAGTTGGCGTGGTAGATATCGCTCTCGGCGCGGGAGGTCTTGGGTTGGATTCCCAGGTTGTTCTAATCGAACACAGTGGCCCTAACGGCTCGCCACCGCTGCGATATTTCTTCGTAGCTGTGTTACCCAGGAGCTAAGCCGTAGAGATAGGGTCTCCACCAGTTACCGCGAAAATGATTGAGATATGAGATGTGGTTTGATGAAGATAACATTTTGTCTAAACAAAGGCTGTTACGCTAATGTTACATCTCGTATTTTATCAAGACTTTTACTTTCCTGAATCGACAATACCATGAAATGAAGAAGCCAAAAAAAACTCAAAAACACAAAGTTGTCCCTTGCGACTTTTTCATGTAACTTAATTGGTTTATTGGAAATATTTCGATGCTCAATTCAAACACATTGATTGGTTTCAACCGAATTGCTATGCATTGCAACTTTTTGAATATAGATAAAGAAAAAAAATTTTTGACTAAATTTTACTTTTTGCTATTTTTGTTTTATTAAATTTATTTCATTATACCGTAAACTTCAATAAAACTTTATCAGCTTAAAAGCCTAGACACTTGAAAAAAATTTATTAGATTTTATTTATGTTCATGTGTTAAACGAGAAGGCAATAATTTTAATTTTTTTTTTTTGAATTAATATGAATAATTTATCACATTAAATCTACACCATGTCATAGGTAAGTTCAGATACTGGAAGACGCGTGTAATTTTGTCAATTGAATTTCAGCGTGATCACTCATTGGGGCAGAAATTATTTTTCGTGCCACAGTAAATAAACGACGGCGAGATCGAAAATTAATAGGCTGAAAACAAGAAGAGCTCATTAATATTTATCGGTAGACTTTAGCTCTCGCGCCCAGGATTGGGTCAATTTAAATCGGCGATTCTTATTTTTGTACCGGGCTGAAGCGTACGGATTTAGTACGATTATAAGAAAGGGTTTGTATTGAGTTCAACAATAGAAGTCATATATTATTTATACTCATCTCGTGCCAGAAGATGATGACTAACTTGTCGGGATTTGTTTGATTGTATCAGCACCTGGTAAGCGATAAGACGCACTCAAAAAAGATTTTTTCACGTCATCGTCTAACTCTCGTTATTTACAAGTCCCAGACTTCTCGAACCAAAAAACGAAAATGCATGATTTTTTTCATTTCGTTTTTGAGTATCAGTAAATTGCAAATATAGTCAATCAAAATATTTTAGTTGAAATTTGTGTTCATTTCAATCTTCCGTCGGCAGAAAGCGGCCATTAACCAGGACAGTTGTGCCGGTCAACTGTAGCCTACACGTCGTCATGCAGTTTGGAAGCAAAAATAGTAAAATACTCGTTGACGGTACAGGAAAATAATTAGATGAAAAAATTAAATTTTTGATCCGAAAAAAACCAAAAGACAGACTCAGAGGATTTCGATAAAGCATATGAAAATACAAAAAGACATTAAGAATTATTGAAAAGCTAAAGCCAGTACAGTACTTCCTCGATTATTCGGTCTAGTTGGGACAACATTTCTTAGAAACCTGAACGGATAAGCGAAAAATCGGATAATTGAATTCTTTTATTTAAACCAAAACAACGCAGCAGTAACAGATTGTAATGCTCCAAAACTTCATGCGAAGGTCAACATTACTGTAACATGATGTCAGTTTTAGAAATTTTGTTTCGAAACATCTCACACACCTTCAGTTTTTCTTCAATCGACAAAACAACTCTTTTGCGTTTATAGCCTCATGGCCGAATGGTATAGAGCGTCTGTCTCTTGAGCTGTAGACTCGGGTTTGATTCCGAGTCGGGTCAAACCAATCACTTTAAAATTGGTATTCACAGCTTCCCTGCTTGACGCTCAACATTAAAGGGACAGTGTGAAGAACAAGCCGGCAAGTATACTTGTTGTGCCGTTGGGAAAGACACTTAGCGGGATTCCCCCATCTTCGTGTGGTAGACAGATGGCTGGCAACTCCTAAGCGAGCTCGTATAGCGCATTGATCGCTTTCTCGTGATAGGAGGATAAATATGCAACTAACTAACTAACTAACTAACTAGCCATCTCAAAATGTACGTCAAGGTTCTTTTGACAACCGACACTGTCGACTACACTAATTAACTTGTAAATGATCATTCCAGCTGTCTCATTCCAATGGTTCTGTACCAGGCGAAGAAGCTTTGTTAGATTGCAATGGCAATTGACAAGGCTTGAGCAAAATTTATGAAAACAACTTTTCATTATTATGTCATGAAGTATTATCAGACCCAATGGACGGATAATCGAATGCCGGATAAACGAGGCACGGATAATCGAGGAAGTACTGTAATACTTTTTACCCTGGGCTTTCTGCGTCATAATCAAGCTTTTGATGTCATAATCACTTGTTTCGATTCTTATGACATCAGAAGTTTGATTATAATGCAAAAAAAAACGTGGGCATTGGCCCACTAAAATTAGAGATGTGTTCAGGGTACTTGAGAGCTTTACAGCATCAAGCTAATGTAGTATGTTTACGGCCCATACGAAAAGGAAGCGTTTTCGTATTGGTGATAAATGCATATTGGTGATTATGCGCTCTTGCTTGTGTAAAAACCGGCCGTTTGGCGTAGTGATTAAAGACATCGCTAACGGTGCGGAAGGTCTGGAATTCGACTACCGGGCCAGTTAAATGAACACAGTGTTGCAAACGGCTCGCCACCCCTGCGACCTTTCTTCGGATCTGCGTTGCCCAGGCGCTAAGCAGCGGAGAAGGGCTCCTGCACTTATTACACGCTTCGGCGTAATACCGCGAGTGTAATGAAGATTTGATTTTTTACTTTTTATTCGAGAAAATGTCGTTCGAATCAGTCTTTAGCAGTCACAGCTGCACACCGACGGCAGCATATTTGTCATTTAGCGCTGTTTCGAATTACGTATAGTCGATCTGCGTAAGCTCGCTAACAAGGGTTTTTTTTTTTTTTAGGGCGGATAATATTCACTAGATCCAAATTAAAGCATATCGTCTTGGCTATCGGCATGACAAATTGAAAACGAAAAACCTCATCAAATTCGTAATTTTTCACTGCTTCAAATAAAAGCGATAGTCTGGGATTTCAGCTTTAAAAGTGGTTTAAAATATTCATGGTTTTCGAAATTATTCTGCAGTTTTCAACTGTGAGTGAAAAGATTTAGGGATGAGATTTTCAAACAATATTAATTAAATATACAAGCAACTAAGAATAATTCATAAGTTGTGTTCTTAGCTTGCAGCTTTTATGGTGATTACACTTTTTGCTTTGCAGTGATGCATTAGTTTGAGAACATAATTACATGACTCACTACAAAGCGTGTCTTGCCCACAAAACTGCCGACGATAGGTACATTAGCATGAGCGAAACGTCTATTTTAGCGACAATCAAAAAATCAAAACAAATCGTCAATATAATTTATAGTCGCGGCATTACGCCAAAGCGGGTAACGAGTGGCGGGGCCCATCTCCGCGGCTTAGCGCCTGGACAACACAGCTCCGAAGAAACGTCGCAGCGGCGGCAAAGCATTGGCGACTGAGTCCGATCTGACCGGCGTGGTAATCGAACGTCCAAACCTTCCGCAGCGATAACGGTGTCACTGCACATCAACTCACCGGTTTTGCAGAGACAATAAGCTTGATTAACATAAACAATAATACAACTTTTTAATGATTTTCCGGGGTTGTTTTTTCTACCTAATCACTATTTCTTCAAAAAGATTTTCTAAAAAGCTGTTTGGTGGGGTGGTGGTTGAAGACATCGCTAGGGGACGAGAGGTCTGGGGTTTCATTCCCAGATCAAATCGCAAACACTCCAACGGCAATCGCCACCGCTGCGATGTTTTTGTGTTGCCCAGGCGCTAAGCCGCGGAAATGGGCCCCGCCACTCGTTACACGCTTCGGTGTAATACTACGAGTATAATGAAGGTTTTTTTTCATTTGTGTTTTCTAAATTCCCGCAGTAAATTTCTAGTAGGCTTTGATTTATGTGAACCATTTCCCTGTCCACGTGTCCAATTTTAATGAGCTGTGGGTCCATGGTTCTTGGTTCTAGTTTCTGCATCACAATCAATGTCTTGATGTCATAATCACTTTTTTTGACTATAACATAACACTAAACTAAACTAACTAAGGTTATTTTCAAATTATATTGAACCGAAAATTCAACAGTAATTGAGGGAGACTGCGAAGTGAGCTTGCGCTCTTCGAGTCAGCAGCCACCCGTTATATATGTCAAAATGCGATCGGCTCCAGCCGTGAATCGAACCCGTCACGCAGGATCTGTCACCTGCGCGCGGTATCGCTAGGTCATGTCGCTAACAAAATTGATTATGATGCAGAAACTAGAATCAAGGCAAGAATCGCGGGCCTAAAGCCACTAAGGTTGGACATATGAACAGAATAATTGAAAAACAAAATGTTGATAAGAAAATCGATCAACTTTTGTCATTCTCACCTTCACCAGGAGCTGGTTACTGTATCCTAAATACTGGTGTCATGTGTCACGTCTTTTTGACGACAAGTTTCTCAACGGTAAGTTTGCATTGTTGTCATCATGGCAAATCGTCACTTTGATTTCGTTTTTTGCTCCGAACAAACGATACAAAATAACATTTGTTTGAAGTTTGGGGTTTCAAGTGATCCCACCCAGTATGTTCCGTGTCCGCTAGCTCCTACCACCCAGAGAGTAGGCAAGTAGGGTCATTGAGGTTGAATGGCGTTCAGAAAGTCTTTTTGGTTACCCTGCGTGATTTTAGTGTTGTTTTTATTTTTTATCGGCCGGTGTCACCCTGCAAAAGACAACATATTTCGTTGCTAAGTACCTAAGACAAAAAGAAATTGAAAAAAATTCAAAACTTTTTACAAAAATGTCGCCAACCAGTCCAAATAATAGTATCAAACGTCGCAAATATGCGCTCTGTGTGAGACAATTTTGTTTGCAACCAGAGGTCAATCTCTGCATGGCTTCGACACGGGCTAATGCACCATTAAAAGACACTCAGAAGAAAGTTACACAAATTCAGTAGATTGCGTAAGAATAGATTTTTTAGATCGTGAAAAAACAAATTCAACACAAAACAATGAGAAGTATTTAAAACCAGTTACTTTAATTTCTTGTCTGCAACGCAAAACTCTTTATCTTTTCGGAAATCTGCAACAACTTCTAACAATGTTTTTCATTTATTGTAGAACGGTGCTCCAGTTGGGTGATGCTTCTGGCCCGTTTGCGACATTGTCATTCGCACGGGAAGGCTTGGGGTTCGATTCCCGGGCCGGTCAAGTAGGACACAGTGTCGCCAAAGGTTCGCCACCGCTGCCACGTTTCTTCGGAGTGTGTTGTCCAGGCGCTAAGCCGCGGAGATGGTCCTCGCTACTTGTTACACACTTCGGCGGAATACCGCGAATATAATAAAAATTTCGCTTGATTGGTCGAGCATTATTTCGCTTTGTCGAATAAAAACTTACTAACATGACAAAGCGACGTACGCAAAGAGCAGAGCGTTGGACGATTGATTGTTATTAAGTTTCAAAAATAACAATTAATCAAAGCAAATCTTCGTTATACTCGACTTATTACGCCGAAGCGTGTAATGAGTGGCGGGCCCATCTCAGCGGCTTAGCGCCTGAGATACGAAGCTCGGAAGAAACTTTGGTGACACCGTGACACTGTGTCCGATTTGACCGAACCTTCGACCTCCAACATCGACAGCAATGTCTTAGAAACTTGGCTAACCGGCCGGTTTGTTATCAAGTTTTATCAATTTAAATCTTGTTTAATAATTGATTCGCATTACGCTCAGTTTTAATTTGACCCTTCTAGTCGCTCAGTTTAGTTTTGATTGATTTAATTTATCTTTTTTGTTGTGATTCCATCTTATGTTTTTGCTAAAAAGAGGAATAAATATTTAATAGATTTTGTTCGAACTGCAAAGCGAAAACGGTGAAGATTACTTAAACGTTAATTGCTTCATAATGAAAACCATGTCAATTCACGAAACCAAATAAACAACTTTGTGTTTATAAAGCTGCGACAAGATTTTATCTGTACTATACTGCTTTAATATGATAATCAAATTACACTGAGCATAAGCACAACATAAGAGATTGATTGACTCTTTCTATCATCGTTGGAGTTATAATATTGGGGGTATTACGCCGAGGTGTGTGAAGGGTGGTGGGGTTCGTCTACGCGACTGGGCAACACAGCTTCCGCAAAAACGTCGCAGCGGTAACAAGCCGTTAGCGACACGGTGTCTGATTTGACCGGCCCGGGAATCGAACCCCAAACCTCCCGCATCAATAGCGGAGTCTTCAACCTCTGCGATGGTAGAATAAGAAAGATATTTTTTAATCGCAATTTCTAGTTTCTAAAAAACTGCTGCGTTCCCGCAGCTCAGCTCCAGTGGCGCAATCGGTTAGCGCGCCGTACTTATAAAACAGTAACGGAGTAATGCGGAGGTTGTGAGTTCGATCCTCACCTGGAGCATTTTTTTTGGCATCAAACTTGCTTCAAAACAACCATACACGTTTATAATGCCCGGTTAACCATCAACATCAGCTTTCCAACATTATTATGATCGGGTTATAAAAAAATTGAGGAAATGCAGACATATACCTTGTCCACATGTCCAATTTTAAAAGGCTTTAGGCCAGGTACCTGGTTTTAGTTTCTACATCAGAATCAATTCTTGATTTCATAATCACTTTTCTAAATTATGACATCAAAAAGTTGATTATGATGCAGAAACTAGCACCAAGAACCGTGGGGCCAAAAGCCTTCTAAAATTGGACAACTGGACGGGGTAATAAATTGATAATGCACAAGAAATTAACATGCGGTGATGCACTTCTTGAGTAAAAATGCTCTTTAGCTCCACCTCGGGGCACAATTTTTGTTTTATTTTGCCACCAAAGACGAAAAAATAATAAAAACAAACACTGTTGATCACGTCGGAAAAGAACAAATTTCATTTTGAAAAATAAACAAAATTACTCGATAATTTTTATGAGGTTGTTAAGTATCTTTAAAATATGATAGCGACGTTGCGATCTTGAGTTCGATACTTTAGTTCAACATACCTCGATGTTGCGTTCTTGGATAAGATGCTTCACGATGATTATTCTTGCTTGGTGGAATCTAACAAGACGCAAATCAAAAAATTCAGAGGCAAAACTCAACAGATAACTCGGAATCCAAAGCAACTTCTAAGCGGGTCTGGATTGGTCGTACGTATTAGCGCCTCCAATGGTTTTTCGTGACAGGAGGATAAAAATAAAGAAATCAATCAATCAAAGTTATTAATTGCTTTAAACGCTCAAGCAAATTCTTTCCAATGAAGTAAAAACTACAAGAAACATAGTCAAAACTGGAAGTACAGTAACATGCATCAAGCGATTTGAGGTATATATTCGCCCGAAAACTACAAGACAAACAAACCAACAACCAGGGCCGCGGTATCATGACTTTGGGGACACCGGAGCTGATTTTTGGGGCCCCATAATTGCAGATCTGATTTAGATATTAGCAGCAGATTTTTTTTAGTGGTCACGTTTTTTAAGTGCGGTACGTCCCCGACCGAGGGGTCCCTATCACGGGGTCCCAAGACTATAGCCCCCCGCTTAGCCCGGCCTGCCCAACAGCAATCGCAAAACAGACATAAACATTTTTCTGAGAGCACATTACTACACCGATTCCATTGCTGATGATAATGGTGACTTCGTGTCACCTGACTGCAGTTTCGACCAATCAAATCTATGGAACCAATGATGTGAGCGAGCCTGCAGAAAAATAAACCAATAAGTGATACTTGATAGTTGAATTAGATGGAAAGCTACTAAATGTAATATTTTGGAATGCAATAAAATCGGATGAAAATAGCTAAAAAAAAGAGAAAAAGTAAGTCACAGTAATTTTTAAGTGGACGTTTCGACAACATAGATTTACCTGTCATCATCAGCAGTGTCAGCAAGGCAGTGAAAAACTGAAGGTGCAATACATTTTAGCTTTTTTCAGTTTTATGCTGCCTTGCTTACATTGCTTATAATTGCAGCTGAATCTATGCTGTCGAAACGTCCAGTTTTAAGGATTACCTTGGCTTTATTTTTCCTCCATAGATAATATTTAATAATAAAAAGAACATAGAATGCTCTGAATTGTAAAATTTATTTAAAAACACAACAAACTGACGAAAGGCATGTAAAACGCGAAGAGCAAAACATGATATCTTAATTTTAACTTCAAACTTTGACATCAATCTTTGTGACGCAGCCTTGACGAAATCTTACTTTTTCCGTTAGTCGTTGATCGGGATCAACGTGACACAATGACGTAATGAAAGAGCGAGTCATGTTATCCAAGCGACTTGGAAAAGCGACTTCTGCAAACAATAACTGAGTTTTTCGTACAGCAATTTTTAAATTCGTGCATAGTGGTTCGGAACGTCATTTTTACGACAACCGTGGTCACAACTCGCAAGATTATTGTTCCGACTCCCATCCTAGCCTCGTTGCAGCGTCCTTGGATAAGATGTTTTACGATAATCATTTCTTATTGGTGGGATCTAACAAGCAGCAAATTAAAGAAGTCAGAAGCAAAACTCACTGGAAACTTCTAATTCTGGCTTCGTCCTATAATAGCGCCTTCGTCGCTTTCTCGTGACTTCGGATCATGATAACGAAGTAATCAAAAATAAAAGGAATATCAAGGCCCCTAAATTTTTGTTTAACTATATTACGACAGTAGCCAACTTCGATACTTCCAAATTATAGCCGAACTGAAGCATGATTATTTTTCATTCATATCCCCCCAATTCCTAAAAAATTTTTGTCCGCTTCTGTGAGGCCCACCTGTCATTCCTTTCAGAGTTGCCTTATACGTATCGATTAATGAATGACGTCGAAACGGCGAGCGGCAGCTAATCGTTTCATACGTCACTACCCCCAAAGAAAAGTAATCCACAGCACAAGTGTGTCCGTTGTGAAGGATCATTTCAGGAGCAATGTAACTGAAAATAACACCAAAAAATCTTTAAACTACCAGTGCATAACACTAATTACTCATGTAAATGAAAAATGAGATTTAACCAAAGTAAGTGGATGTCAGTCAATATAAAGTGCCCTTAGTATGATGTCACCACTGCGGAGCATGATAATTTCAGTTACTGAAAAATAGGAATTTATACGTCCAAAAGTGGGGATGACAGTGCCCGCATGAACCCCTGGTTACGCTGCTGATTGCAGACGTTATGGGGCTATAATTTTTGGAACTTAGTTAAACTAAGCTGCAATTTATGAGATTTCAGTAAAACTGCAAATTGCACTTACCCTGGCGTTCCGCAGAACGTGAAAGTATTACAATCATCAGAATGCATCATTTTGCTAAAGCCAAAGTCAGCCAATTTCAAAACACCTAAAAATCATTGGTAGAGAGATACTCTTTCGGAACCATAAACTACTGTGGTTATTGCCAGCAGATTCAAAATTGTTAACATATTTATTCAAATTCTAAGCGTTTCAGATCTATTCTTTAAGCCTTCTTTAGAGAAAAAACTAATACTTCAGTTTCGAAAAGGTTTAGAACTAGAATAAAAATGTTGCAATTTTGAATATGCTGACAATAGCTACCTCATGGTACCTAAAAATCAACCGCTAAAGTAAACAAAAAACATACCAAAAAAAAGCCACCGTTGTACCTCGTTTTCCAATAAGTAGATTTTCGGTCTTCACGTCACGATGGATGACTCCAAGTGCGTGATGCAAGTAATTCAGTCCTTCTATGACACATGCAACTATGTATTTAGCCACGTCAGTATCTTGAGGACCGTTTGCTTCCAGAAAGGAAAAAAGATCTCCTCCCAAACACGCTTCAGATAACAGATACACGTGATGAGAAGAATAGAAAGTTTTGTGGAACCGAGGAACAAACCTAAAAACTAGAAAGTTAATATGGGCAGAGGAGTACACTTGAAGAGCTCTTTCGATTGTATTCCACTGAAGTCGTTCAGCTTCTACTAAACAAAATCGTGTTTTTAATGCGGAAAACCCTTACACGCGTCTCCCTCTGAAATTCCAGCGTACACCCAGGGCCGTAATGAAAATTTGCCGGCCCCAGGGCTACTTTTTGGGGAGCTCATGCTTTTTTTTGCAGAAGCAGCACTGCAGCAGACCTTTTTCTTGGAGGACGCCATTTGGCTACTTTGGCTTGGCACGGGCTCGTATCACGGGGGTCCGCAGCGATATAGCCCCATTTTCCCACCTTAATTCTACGCCCCTGCATGATCGCAAGGTTTGGAGTTTGACACTCAAGCGCGTGAACTCTCGAGTTGCAAAAAAAGCTTATTTCAAATATTAGCAAATATTTTAAACTTACTAGTAAATCAATTACTGCATAAAAAAGATCAAATTTTCATGATACTCGCTGTATTACGCCGAAGTGTGTTACCAGAGCTGGGCACTCGGTACTTTAAAAGTAACGACGATATCGGTACCGATAATTTGCCAAAAAAAGTACCGTCGGTACCGATAACGGTACATTTTTAAAAAGTAACGACGATATCGTTACTCGGTACAGATTTTCGGTACTTTTGAAGCGAAACTTTTTTTTTAAAGTAATTTTTGTTTTGGTTTTTGTCTTGCAAAGCAACGAAATTAAAGCCTTATCAAGCTTTTTGTCGTATCTGGTGCTAGTGTAAGATCTGACTCGTATTCTCAGTGTCTCACGCGAATCTTGATACTGCAAGCGAAGACGTCGGTTATATCAACAAGGTGACAGCGGCTCGCTTACTAAAACAAGCATTCTCATATGTGGCAACATGATCATAACCTGTTGGTCTCCTTCATTAGTTATGAGGCTAGATATAAAGAGTATCTGTAGGAACTTACTGTTTACTAGTAGCCTAAGTTCCTACATATCATCATCAGAAACTAGCCGTGGAGAGCAGAGGCTTTTGTCGCACCCCTGCTTATCTGGTTACGTTGCTACATTCGAACAATACTAAGGACGTGAAAGAGCTTATTATTTTTCTCAGAATTTGCAGGTCTATAGTTTTACTTTGATTCAGTGACACAGAAATAAATTTTTTTCATGTAGTCTAGACCAGTGGTATTCAACCTTTCTTACACAATCCCCACTTTTGGGAAAGTGCGGGTCCAAATTGCCCCCACAAAGCACTACACGTCCGCAGATCTACTATTTTTCCACAAAAATCGGTAAGAAACAAAAAAAAAAAAAAGATTTGCATGCGGCCCGCAGTTGGTCCAGCTCTGGCGTTGAGGAATTTTTTTATGATTTTCATAAAATTTTGTTATTTGCAACACATTTGTAAAGTTTTTGAAAGATCATTAAATAGGTATGTTGCTAATAAATCTAAATTTATTTCTACAAATTCACCACAGTATGGAAACATCTATTTAAAACCCGGCAGTCTGTTTCACTCTATCTTATTCAAATAGAATAGATTCTATTTGAAAAAGATACCGCTGATGATCCCTTTTGGGTGAAACAGGCTGTCAGGTTTTAGGTAGATGTTATTAAACTGTGGTGAGTGAATTTGTATATTTGCTCTAACTGAACTCAGTTATCCAGCACTTTTTGAAACACTGATTCGCATCGTTATTGAATTTATTTCTATTCAGAAATCAATTATTAACAATATTGGTAGTAGAATTTGTCCATAACGGCACCTCTAGGCAATTTAAAAAAACTGCCATTACAGACAAATTGACGTCATAGGCGCACGCAGAGAGAGGCTACGGTGCCATGCCCCCCTTTGGCCCGGTAATAATGTGCCAAAACCTAATCTTTAGTCTATAATTTCTCAAACTAATAATGGTTGCAGCCTCCTTTCATTTATTTTAGCCAAGCTTCTGCTTTTAGACATAAGGTGCGAAAACATTTTTGCATTGTCCATAGTGACTGCTCTCACTGCATGCCCTTTTTCGATAAATAGTTCGCTAAACTGAGTGTTTTTTATGTGAAAACCGCAAAAATTCGTTGGCGACTGAAATTGCGTCCAACGTTATAAAATGTTTCAAATTCAAAGCATTTATTCTGAAAACGCATACGGACCGGTCTCAAACTTCGCACGGAGTCGCAGCCCGGTGGTTGCCGATCGACCACAGATCTACAACAACGTGGTTTCGCGGAACTTTTCGAAGATGTTTTCGCGGAAAAAACCGGAGAGTTTTCCGCTTTTGCTTTCTTTAGCTTACTCCAAAAAAGTTACCGAAATATCGAGTAAAACGGTCTAAAAAAAAACGACGGTACCAAAAACGGTACATTTTTTAAAAAAGTACCGACGGTATCGATAACGGTACTAAAAAAGTACTGCGTTACTAAAAAAAGTACCGACGGTATCGATAACGGTACTAAAAAAGTACTGCGTTACAGTACCGCGGTACAAAAGTACAGCCCAACTCTGCGTGTTACGAGTGGCGGGGTCCATCTCCGCGACTTAGCGCCTGGACAACGTAGCTCAGAAGAAACGTGGCAGCAGAGGCGAGCCATAGACGACACTGTGTCCGATTTGAGCGGCCCGGGAGTTGAACCCAAGACCTTTTGCGCCGATAGCGATGTCTTTAACAATAGCGCTAACCTGCCGGTCCAGTAAATTAATTACTGCATTGAACAAGCGGAATTTAAGCCACCGCCCTAGTTACAATACGGCGTCTCGATTTCTTTGTCGCGTTTTTAATCGAATAGTCTTGCAAAAAGTTTCTGCGTCGGCAAAATGGCCCTGAAGGCAAAGTTTGACCGCTGACAAAAATTACGTTGCTTGATTATTAGGCGGATTAAATGAGTCATTAGCCTCAAGCGCGAAACTTTTTAACTTAAATTTGATGATCGCAGTTGGTGGAGCGACCTTTGTTTTGGCAAAGTGTGCTGATTTAAAAAAAGCACATTCTCAACACAAAGACTCAAAGTACGATTTTAACAAAGGAAAACGTTCCGCCAGGAATATCTACATGTTCTCAGGGTGGGGACTCGATACCCAAAAAAGTAAAGAAATATTCGATAGTTCACCAAAAAGCGAAGAAATAATCGATTTCGATGGCAGTTTAAAAAAATAAAAAATATTGTAATCGATATTCGATATTACTCTGAGCATTTAGCGGTGTACGCCAAGCATTTTTTGTGATGTCCTCACATTCATGTGGTAACTTACAGACAAAGACGGACATTGTAACTTTGATATTAAAAATCTTTTTTGTTTTTTTAGGCACAAAAAAATTTATCAGCAAAAACAAGGTAATGACACATACCGACGATTATTTTAAATTTACTAAAGTGAGATAAAGTAACCTGGACAAAAAGAATCGAATATGGAATATCAAATTGCGCCGAAAAAAAAAAGTAAAGACAAGGCCATATTCGATACTCATTCAAAAAAATAAAAGCTCCAGCGCATTCGATGAACAAAAAGTAAAGAATATCGCAATCGTATATTGATTACAATCGATTTTTCCCAACCCTGCATGTTCTACAAAATATGCCTGTTGGTAGTGAAGCCAGAGGCAGCACGGGGGCACTGCGACCCTTTATGTGACGTGTGAAGACTCTTTTTTAGGGCTGTTATCAAACAATCAAATATTTGATTATTTGAAAATTTAAATTGTTTGAAGAATTATCAAATAATCTTTTGCCGAATTTCAAACAATTTTATTCACTTGGAATTTACAACTTTAAGACGTCAAAACACGTTTTGCGATGCAAGCGTGAGCAAAGAGCATAACTACAGCACTGAAAAATTGTCCATACACCCTTCCACCATCTTCAGTTGAAGTGGAAAGATGCTTCAGTGCTGCTGGACTATTTATTACTAATTTGAGATCTTTCTTTAAGTGATGCCATGATTGATATTTTGTGCTTCATGCGCTCGCATTTGCAGTTTGATTATTTGATTTGAATCGTCAAAAATTATTTGTTATTTGATAGGTTTAAAAATCCTTGTTTAATATAGCAGCCCTACTCTTTTTATTATGTCTTTATAGATCGATCACTAACAGGGAATAAAAACAGGGTTTCTCGTTGTCTAAACCAGGCCCTGACTCCCCCCAAATTTTCCGCTGGCTACGCCCCTGCATCCATGCATTCTGTTCACTTTCTTTTTTAACAGTCAACACTCCTTGAAGTAGGTGAAAACAAAGATATAAGACCTACCGTAATTGCATTCAACATGGCAGTAATTAAAATGATGATTGAGATTTAAGTCACATAGAAAGCCGGGATGGCTCTCTTACCTTGATCGCGCTAAATGAAGAATTTTGGTTTCATTTTCGATCTGTTTCTTTTCTTTCGGTTGCGCCAAATATTTCGAGCTGATTTTTTTCAAAGCAAAATATTCTTTTTGACCATTGTCACTAAAAATATGTGATTACTTGACACATGCTATGAATAAAACAGCAAAAAAGTGACAAAAAAAAACACATTTTAAGAAAAGTAATGCATATTTGTAATGAAAAGCAACTTACTGTTTGAATTGAAGTAAATCCACTCGAGCATATCCTCCCCCGCCAAGATAACGCACATGTTCAAAATCATTCAAGGTTAGTTTACTCCAGTCGATTGCGGAGTCATCAGAGTATCGAAGAGACGGAAGGGAATAATTATTTGATACACAACAAGATTCTTTCGCAGTTGTAATGTTCAAAGAACTGGAGTTTAATTTTTCGCCCAACTGGTCAAATTGCTTTTGTTCTGAATCGGAGTTGAATCCACTATCAACGGAAATTTCATCATACTGACGACACCTGCTACTGTCTTGCTTGCTCATTGGCTACAAACGTAAAACTCGATTACCGCCGAAAGCTGATAATCTGAACTAATCAAGCTGATAACAGATTGAAATTTGAAGCTACTATTTACTTCTAAAAAGAAAATAATGCTTAAGTTTAAGTTTATTCATTTTTCATTTATTTTCTAAATCCGCTTATCCTTGGGGGTCGCGGGAGCAGCAGCTCGAGTTGGAGCCTCCAAGCACCTCGATCCTCTGTAATAAAGGATAGATGCTCTGCCAAGGCGAGACCAGCTAAGATCTTCTACGTAATCTCGCCATCGAGGTCTAAGACGGCCTACAGGCCTTCGACGAATCGGTGTTGAACAGAGCAGTTTTTTGGCTGTTATTTCCTGGGACATTCGTGTCTCATGTCCATGCCAACGCAGTCGCGATCTTTCTAGTCGGAGAAGCAGCGCTTCGATGTTTAAAGATTCACGAATATCTGCACTTTTAACCTTGTCCAACAAGGTCAAACCGCTACTTCTTCTCAAGAATCCCATTTCGACTGCTTGAACTTGAGATCTCACTTTCTCATTCATAACCCAACACTCATAGCCATAAGTCAGAATAGGAACATAGACTGATCTAAAAACGGATAACTTTGCCCTGGTGCAAATAAGCTCCCGTTTCAGTACCACAGATCGGTGGAGCTGGCGCATCACTGCACTTGCTTTTCCGATGCGGATATTCAACTCGCTATTTTGTCTGCCATCACTCGTGAATGAGACGCCGAGATACTTGAATTTCTCCGACTGTTTTAGTGGTACTCCATCAATTTTGAGAGAGCACTGCTTTGGTTGTCTGGACAGGCACATGGTTTCTGTTTTTGTTGTACTGATTTTTATTCCGGCCACAGAGCATGCATCTGAAAACCTGTCAAGAGCTTGCTGGAGACCATTTTGGGTAGAGTCGAGTAGCACAAGATCATGTGCAAATGACTGACGTTGTACAGTGCAATCACCCCTATTTACTCCGCCACAAGACCCACTTTTCTTAATTATTCTATCCATATAAATAAGGAACAGAATAGGTGAAAGAGAGCAGCCTTGCCGTATAGTCCCACACTAATTTTACTCTGAAAGGTTTCGTTGTTGCGCTGTTAACACGAACACAGACCTCGGAATGCATGTACAGCAACTTAATAGCAGTTAGTAACTGGCCACCAATACCATACTGTAACAGCACTGCCCAAAGCTTGTCTCTAGGAATGCGATCATATGCTTTTTCAAGATCAACAAAACATGCATTGACCTCTTTCGCCTATTACCACGACTTCTCAAAGGTTTGCTGCAAAGCAAATATCTGGTCCATTGTGCTTCGGCCAGGACGAAAGCCACGTTGAGCATCCGCTAGTTTAGGCTCGACTATTTCACGGCATTTCTTTTTTAGGTATTTGGCATAGACCTTACCCGGAACACTGATGAGAGATATGCCCCTATAATTGGTACATTTTCTCTTGTCTCCTTTCTTGTAGATAGGTATTATCACACTGGTTTGCCATTGCTTTGGTGCTAGCTCAGTCCTACCAGCCACCTTACAAACACGAGTCAGCCAACGAACACCATATATGTTCATCGCTTTCAACATTTCAGGTCTGATATCATCCTCACCAGGTGCTTTTCCAGTTTTCAATGATTTGATAACTGTATTCACATCTGCTTCGGTTATCTGAATATCTTCCCCAACCTGTTCCTCGTGAGTTTGTGTCAATGTAGCATCAACTGGGTTTAAAAGATCACTAAAGTATTCTCCACACCGACTCAAAATCGCATCTTGATCTTTCAAAGTGACGCCATTTGAACCTTCGATAAGGGAAAGCGGCTTGAAATCTTTTTCCACGCAAACGGCGAATGGTCTGCCAGAATACTTTGTTTGCCATTTCAACTTTAAGTTTTGCAATTATATTTGTTACTGCTACTTGTTTGCATATTTTTTTTCACATTATTTTGAAACTAACGCTGGCTCATACCTAGATTTCATCATTGCAATGAACATTTTGAACTCATATTTTTTGTCTCTTTAATCTCAACATTTTGCTTTTATGCTTGCGAATTGATTCAGTTGCTCATAAGTAACGCAGTCGTTGAATGACCGGAGGCGAAAAAAATTTTTTCTTCACCTATTATTCTTGTTTGGTTTAATCGTGCTTTGACAATAGGGTCACTCTGCAATCAATAGCCGGAGTTCAAAAAGCAATCCTAAACATATGATTGTCTGAAAGTGTGGTTGCAACCAAGTTTCGACGCGCAAAATTTCTAAAGTCAAAGTTTTCAGCTTATATAAGTTCCTGTGGACCAGTATGCTACCGCACACAGGCAAACAGCTTTATAATTTTTTGCCGCCGACACAAGGCAACTAGATCAGGGCTGGTCAAACGCGGGCCGCGAGACCAACTTGTGTGGCCCTCGGGCACTTACAGAAATATAAACTCCTATCGTGAGTGAATCAAGCCGAAGACCTTTTTTTGCTCTTCACTTAGCTTCAGTGGAAAATAGGACATTTCAGAACGCGTCGAGCTTTTTTCTTTTGCTTTACCAATCAGTGCCGCCTCGGCTTCAAAATATTTTTCAATGTGGCCCTTCGTGTGAAACGTTAGCCACCCCTGAACTAGAGAATGATAAACAGTGATGGGCATGATAAACCTCTCTGTATAAAAGCGATAACGATATTCGATAATTTCAAAAAAACCCTGGACGATAACGATAATTAATAAATCTCAGTTTCTTAAAGCGATATCGGTAATCGATAAATTATCGCCGATAAATTTTTCCGATAAATGTTGCGGTGAATTTTCAATCTGTTGCCTATGACGAAGTTTTTTTGTAAGCCAATTTGCAAAAACGTTTTTCTAGATTTTCCAAAAAAAGGGAGCAGTTCACGAACTCTGTCGTGGCATTAAATTAACTAAAAAGAGATTTTTTGATGCGCAAACAAACTGTATGAACACCGCGTATTTTGCCATAGCGCCAACTCACTAATTTTGAACAATGTGTGCTGTACATAAAGAATCGTTTATAGCGATAATTTATCGGCGATAACCAAATATATTACAAAAGCAATATCGGTATCGATGAATCAAAACTGTTTTGAGCGATAACGATTATCGGTAATAAATTATCGCCGATAAATTAATATCTCGATAAAGGCCCATCTCTGATAATCTTAGGGTTAGGCCTATATTTCCACTGCGCAAAAGGAGGCAGGGCTGGCGAGTCGTAGTAAAATCGATACGATTCTGACTCTCAGGCAAGGGCGTTGGAAGGTGGGGTCTGAAGCCCCCTCTATATTTTTGCAGCCCCCCCCATAGAAATTTTCAGCCCCCCTTTTCAAACATTTATTACTACAACACACCTTATTGCACTTCAACGATAGCTCATGGCGTCATTGGTTGTTCGTTTCTTTACTTCATTGATACCATCAATCCAAGGGAAGCCTACTAACTTCTGCAACTTTGTGACAAAAGTGAACAAAATCGCAAAAACTGTTGGATTTCCTGGTACCTTCGTGCACAAAGCTTTTAGAGCTTTACTATGATATCACAGTAAAATTTTCTCCGATTTTAGTAGAAACGTCTGAGCAAGTAACAGCGAAACAAGAAAATATCAATTTAGAATTAGCTAGCTTATCCTAGTAGCAGTGGCGTAGCGAAAAATTTTTAAAGGGGGTGTGGGACCACATTTTCTACAAAAATTTCAAGCGTATTTTTTTCGGCAGAACAAATTTGAAGCTGATTGAGAAACAAGAAAAGCTCTATCCGGGGGTATGCTACCCCGAAAAATTTTTGAAAATTTACATGCTCCAAATGGCCATTTTATCGCTTTTTGATTAATTTTCACACAAATTTTGTTCAAAATTTTGACCCTAATTTTGTGCTTCGCCAAATTATTATCCTAAGCAAGGTCGAACAGCGCATTGATCGCTTTCTCGTGATAGGAAGATAAATATGCAATTGAATACAAAAAAATACAATGCATTTTGTTCGCACATTTTCGATTATGCGTGCTTGAGGCTAGGAGCGTATTTAGGAGGTGGGGAGCATTGGGCCATGCCCCCCCTTTTGACTCTGCTTTTTAGCAAAAAAGAACAAAATTAATGGTGCCAAGTGACTGAAATATGCTAGACTCTTTTGATGATTTCTGTAGCTTATGGCCAGGGACGGATCCAGGGGGGTAGGATGAGGAGTATGCATCTTCCCACCAGCCATTTTCAAAAATGCTTTTGATGTATACAACTTTTCCATAATTTTGGACCTCTTTGATAGCAATAAGCCTTACGCCTAGCATGCACAACCGAAAATGTGGGGACAAAATGCATCATATTTGGCGAAACACTCAGAAATGGGGTCAAAAAATTTAAAGAAAATTTGCGTGAAAATTATTCAAAAATCACTAAAATAGCCATTAGCCTACAGCATGTAAATTTTCAAAATTTTTTCCGGGGCAACATGCCCCCGGACCCCCCTGAATCTTTACTGTTTCTTAATCAGCTTTCAATTTGTTCCGCCGAAAAAAAAATACGCCTAAAAACGTGGAAGTTATGGCCCCCCTCTTTTTGAAATTTCTCGCTACGCCACTGCTTAAGGCGTAAGGCTTATCGCTATCGAAGAGGTTCAAAACAACAGAAAATTTTATAGCCTACATTAAAAACATTTTTGAAAATGGCAAATGGGAGGGTGCATACCTCTCATCTTAGTCCTACCCCCCTGGATCCGCCCCTCAGCCATAACCATAAGCTAAGCTACTGACCATAAGCACCATAAACCATCAAAAGAGTTTGACATATTTCAGTCACCTGGCACCATTAGTGTTGTTCTTTTTTATTAAAAGGCGGAGTCAAAAAAAGGAGGGGGATGGTACAATGCCTCCTTGCTAAATATACGCTCCTGCCTAGGAGCCTGAGACTAGGAGCTTGTGAACAGATAATAAGTTCATTTAAAGGAGGTTTACACGTTTGCAAACGTCGATCTGGCTACTGTGTGCTATGCTAGTAGAGGAAAGCTTGAGCTCATCAAGCTGTCTCCTAGTGACTTTTACTGAATTTAAGAGCATGGTACGCTTGACGTAAGTTGCGATAGCAAGGACCGCTATGTACGTAAGACACGATAGCAAAGATATGCACGTAAGACACGATAGCAAAGACCGCGTTACCATACCAACCTCTGGTATGGTAACGCGAATTTCAGTTTCCTCTACTTAAAAATGGGCTACTTCCAACGCCCTTGCTCTCAGGTATTTTTTTAGTTCGACTCCAACTCCGACTCCGTTTTTTTTCTGTTCGACTCCGACTCTCGACTCTGGCAAGCATAATTTTTCAACTCCGACTCCCACGACTTGACTCCCACGACTCCCACGACTCCGACTCGCCAACCCTGGCTAAAAAGAAGACGACTGTTTACTACATTTGCTGGTAAGAAAAACTAGCTCATCTCAACTGATTTGCGAAACACTCGCGGGCCTGCTTTCACTTGGGCCAACAGTAGGCCTATACTTTGGTAATTTGTTCATGGCATAAAAAACCTTCCATTCGTGCGAAAGATTGGGAGTAGAGATGGCACGGGCCGCTAGGAGATCCGCCAACGAGCCCGTAACCGGTCTTTTTACTGGTCCGCTAACGACCCGGTTCTATCTTTGGTTATTACTGGGCCGCTAACGAGCCGCTAACACTTCTTGAAATCTCTGTAAGTTTGATTAATGTGATTAAAGGTTCGTAAAAAAAATGGGCTTTGGGCGGGCTGGGCTTTATTTTTAGTATGAGTTGCCGGACCGGTTACGGTTACTGGGCTAGAGATACCGGGCCGTGGGCGGTCTGGGCCTCAAAAAAGACAGCCCAAGCCATCTCTAATTGGGATTCCGAGTTGAGCATATTTTTTCGATTTCGACTCCGACTCTGGCAAGCATAATTTTTCGATTCTGACTCCGACTCCCAAGAAAAACCTCGACTACCACAACTCCCAACTCCGACTCGCCAACCCTGAAACGAGGACAGGTTTTTTGAAGGTCATCACGTCCGCAGATGCTTAATTTTCCGCCCAAATGAAGTGAAGAGCACAAAAAAGGTCATCGCGTCCGCAGGTTGTAGTTTGAGCTGAAACTTCCCAAAATTTTCTTGTTACCATGATTTGACAAGTTTTTACTGTTCAAAATGCCAAAAAGGAGGACATTTGGGCACTTTTTAGCGTCCTCGGAGGACAATTAATCATTTTTTGTTAAAAAGAAGAACATACACAGAGTGTTAAAAAGGAGGACATACAGTGTCAAAAAAAAGGACATACAATGGTGAGCCTTAGAGATGGCTCGGGCTGACTTTTTTGAGGCCCGGACCGCCCACGGCCCGGTACCTCTAGTCCAGTAACTGTAATCGACCCGGCAACTCATACCAACAATAAAGTCCAGCCCACCCAAAGCCCATTCTTTTTATGAACCTTTAATCATCAAATTAAAGGATTTCAAAAAGTGTTTGCGGCTCGTTAGCGGCCCAGTGAAAAACACAGATAAAACAAGGCCATATTAGCGGATCAGTAAAAAGACCGGTTAACGGCTCGTTAGCGGGTCGTTTAGCGGCCCGTGCCATCTCTAGTAAGCCTACAGTGATAATTATAGACTATTCGGTTTTTACCTGAAAGATAAGCTTTATCCCAATGAACAAAAAAACAAGTATTTTGCATGCTGAATTTTGTTGAACACAAAATTTTGTATTTTGTTGCATATTTATCCTTCTTACAGACTCACTCCGCAACACAAATCTGTTCTAATATTGTTGCTTAGAGAGGAGCTCCCCGGCCTTCACCGCTCCGAATCTGTCTTCTTCGAAACCATAACTCGATTAAATTAAAAGAATATATTGCTTCTTGAACAGAAAACCAGCAACGGAAAACGGCAAAAAATAACTGAATGTTTACTCGAAATTAAAGAACTAAAAATGATGCTGGGCATAAAAACTTTTCAGAATAAAACATAAGTCCACCCGCTTACTTACTCCGCGCAAAAAGAACTTCAAATAAAGGTGTTCGGTGCTATAAACAGTACGTAGTGCAAAAAAAGGCAGTGCCGAAATGTGAAGTAGGCCTACTAATCAATAATTAGGTAGTGTGGAAACAAAGGCAGTGCAGAAACGCAAAGTAACAAACCAATAAGCGCGACAGCTTGGAGGAAGCACACTACAAATTTTAACAGTTGTAAAATGTCAATCGTTCCTACATTGGACAAATAAACCATAAATCATCAGAACCGGGTTCGAAGCCAAAAGCAAGACAAATTATGGAAATTGGTGCTGTAACAATCCTCCTATCACGAGAAAGCGATCAATGCGCAATACGAGCTCGCTTAGGAGTTGCCAGCCATCTGTTTATCGCACCAAGATGGGGGAATCCCGCTAAGTGTTTTTCCCAACGGCACAACAAGCAAACTTGCCGGCTTGTTCTCCACACTGTCCCTTTAATGCTGAACGTCAAGCAGGGAAGGTGTGAATGCCAATTTTAAAGTCATTGATTTGACCCGACTCGAAATCAAACCCGAGTCTACAGCTCCCGAGGCAGACGCTCTTACCACTTGGCCATGTGAGCTGTTTGTTAAACAATGTTAAAAAGGTGCAAAGATTGCAAAAATGACTTTCTTTTGACTTTAAAAGATGAAAGCAATAGCGCGAAGTAAAATGTTGTGATGCGGATATTTTTTACGGAATGGATCAAATCTTAGTACTCCCTCGAAAAGCTAATGTCGAAAATTTTTTCAAGAAACCGAAGAAAGGGTGTGGATGCAGACTTGAACTCACTGCAAAAGTGATGGTCTTGTGGTTAGCCTAGCCTGTAGATCAGTATCTTTAAAGGCAGTTATTGTTAAACCAATTGCACATGGAGTTGGCCAAGTGGTTGGTGTATTGGGCTCCAAAGCTGGCTTCGCGGGTTCGATGCTCAACTAGGTCATCTCTATGATGCATGTACTTCACTACCACAAGAATCCCAAGCTGCAATAAAGTGGCTTGAAATAAGAAAAAAAAAATAAACTATGTAATTTGGCCCAAAACTACGGGTAGATTCTAGTCATTCTATCATGAGCTGCAGAAACTGGATTTATGGTACTGGTACCACTCTGCCACTGCAGTCTATCTAGCCTAGTTTTTATGCTAGTACTTTTCTATTTAAGCTGTTATTGTTCATTGTCGTGATATTTTATTTCTTCATCAACAATTACCGGTACTTTAGCCTACTTATAGCTTGTACTGGTACTGGTATATTTTTAAATTTTAGGTTTACTTTAATATTTCTGCCGTAAGTAAATGTGTGTATGATTTTGTAAATTATAGAATTAAAATTCAATTTTCATTTGCTTGGACTTTAATAAAATGGCTGGTCGTGGAAATGAAATACAGAAACAAATTCAAAGAGACTGGGCGAATAGGGAATACATCGAAGTGATTACTAGCAGTATTAAGAAAATAACTGACTTTCTCAATAGCTTTGATTTATCTTGTCGCTCTCGTCTTGCATCATTAAATGAAAAATTAACTGATTTGGAAAGAAGAATTGAATATGTAGAAGCTCGAGTTGTGATGGGTGAAGCTTTAAGTTAATTTTTTTGAAGTGACTAGGCATATGCTTACAAGCCTATAACATTAGCCGCTTTGGTTTATTTTCTAACTTTTTTAGGACCTCGTACAACTGGGAAAGTGTGAAGGTAGTATAAAATCAATGAAGTGGCTATTTGTATGGGCTTGTGCTAATAGCTACTGCCTACTTGTTCTTTGTTTTGTTTTATCACATTTTTTGATGCATTATTTAGCACTTTATAATATGTCTCCATATGTTTTTGCTACTGTACTTATAGTACTTTCTCGTAAAAAATGCAATGCTACAGTTATAAAATATATTTTATTTTTTGATGCTTACACAATTAGTCAACAAGACTTTGATGTCAAAAAAAGGAAAACTATATTATAATTGTGGTATTATACCAAGATGCGTAATGAGTAGTGGGATCCGTCTCTGTGACTTAGTATCAATACCTGGGCTGCACAGCTATGTGGAAACATTGCTGCAGGAATAAGCCATTGGGACAATGTGTGTGATTTCCACAGTTTGAGAAGCAAACCCAAGATCTACTGTGCCCATAGTAATGTCTTTAACCAGTACACTGATGGGCCATTGTAATAGCCTATATTTTAATGGTATGATTAATATGTGTGTCTTTTGATTAATTGTCCGTCAATGACATATTGTAAAGAAAATGTCAATTCAACTTTACAACTTACAAAATTTCGTGAAATGCTGCAAGTTTATTTTACTTCCATGTATGATTATGAAAATTGCAAGAGTTTTTGCAGTTAATTCAAAACTGCATAGTTTTAGTTAGTGTACGTGTTCTTCATAAAAATTTAAAGAGGCCTAATGTTACATGTTGTAATAGTGTTGTGCTAAAACTTTTTGCTACATTTCTTATCAAAATGTGTTTGTGATGAGTTTAAAGTGGTTTTAAAATTTTTGCACCTATGTATGGAGTGTAAATCTTTTTTGCAGAAGCTAATCATGAAAACTTTAGATTTTTTCCCTTGCTGTAATACATTGTATGTTTCTGTCCTTTAGATATGTGAAATACTGTTCGATGATCAAAAAAAATGTTATTTTCATTATGCTTGCGGTATTACACAGAAGCATGTAACAAGGGGTCATCCTATTTTTAGGATTTTTGCAGCTGCGTGTGACAAGTGGCGGGGCCCATCGCAGCGGTGGAGAGCTTTAGGCGACACTGTGTCCAATTTGGCCTGTCCAGGAATCTAACCCAAGACCTCCTGCGCCAATATGCAGAGCAGTCTATGCCAACCAGCCTTTTTTTTGATGATATACATTCCTTTTAAAAATATATTTGTGAAACACAGCTCCTCATCAGAACTTGATGTTATTGTGAAAACAAGTTAAGCTGCAAAATGTGATTGAAACTAAAGTGCAAAACTATTCGGTATGGGACAACTTCGTGCTAGAGACATCTAACCCCCCAAAAAAACTGTTTCAACATCAAGTTAGTCGCACCAAAAATTTTGTCTCATTGTCTTGTGATATTTTTAAATCGGAAAGATGATTCTTGCATAAATTTCTTTTTGTAAGATGAAGTTCAAATTCCACAATTGCGAATCAAATTTTTTCAGGGCAAGTCAAGCATACAAAAATAAAAAAAAAAGGCAATACCAGTATTCGAGAGTATGTGTGCTGTTTGGTTTTTATATTGAAAGATCCAATTTGTTTTGGTAACTTTTGTTGTTTTAGTGATCAATACATACTTGTGCTATCGTTAAATATTTTTGTGTTAAATTTTTTCAGTAAATCGGTTAGCATTTCTTACATTTCAGTCACATTCAGTATTTTATTCAATGCTAAGGCTACATATTCTGTGCGATATATATATGTAAACACAAATAATCTTATTTGTAAATAACTATTTTGTGTATTCATACATTTATCTCCAATTATGTTCATCGAACAAGTCTTCCAGTATATTTGCTTGTAAGGTTCGCCAGCTTAACTGCGTGTAAAGAATTGAAAACAGTATTCGAACTTTTTTCAAGAATTGAAAACAGTATTCGAACTTTTTTCAATTCTTACTTAGCAATAAATTGTAAGTTTTTACTGGAACTTACGATGAAGTATAGCTAACTAAACTGACACACTTCCAAAAAGCTTTTAGTTGTCAGTAAGTCGGCATGTTTTTATAAATCGTAACCTCACGGCTATCACTCAATAATTTTGTGTATGACTAATACAAAAATTTGTTGTTGACAGTGGCACATCCCGCTCCCAGCTGGCTCTGCTCTGGTGGCCGATAATGAGCATCATGAT
This sequence comes from Trididemnum miniatum, assembly GCA_964006365.1. Lineage (NCBI taxonomy): Eukaryota > Metazoa > Chordata > Ascidiacea > Aplousobranchia > Didemnidae > Trididemnum > Trididemnum miniatum. Next base: position 3,168,824 of record OZ023243.1, on the reverse strand, counting down.
TTTACTCTTGTCACTGATGATAGCCATGTGGTTAGAAACAGTAGTTTTTTGTGTGAGTGACTTTTACGGCAAATGTCTGCGTATTAGTGTCATTCATTTGTTACAAGTGTACTATTGAGTTCTCATTGAATACATTGGTTGTTTTTCGACGCTTGTTGAATTCAGTGCTTTGCAAACAAATAAGGGGTTATGAACTGTCAAAGACGCTTGCGTGCCAGGGGCGTGCCCAGAAATTTAAAGGGGGGGGAGGTAAATTAAAGCCATGCCAGTGAGCTTTTGTGCTTGCTTAAACTTCTGCCGGACTTATCCTTTTAAAATCTCTTAACGGCTGTGGTTTCCTTGCAATCGAACGTGTTACCGGTCTGGATAAATTTCTGTGGCTAACGTAACTTGGCGTTCTAATATTTTTTATATGACGTTAAAAGTACCCCCCAGAACTACCTTTAACAGAGTAATGCTGGCTAGCCATTTAGCAGTTACGAATATTAGTTTTACACCGTGAAAGTTTTGTGCGTATGTTTTTCATTACTTCAAAAAGTAACTAAGGTGCAGGCTGTGCTATAATAGAGAGTCCGTTTTAGCTATAAAAATGTCGATTCTTAAAGTGTATAACCCCCAGTAGTCGCAGGTAACTCAAAATTTGCAGTCGTGAGGATGGAGTTTCGACATGAAAACTCAGTCGTTGCTGGCTTTCCATTTTAAAACAGGAAACTTCATCTGGACGGTAAGTGGTTTATGTAAACCTCCAGGGTGGAGTTTACTGCAGCTCTCCAAAAAAGATCATTTTTAAATGAGCAAATGCAACCTCAATCTTAATACTTGTTAAGTGCTAGGCAATACACAACAGATCAGATGATTAGTAAACGGTTTATGCGATAAACAGCAATGTAAGAACGAAATAACTGAACAAATGGATTGCACATGCACTTGAAAAAAATTAAAAATAATCAGGAGTGGAAAAATCACTCAAATAGACCTGTTAATGATCATTGTAGCCTACGATACGTCCACATATCGAAGATGACAAAAAGTTGACTAATGTAGCACGTATTACATACAAAACAGTAGGAGTAGGTTATTTGCAAAAACTATCGGTTGTGTACAAGTTTCAAACAAAAATATAGTAGCCTATTTAACCCACGGATGCAAAAGCGCGAAAACTCCACCGCTTCTGTATACGTTATTTGACTGGAAAAGCATGGCTAAAAAGTTAAATAGTGATCAATGTGATCAGAACTCAGTTTGTTAAAAATACTATTTAATGAAAGTGCACTATAATCCAAATGAAAAGCGACTGTAGCTGAGTGCATGAATGAGAAAAAGTGACAAGCATCACATTTCACGTCGATTACGGCAAGAGAAAAGCCTTTTACACCGGAATCGGTGAACGAAACAACCGCTTTCACATCCCTGATGTGGCCACCAGCTCATCAAGAAAAGTTAACTCTAGGTACCTTTGGATCAGTGGTTTTTAACGGGGGTCAAGTGAAAAATCTGGAGTCCCGAGTGTTGCATCGTTTGCTCGTTCAATATACACCTCCTTTGCAGATTATGCAGGAGATTACGAAGCCAGTATCTTAAGAATAGGGTCCGAGGGTATGGAAAGCTAAGAACCACAGCTTTAGATGAACAGATTAAAGCAAACTTTACCCAACCCTTTATACAATCTGCATTTAAAGGTTCGATAGTTCTAAGCAACAACACTGCTATTTAAAAATTAAAAAAAAAAAAAAGTCGAATCAGCTCACATACAACTTTATAATCTAATTAATATACTATGCTATCCCATTGTAAGTCAACACACCCTTAAAGATATGCTCATTTGCACTTTCAACGGAAAAAAATATTAGTTAAGTAAAAAATTACAGCTATTTGTTACTTCAAGTGGTTGTAAACTAAACAGGATTGAAAAGAAATTTAGTACCAGGCTCGTGACGCACCGAATGTAATGGAAATTCCTTAAAAAGCAATATCATAGCACAGCAACAAAATTAATCATATCAAATTTGGAATTAGATTGAAGAAATAATGATATGTTCAATGCAACATGAAATTAAGGTCAAAACAGACTAACAGTTAAGTAGGAATGGTAAGAACGCCAGAAGGCTTCAATATATCAATACCACCGTGTAAGACGCATACACCTTTCAGGCCAGCTTTGATCAGTTCAGCAGCAAACGAACGGTCATCTCTGTTCGATTGATTTCCAACTACTACCGATACTTTAGGCTTGGATTGCACAATTGCTTGAACTACGGCCGCAGTAGACTTGTTTGGAAACGGACAGTTAATGCTTTGAGGTACGGATCCTCTGTTGAACTCGTCAGAGCTACGGACATCGACAACACATATTTTGGGCTTGCTGTTTTTGGTGATTTTTGCAGGAGTTTTTGAATCGTTGCTTCCACGTAGTTCACAGAGTTGGATCAAATCTTCAGCTGAAATTCGGCAGCAGATTTCTCGTTTCAAATCACTGAGAGAGATTGACATGTTTGACAAATCACTTTTAGGCTGCGAGTTATAATCAAGTGTGTAATAAGACGCTGCTTCTCTCTTATTTTTGCTGACTTGCTGAGCATGCATTCTATAAGTGGCACTCTTTGGTGTTTGGCAAAATATTTGGATGGATTTTTGCACAACTACGTCTATGTTAACCTCAGGAAGATCGGAAAAAAGTAGAATGCATTCATTGAAATCAGATTGTAAAAGTTGACTTCTTAACTGCAGCAGAATTGCGACTCCAATACAAAGAGGGAAGGATGAGTTTCCAAGCAGCAAAGTATCCCACAAGTGGACAACTTTGTGCAGAGGAAAAACATGGGCAAACATAGTCAAAAACCAAGGTATTGCATACAAGTCTGGTATAAAGTTAATCTCGTTTAAATGGTTTGAAAGCACAGGGTCATGGAAAGTAATCAAATGGGAAAACCCCTTCAGGTACTCTTGAATAACAGCAGAATTGTCTTTGAGAAAAAATTTATGCAAATACTTGTCGATGAAAGCTGACAGTGACGCAAAAGCACAAGCTTCATCGTTAAAATTTAGGTGGACAAACACGGCACATAAAGAATCAAGACCCTGCCAATAGGTTAAGTGAGGGTGGGCCATAAGCCAAGCCTTCAAAACACGTTTCAATCTGTGGTGGGCTACTGGGGAAGATAAAACTGAATTATACTGGTGGCATCTGGGTATGTCCACAGCTATTTGCCTGTCGGTTACAATGGGTGTTTCTTTGTCTAATTGCAAATACTGCTCTGCGATATTACCAGTGACATCCAGTAAACCAGCCCAGACTTTTCCTCGACAAAATGGTGGTATATCAACTCGTGCTTCTTTCCATAAACGGTCCCGTAAATACGGGTAAGCTAGTAAAAGTCGCCTGAAAAGCGCAATTCTGTACACTTGGTATTCGAAGGCATTTTCCTTAATACTGATAGGAAGCTTTGATGTCTCATCATCTGTGTCAGCAGCTCCTTCTAGCTCAAGCAGAGGGTAAATCGAATTCACGTTTTCTTCTGTGACAATCAAGCGGTTTGCAATGGTATCCATAGACAAAAGGGTAAAATTAAAATCAAAAAGCGTTTCTGGCGATGACCCAACGCCCAAAACTTCTCCCGTGGATGTAGCAAAAAGTGGCAACTTTTTCACAGAAGACGTGGTAGTTACAGACTTCAAAGCATCTGACATCATGTCTCCTCCAGCTAAATTCCACAAATACCACATTTCATCACAATCCAAGTCATTCAAAGGATTGATAACCACATCGTCTTCGTTATTGAAACCAAACTCCAAAGCATGCTCACTTAAGTCTTCATTCACACATTGACTTTCTTCGCTGATTTCTTTGAGTAACTGTGAAGGTGTCATCCTATGTTCTTGCTCTATTGCCAAACCATTCTCCAGCAAACGTTGCAGTTTCACAACTGTATCGTTTCGTTCGCTCAATATCTTTGAATCAGCAAAACTCTGAAGCAAATTTTGCATTACTGCCTGGGCACTAGTACATTGGCAGAGCTTCAAAACACGCTCTATCGTCGTCTCAATTTTTTCTCCTTCCCATAGCAGCTTTTGATGTAATAATTCGAGCACTATGATTGCCACCGACCACGAATCAGACTTAAAACTTACAGCACTTTGTGTTGAATTAGAAGCCAGACTGATAAGGTGCTCTGGAGAAGAATATTTGGGAACTCCTAAAGGATTTAGAACTAGTTCTCCACCTTCGGTCATTCGATGCAGTCCATAGCAAGAGAGTTTGGGGATGTCTTGTGAGGTCAGCAAAATATTTTTCGGCTCTAAGCATAAGTGGATGATGTCACTTTCGTTCAAATATTCCAGGCCTTTCAGAATTCCAACAGTAGTCTGCAGGCAAAATTCCTGCCACTCAACAGCTGCGCTTGATGTTGGAGCTGTTATTTTGAGTTTTAAGTTTCGTAAATAATACTCTGAAACAGCAAAAACTCTGTCATGCTTTCCACATTTGAAATCAACGTAGCGACACAGATTTTCATGTTTCAATGTCAGCAGCTCTTGAGCCAGACCAAGCACCTTTATTGAATTGGGCGTCAGAGGTAATCCATTGCTTCCACAGACATTATGAGGAACAGGTTTCGTCACGAAAGACATACAGCCGAGGACCCTGTCGCAACTCATAATCGTTTTAATCTTTTACACTAATTGTTTAACCATTTAGAATCAGTAATAAGTATCTGAAACAACAAAACACAATTAACAATTCTACTGGAATTACAATAATTCTAGATATCGGTATCAAATTGTATCTCATTATTTTGAAACTGCACGACAAGTATTGCACCAATGAAATTACCAATGTATCTAATAGCTAGGTATACTTTTAATTTCCGGTAGATTACCTTCACTCAATTTATATAATCTCTACATATCACTAACAGCATATATACAAATGTGCAAACATTATTTACATTTTCCGTAAGCTTACCTTACAAGAACTCAAAACTATACATACATAATGTCCACAATTACACTTAAGTAAAAAATCTCTTTGAGTAAATTTCATTGTTGAATGAATTAATTAAAAATTAAAGCAATTTCTGAGACAACACAATACATAAGCAATTTTCATGGAAAAATCAACTACACAATTACGACGAACAAAAATCTATGCAAAGTTACAAATGAAACTTTACTACTGCATCAAAAGCATTAGATTTTATTGCTTTTAAGCAATACTTTATAACTGATAACTAAATAGCTGATTAGAGAATAGCTTTTAAAAATGTTGAATGTCCCAGAAGCTACACAAAAAGAGCGTGTCCTGAAACCTAACGCAAAAACAGTTAACCCTTTTCCAGAACTATTCTCAAGTTCTGTACCGCCAACCATTTATTCAAATAGCTGATTAAAAATATATCAATACAATGCTTACAACTTGAAATAAAACAGCAACAGACTTTGGAATTAAAGCTACTAATTACAATTAGTTTACCAACATAATTGGGTAATAATTCAAAAGGCTTTGCCAAAAAAATTCCACCAACATTAACTATTGTTTCTATCAATAACTACCAAAATAATATACGTAACCATAGAACAATTTTATTTCATGTTACAGCAAGGAAATTCTGTACCAAGCAGGCAGACAAGAGCTTGTAACAGCATCAGTTTGTACAAAGAGATATTACGATAGGCCTTAAAGGACATACTAAACAGATGCTGTAAAAATCAATTCCAGGACTAGTTTTGCGATTTGACCAGTATCAATTCAATTTAATCAAAACTAATCGCGTATTTAAATTATGTCGGAAGCAATTTAACTAAATTTTGAGAAGTCACAACACAGTACAAATGAAGAATCTACACAAAAACAATTTGAAGCCACAACTTACAAACAAAAATCTACGCACACATGCACAGCCTTACAGCAACAAAGTGATCGACGAAAAAACGATAAAATATATACAAAACAATATTTACATAATGAAAGATATCACTGCTTAATGCACCTTTTTTCATAAATAGTACTTTATATATACTTTAATGCACCAAAAATTCTACAGTGGAAAAAAACTTATGTACATCGTAAACAAAGAAGAAAATTTAACTACAATGTGATGATATGTTTAAGTTACGGTTCTTTATTCTTAACATTAACTGGCCAGGTGGTGCATTGGTGCTTCAAGACATCGCTATTGGTGTAGGAGGTCATGGGTTTGATTCCTGAGCCAGTCAAATCGGACACAGTTACCCTGTCCACATGTCCAATTTTAGTGGGCTTTGGGCCCGCGGTTCTTGCTGAGTCATCATGCTTAATTTCTGCATCGTAATCAATTTCTTGACATCACAGTCACTTTTTTTCATTGTGACATCAAAAATTGATTACGATGCAGAAATTAAGCATGATGACTAAGCAAGAACAATGGGCCTAAAGCCCACTAAAAGTGGACTCGTGGGCAGGATACGTGTCGCCAACGGCTCACCAACGCCGCCACATTTCTTCGGAGTGGTGTAGCCCAGACGCTAAGTTGCGGAGATGGGCCTCGCCACTCGTTTCAGCAAAATACTGTGAGCAAAATAAAGATTTAATTCTTAAAATTAGTTCACACTTGAGCAATATCAAATGCAACCTGGTTTAAACTTCGCTGCATTAAAACATAAACAGCAAAAGAGAAGTTGGTAAATGGACTTGCCAGTGTGAGCAAGCTTTAGTGCACCTTTTAAAATAAGTATTTGAGTATTTACAGCAGTTTTAGCAGAACAAAACGCAGAACACGTAACATCACAGGCAGTTTAAAAACATTTGTTTCTGGGAAAAATGTTAGTGCAAATTAAGGTAGTTGTATTCACAAAAGAGCACAAAAGTTGCAATGCTCTGTGCTTACGTCATTGTTTACGCAATATTAGGTTTCAGTAACATGATGAATTACAGCAAATTCAAAAATGATACAACAAAAGGAATGGCGACTACAGCAAAATATCTCACAATGTAACTGTTCCATCTAAGGTGCGAAATTTGAAAACAAAAAATTTTGGGCAAAATTTTCCAATTTTTCTTCAAGCTTGCCGCTGAAATGGTGATTTTGGGCTAAATTTGAATCTAAGTGTTTAATATTTTGGTGCGAAACAAAAGTTTCATACCCTGGAAACTCAACTTCGAGGCAAAAATTGGACCATATTTTACTTAAACCCTCTAAATAATGGGGCAAACTTTTCATTAAAATTCATATTTGGGTAAATTCGCACTTGCTAAAAACTTGGAGGAAACTGTACAGATGCAGCAACATAACAATAATGCTTGAATTCTGGTTATACCCAAGTAAAACCTTTTTTATAATCTTGTCACTTGACACACTAATTAAAATAGCAATTAACTGATTTACTAAAAAAACAACTCCAATACAAGATCAGTAACCACTCTCTAATGCTTCTTCATATTCAGGATCACAGAAATGCTCTTTGCTGCCATATTCAAAAGTAGCAGTGGAGAGATCAACTTCAATTGGAAATACATCAGTAGCTTGCATTGTTTTGTGACATTCCTGATGATACGTAGAAATGGCAGAAACAAATTTCTGCAGTTGAAATATGATATCTTGAACATGCTTGTTATCAAGAAGCTCCAGTTTTTCCATGACATCTTTACGAAGCTTGGCAAAATGAGCACGAGATAGCTCTCTGCATCGTAATACAAGACGATACTCATAGTTGCCGGTTTCAACACGATAAAGGGGCTCTTGCATTGCAGCGTAACTGTATTCTTCATCATCCATCTCTTTAACTTTGAGACAATAAGACAGATACTCAAATTTTACATCAGCGTATTTCTTGATTGTTAGACGAGTATCAGGAATAGCTTTGTTAAGATAAGTGCTCAAATCTGAAAGCATTGGCTTCAATGTCTTCAATAGTTTGAATCCTGATTTTTCAAATTCTCCATGAGCTTTTCCAAATTTACAAAATGCACTATTGCTATTCTGATTTGGATCACGGACTCCAATAATTGAAAAAATATCTCCGAACTCACGCTGAATTTTACACAAATCAAAATATCCTTTCAGAAGTTTTCTACAGTGAAGCATCAGTGTTCTATAAACAGATGCCGTGCGTTCCAATTCTTGTAGACGTTTGATCAATACGTCGTTGCACAAAATTGCTCGACTCAATCCCAATGCATCAGCAGTACTTGAATCCATTTGCTCTACCATTCGATGTTTAAATTTTTTCAAGACGATATCCAAGCTTTTACCTTGCTTAGGATCAGCGTGCAATTTATTATAGTTAAGCTTTACAATCCCATCAATGCTTTGTATAGTTCTGGCCAACTGAGTCTTAGTCATGCCTTTTACCACATGACCATTAACGGACACAATTTCATCCCCAGCAGCCAAAGATCCATTAATAGAAGCCGGTGTATTGTCAAATACTTGAACAACATAAAGGCAAGGGCACAGAGGAGCACCACCGCCAATGCTAATTCCAATAACATTTTTGTCATTTTTTTCAAGACTTACGGTACCAGACATAGTGGTCATGCCTAATTTATCTTCTTCAATGCCCCAGTACTCCATTGTGGTGTTAAACTATAACAAAGCAAAGCAGAACATTAAATATAGTAGGCTAAACCCTGAAAATAAATCCAAAGCAAGATAAACAATGCTGGTAATTATAATAATAATATAATATACAAAATTTCAAGAACTTTTCAACATACACAACCCTAATGGGCTATCACAGCATCATAGAAATATCTTAGTTGTGAATGTGACTTATGCGTGTCCTACCCTATTAGTTAGTTAGTTGCATGTTTATCCTCTTATCACGAGAAAGCGATCAATGCGCTATACCAGCTCGCTTAGGAGTTGCCAGCCATCTGTCTACCACACCAAGATGGGGGAATCCCGTTAAGTGCTAAGGAGCTCAGATGGCCGAGTGGTATGGAGCGTCTGTCTCTTGAGCTGTAGACTCGGGTTTGAATCCGAGTCGGGTCAAACCAATGACTTTGAAATTGGTGTTCACAGCTTCCCTGCTTGACGTTCAGCATTAAAGGGACAGTGTGAAGAACAAGCCGGCAAGTTTACTTGTTGTGCCGTTGGGAAAGACACTTAGCGGGATTCCCCCATCTTGGTGTGGTAGACAGATGGCTGGCAACTCCTAAGCGAGCTTGTATAGCGCATTGATCGCTTTCTCGTGATAGGAGGATAAATATGCTACTAATTAACTAACAAACATTTGATGCATAAATTTACTCAGCACAACCAGTGCAAAATACCAGCAAACAGTAACACAAAATAATGCATGACAAAGCGCAATGTTTCGACCTTATGGGTCTCATCAGGTGCATGACAACTAAAACAAATGACATCAATGTAAAGTCCTTAAAAGAACATTTCAATCAAAATCCCAAGTTCGGTATAAGCAGTAGTAACCAGTATAACAAGTCAGTGAGTTTTCACTTCACATCAAGCTAGGCTAACTTAAGATTTCAACAGCATCAATTTAAAAATAGTTGAAAATTTGGCTCTTGATGAAAGCTTTCATCAAGAATAAGTCTTTCCTAAATATTGGTTTATAGAGTTGGGTTTAACGTAGTTCATGTCAGGTGGTAGGGGTCGGGGAGGTCAGAGAAGTTATTGGGGGGTTGAAGGAGTTTGGGTCGAGGAGTCGAGTTGGGATCAGGGAGGTCGGAGGGTTGGGATCGGGGCATTGGGTTTGAGGGGGGTGTTGGGGTCAGGGGGTTGGGATCAGAGGAGTAGGGGTTGGGGGAGAGTTGCGGACGGAAGAGTTGGCGTCAGGGGGGTTGATGACGTTTCCAACTTCTTTGACCCCACCCCACCTGACCCCAACTCCCCCATTTCCAACTTCCCTAACCCCAATCCCCTGACCTTAACCCCTCTGACCCCAACTCCCCTAATCCCAACTTCCCTAACCCCCCCCCACCCCCCCGACCCCAAACCTCCCTGATCCCAACCTGACCCAAATTCCTCAGACCCCAACTCCAACCCCTTTGACCCCAACCCCCCATAACTCTTCTGACTTCCCCGACCCCAACCACCTGACTTGAACCCCTCTGAACCCAACTCCATCCCCTCCGACCCCACTCCAATCTCCCCATGAACCCCTCCGACCCCACTTCAACTTCCCCATGAACCCCAACACCCCATGACTCCAACCTTACGACCCCAATCAGTAGCCTGTTTGATTTAAAAGTCCTTTGAGGTGTTTGTTACAGCACCAACTTTGTGTTATCAAGGTATCGAACCTGAGGACCTATATCGGCTCTCACGTCTTTAATATGTTGCGAAATCATCTGACCTTTTTAATTAGTACAGCGTGCTTCACACTGCACTGCAGCTTTTTATTTCCTAATTATGATGATTACATTGTATTTCACCATCTGTGCATAGCTGCTTGAAGCGGTTTCCCCTTTTTTCTTGAATTGTTTTCTACACGGACTGGCGTGTCTTGATCAGATTAAATTGTGTAACGCCAAGCTAGACACAAAATTGCTTTGGTTATTTTGAGTTGAGTTAGGAAAACTTCAGTTATTTTTTTACCGCCTTACTGTTAATTGCCTCGCCATGAGATCTTTTGTTTCTGATTTTAAATCAATAAAGCCTCGTCTGAAAAGTCGAGTGCTTTTAAGAAGTCAGACATATTGCCAGGCGGTAAAGGTCCAGTGACTTCCAGTGGACATTGTAAATTCTGAATATTTCCGTCATTGTTAACAGTGTTTAGTAATTACTGTAATTTAAAGTGCTTTTGTCGTTCTTTGTTAAGTTCAAGAACTGTAATTTAAAGTGCACAGTCAGTCGCTCCTTGTCATGTTCGCGACAATGATTCCCAAGTCCTTTGTCGTTCTTTGCGGTAGAGATGGCATGGGCCGCTAAGAGATCCGCCAACGAGCCGTTATAACCGGTCTTTTTACTGGTCTGCTAACGGCCCGGTTCTATGTTTGGTTATTTCTGGGCCGCTAACGAGCCGCTAACACTTCTTGAAATCCCTTTAAGTTTGATTAATGTGATTAAAGGTTCGTAAAAAAATGGGCTTTGGGCGGGCTGGGCTAGTTGCCGGACCGGTTACTGGCCTAGAGGTTCTGGGCCGTGGGCGGTCTGAGCCTCAAAAAGTCAGCTCAAGGGTGTTTAGTAATTAATTTAAAGTCCTTTGTCGTTCCTTGTTATATTCGAGATTATGATTCCGAGTCCTTTGTCGTTCTTTGCGGTGTTTAGTAATTAATTTAAAGTCCTTTGTCGTTTCTTGTTATGTTCGAGATTAGCTATGATTCTAAGTCCTTTGTTGTTCTTTGCGGTGTTTAGTAACTTATTTCACGTCCGTTGTCGTTCTTCGTCGTCCTTTGTAGTGTTTTTAGTTCTTGTAATTGTCGGTCTTTGCAGTGGTTAGTAGGACCCTGTTTATTACCACTTTGAACACGGATTTTAACAGTTTAAGCTCTTTATAGTTAACATTAACTTTTACGGAACTTTTGAGCAGGTTTCGACAAAAGTTGCTGTTATGGTAAGTATTATAAGTATGATAAAAATCAAAGTACGCGTGTACTCGACTGATTTTTACACCAAGTCCGAGTACCAGTACTTTTAGGTTTGAGTATGAGTAGCCTACTTCTTGAGATTAAAAGTTTCGAGTACGGGTACTCAGAAAAGCTGTACTTGAGTGTATTCCAGTACGAGTACAGTGCCCGAGTACTCCATCACTGCATATACAGATAAACAGTCATAAAGTTATATCCACACAGTTATACCATATACGGTAGTATACATTAGACTATACCTTATACCATACATTATACTGGTACCTTATACCAGTTACACATAACCATATACATTGATACAGATAACAGAAGTTATAGGCTACAGTTACATATACCGGTACCATATGTAGTTACACCATAAGCAGTTACAAAGTTATATCCACACAGTTATACTATACAGAATACTGGTAAACAATTACCAATAGCCTCTATAACGGTACACAGATGCACAGTGCATGAGTTTCTGTGACACATCATGTAGTGTTAAACAGATGTAACGCACTGATCAGCCGATTGCGAATTATGTAAGTAGACCTTGGGAGCACTGCTCTGGCTCTACGCAAACTGGTACCAGTATCTGGTATACTGTGCAAAAAATGCTGCTGCTGAATAGCCTAATACCGGTACCGAGAATTTGTGAAATAAACTAGTCTTAAACTTATAAGCTACTCAAAACTACACCTGACAGACTGCTCTTCATGGAGAAAAAAATGAAAACCCTTACGCTATCTGCGTTGGTGCTATTGGATAGCAGCTCCCGAGTCCACGTAGATTTTTACACTTAAGGGCAGTCAGTGGCGTACGCAGGATTTTTCAATGGGGGGAGTTCAGTGACGTCACATCGTGATGACGTAAAAATACCACAATTAATCTATAGTAGTTCAGAGGTATTAAAGTGCATCGGATTGTAATGTTTTTAGTCTAAATTATTGCGCGATTGCAGCTACCATGATTAGCTATAAAATGCCATAACGACGGAAACAACCCAGATATTTCATTCACACTTTTGCTTGATTCTTAGCGCTTCGTTTAAGGAGCGAAAAGGTTTCACAGAAACTCAAGATGTTAATCCGTGGTTAAAAATTTACTAAAAAAATTTTAGTTGACCTCATTTTTGGGCCATAGGAAGGTTAACTGACTAAAGTAGGCTATAGCTTTCGCAACGTCACAAACAGGGAGTAGCCGGGAGGGAAAAACAAGTTATTGCTTCCCTCCAAAAAAATCTTTTTTCAAGAACCAACATTGATATAAACAACGCATATAAATCTTGATACAAACATTTAATATGCACTCATTATGAAAGAGGCAGTATCCAGTATCCCCTGTCTGGAAAAGTGAAGACAGTGAAGCATGAGAACAAACTGCCCTCCCTACCGAAACATTTTTAAACTACAATAAATTACGCGCTAGAGGAATTCCTGATCATCCGATTACAATCAAAAACAGCGTCGATATTATCTAAGCATTTTTCACCCAAATCACAGCGTCGATATCATCAGATACTCTCAAGCACATAATCAGGGTGTCTGGTAAACGGAGCACTACAGCTCCTGAGACAGTTACGGTGAGTAAAAACAATTTTGCCACACCCCCTTCCCGTTCAGCCCCTGGGCTTCTTTAAATCTTTCGTTGGTCTCGTCTTCCTTGGCAGTATCTTTATTTTAATTTTAGCATCTAGGGCAGTGTCAATTTAGATTTTTATATTTTAATAATTTTTCGATGTCGCTATCGATGCGGAAGGTCTGAGGTTCAATTTCCATACCGGTCAAATCGGACACAGATAGCCTCTTTACATGTCCAATTTGTAACGCGGCTTTTCAGAAGTGGGCCGGGCTTTTTTGCGTGGCTTTTTTGGCCTGTTTTTGATGTGTCTTTACATGTCCAATTTGCTTTGGTTCAAAGCGCCAATATGATTGACATAAAATCAATGAAGCGTTCGCATTTTTGCAGCATTCGGTGCTGCAAGGTACAACTGCGGGAAACATGAATCACTTTCGCGGCAAAATTAACCGCTCTTTCGCTTTAAAAGTGTGGGAAAAAATAGAATTAAAATATCACTCGCAGTCTTTTTCCTAAGAAAATAGGCAGCATACTAGCAGAGGCAGGTTAAGAAATAAGCTTAAAAAAATCAAACACAAAGCGAATAGCTACAAAATTTTCACACGGAAAGGGAACTCGTTCCGTTAATTATTCTGAACAAAAATACTGAAATTGAACCTTTTATATTTTGCTTAAGATAGCCTAATTGACGGAATGAGTTGCTTTTCTTTGCCCAACTTCTTTAGGCCTATTGTCATTTTTAACTTATAGGAGGAAATAGGCGCGTAAACATGTCAATGAAGAGATAACTTAGGACCGCCGGAGCCCCTTGGAAAGGGGGGTTATTAGCAGTAGTTTTAATTCTAAATCATGTTCAGTGCATTGGAAGTACTCGAGTACTGATTTTTAAAGATTTGTACTCGAAGGTTTGAGTGTTACTACTTGGTACTCGACTAACATTTCTGTCGAGTACAAGCAGTGGCGTAGGTAGAAATCTGTCCCCTCCCCCTCCGCGAGCGAACGCAATCGAGGTAAACGTTCCAAAATTCTCTTCAAAATTGCCAAATAGTTGAAGACCCTAAGACATTTTTTAGTCTTCACTGTTTAATCCCCTCCGTGCGGTTGCGGATTCAACTAGCAACTTTAATTTGTTAAATGTGCATTTTGCAATTCAGTTCAAGAAAACTTTCCATTATAAGAAAAAATCAATGTTAAAATGGAAACAAGTAGGCTATGCTGAAATGGCTTTCAGTAATAAAATGCCAACAAGCATGTGGTCCATTGATGGAGTAGGCTACTCGTACTCGAGTACAATGTGCATTACCGTTCATCTCGTACTATAACAGCTCAGATGGCCGAGTGGTAAGAGCGTCTGCCTCTGGAGCTGTAGACTCGGGTTTGATTCCGAGTCGGGTCAAACCAATGACTTTAAATTGGTATTCACAGCTTCCCTGCTTGACGCTCAGCATTAAAGAGACAGTATGGAGAACAAGCCGGCAAGTTTACTTGTTGTGCCGTTGGGAAAGGCACTTAGCGGGATTCCCCCATCTTGGTGTGGTAGACAGATGGCCGGCAACTCCTAAGCGAGCTCGTATAGCGCACTGATCGCTTTCTCGTGATAGGAGGATAAATATGCAACTAAATACAAAAAAAATATACTACTCCAGTACTGATTTGACAGTACTCTTACTCAAGTACATTTTGTCTACAGCAGTTGTACTTGTGCTCGTACTGGAAATTTTTTTGCGGTACTCGAGGGTTGTATGTACTGGTTTTTATCACTTTTCTTTAAACAGGACGAACATAAACATTAAAATTAATAAAAGTCCAAAGCACAAGTTTTCAAACACAAGCATGTACATGCACGTGCTGACGCACTGCTCGGGGGGGCTACATTTTGAAAAAGGCGTACTTTTTCAACTTTGAACTACGTTCATAATTAACAATGTATTGTTTTACTGCTCTCGTTTTGGTGCTTTATTTCATTGTAATGTTCTATTTTTAATGAATTTCAGGTTACGCGAGGCGCGTAATGTGAATAATTTCCCACCTTTTCTCGGTTTTTAAAGACCGAAGCTTGACTAGCAACTTTATAGTAATAACTTACTCATATTTTAGCTGTTTATTTTTGTAATTTCACCGCATTGTAGCTACTTATACGCCACCTGCATTATAGCTACTTAACTTTTTTCTTTTTGCTGCAGCATTTATCACTTTATTGCTCTAAAAATGAATAAAAAACTACTAGCTTTAGTAAATCAGCGGAATAATAATTTACGATTTCTGATCCAGAAATACAACCAAAACATTACTAAATTTGGCCGTATTACTAAACGAAGGAAAGTTGTAGCTCTAAGCAGATTTGAAAAAAGCAAGAGAAGATATTGGATGCTGCTTAGGTAAATCTATAAACTAGTTCGTACTTCGTACTGTATTCAAGTACCAATTTGAAGTATTCGTACTCGAGGGCAATGTTCTCCGTACTTGCTCCATAACTCAACCGAGTGGGTTGTGTAGCTAGAATTCCGCCCGTGACCTCCTGCGGCCACACCAAATCAAGGTCAATTTTCGAAACTTTTTCCAAAATTGTAAAAATTACAGATCTTTTTTTAGCCTTCACTTCTTGATGTGGTATTCCTAACACCGGGATTCTCCCGCGATTGCGGATATTGCGGGTGATGGTTCCTACGTCTGAGCCTGCTACCACTCAGAAGTTGGGTTACTCGACTGGATAAGAATGAATTCATTCTCACCAATGTGCATTACCGTTCATCATTTTGTTGGTGCCATTGATTATGGTTCCTACCATTGCATTACCGGTATATCATAGCGGTGTTGGAGCTGTGGTTTCTTTTAGCGTCTTTTTTATCTCGCCGTCATATGTTTGGTTTTTGTTTTTCTTTATTACCCCATTCTAATTTAATCGGGTGTTGCGACCATGCCTGCTAATTCCCTCATCTTCAAGTTTCATTCTTGCTAGCATGTTACAACGTAAATCGTTTTGTTGCTTCTTCCCTTTTCTGTCCGTTAGTAGTTGAATTTTCATATATTGCTGTGTTCTATTTATTTTGACGGTGCAGAAATAAAAGACACTATTACTACTACTACTGGTGCATGGTGGTACTGTTTAGATTTTAAAATCTACCTGCACGTTTCTATTTGACACCGTCTGATTACTTTGGAAAATGACAAACGTATAGCGTATACGCAACAATCACTTACGAAGAGGTAATTTCAGGCAACAAACTAAAACTCTGGCCATGGTCCTTAATGGCGAAGCAAATCCTCCCCCCTGCCCTCTGGGCGTAGCTAGAAAAATGTAAAAAATCGCCAGCGGTTTGGAATCCCCGTTTGACCTTCGGCCGCTGCTTACCCCACACTTCGTAGATTCTGGTTGTAGAAAGTTAGCCTGCGCCTTATCCTGCCAAAGACTCTGACTGTCAAATAATTTCTTCGCCCCCTCCCCCCACATGAGAAAATTTCTGGATACGCCCCTGCTTCTTTTAAACTTTATCTTCACAGGATAAGCAGACTTTATATTTCTGCAGCGCCTGTGGTCATACGACTCAGGACATCTCTCATCTCATTCCGCTTTTTCCTGCGTCTCACTCTCTTCGCCACTCTTTCTTCCACAAGTTTTTTCTCCATGATCTCATTCTCAATCCTAGGAAGTGCCGGTTAGAAATCCGCGGCATTCCGTCCCGCCCCCATCCCTTTAAAAGGCTCGTATAAAATAACAATATCGCGCACGATTGAATTAGTGTGACGCTTCTTTTTTAGATCAAACGTTTGGTGGTCACGGGAATGGATGCACGCTCCTGACGAATTATGGCTACGAGACTTTCGCATGACCAAGCAAACCTTTTCAAAAATTTTAAATATGGTTCCGGAATTGAAGCCAGGTACGTATAAAACATGATACTACGTGTTTAACTCGCGAAACTTCTTACAAGGTTACAAACTTCTGGCAAGCACAAAATTAATCTAACGTACTTTAAAAGGTACAACGTTCTTTTGACTTATTTTTGTTACTCCACGTGTTGACCAAATTAAATTTGTAGCCAAAATTTGGATCCGGCGACCCGTTCCATTTGCGAAAAGAGTTGCCATTGCCATTTTTCAACTCGCGTCAACGGCGGAGTTTAGAACGACAGCAATTGTGTTTGGAGTGGCGGAATGCACGGTTCATTTGTACTTACACAGGTAAGCTATGAGCAAAAATAGCAAACAATGCTCAAACTGCACCTCATTTTGTAGAGCTTTTTCAGAGTCACCCTTTAATCGACAGTAAAAAACGTCTGCTTTTCTAGCGGTAGATTCAGGGTTCGATTTCCCATGTCGCGTCAAAACAATGACTTTAAAATTGTTTTTTACTGCTTCCCTGCTTGGCGTTTAGCATTGAAGGGTTACTGAGAACCCTATGTCATCAAGTGGTTTCAGTGCCAGCAGCTTCACTCGAAAACCGCAAGGTCACTGCACGGTCTCCTTGCCGAGGCAACTCGGCGAATAAAAACTGAAACTTTCTCACGTTTCTTTGAAATTTTTCCCCCATATTTTGCCAAAGGATCATCTGTAGACTTAACGTCAAGCTTACAGATGAAGCAGTAATGACTACCATACAGAATTTGTAGGAAGCATTATTGTAAACCTATTCTATCATAACAACAATGCAAATGTGTCCACTGTCCTAAACTATAAACACACCAATCGTCAGAACTTCATTGCCAATATTTATGTTCGCAGATTTTGCACTGCTTTGAATAAACGAATAAATCACCACATTAAACTGCCATCAAGAACTGAAGCTGCAGAATTAGCAAAACAAAACCAAAAGATTAACAAAATTCCTCAGATCTGGGGAGCTATCGATGGATGTCACATTGCTGTCACACCACCCAAACTCGGATATGCAGATTACATCAATAGAAAGATGTTTCCATCACTGGTTTTGCAAGGAGTTGTCGATTGCCAATACAGGTAATTAGTGATTCAATTTTTTTTTTAATCAGTTATAGAGTGTAGTAACTAATACAAGCAGCACAAAGAACAGAAAATAACATCAACCAACGTGCTTAGGTTCATGAACATCAACGTCACCATGCCGGGATCCAGTCACGATTCCGCAGTTTTACGGCAATCAAATATATACAAACATGCAAACGAGTTAATTCCAAAGGTGATCAATTACTTCTTTTTATACAATTATACGTAATAAAAATAATATACATGTACACGACAATTCGGCGCCGTAAAAACAATGCGAGTAATTTAAAAAGAATAAAGTAACTTTTTTAAATTAAATCTACTAACTTAAATCTAACCTTAAGCCCCAACTTTAAAATTATTTCCTAAGCCTAACCCTTTACTCCCCAGAAAATTGGTGCGTCCTGAACACTTCCAAAGGTGATCATATTAATTAATTCCAACAAGTGTGCTGACAAGGTATCTGTGGTTGAATTGTTTTATTTTTTCGCAGGCGCCTATCATCATAGGCGGCACAGAAATTCCTTTGATGTTGGCTGGTGATGCAGCTTATCCATCACTTTCATGGTTAATTAAACCTTATCCAGGCATACGCATAACACCAGCAGAAGAATCGTTCAACTGCTATTTGAGCAGTAGCAGAATCGTAGTAGAAAATGCGTTTGGAAGGTTGAAAGCAAGATGGAGAATGATAAACAAAAAGCTCCTGGTTCGCATCGAACAAGCACCAAAAGTAATATCCGCTTGTTGCATACTTCACAACATATGCGAAGAGGAACAGACACCGGAACCAGATGACATGCCACCCATGGTAACGGAAAGCTCTGGCACACAACTTGTTGACAATCAAGCAAACCATGTGCGAGACATAATCAAATGTCATTTGGCGCAAAATTATCCTCTTCGAAAAAGCAACTTCTAAGGTCATCGATGAAATAATGCGACGCACAATTCAGCCATAGTGAACTTGGCGCCAGAAAAACGTAACTTTTTTAAAAGAATATACCCTTCCCTTAGTGTTAAGCCCAATTTCAATATCGTTTCTTAAGTTTTACCTCGGTCTCTCCAGAAAATCGGCACCAATTGCTTCATTCCGAAATGTCGCGTCCCGGAAATAATCGGCTCGGCTTAGTAAGTACTATGCATGTCGTTAGTTGGGAAAGCGTGTTGCTGAGGCGTTGATCTTCCTATGATCTCAACACAAGAAAACATTTGCAATTGAAGTGTTTGAAATCTCAAAATGTTTATAAATCGAGGTGGATCTCAAGTATCTATCTATTTGGGTACATCATACTATCTATCGGAACAAGAGAACTAAATCTTTTCCGCGTAAAAGCTGCTTCCCATACAATTTTCTCTCAGAGATCGTTACTGACCGTTTTTTTGGGTTTGGGGCCATGGGGAGGTCAACACCTTAGCAATACAATTTTAGCAAATGTTACTGCAGCAATTCTTTCGAACATTGTTTTTTTCTTTTTTGATTCATACGAAGAATTCAATCCATATTTAGCAGCGCCGAGATAAATCGCGAATTTTCTTCAGCGATTAACTTTCTCAATTTTTCGTTTTCGTTCATCACCATTTCTCTATCTTTTTCTCCTTCTTCTTTTAAAAATTTCAATATGCCATCTTGTTTGTCTGAAATTAAAAATTTTATCAAATTCATATATTATTGTTTTGCACAAAGTCAAGATTTAGAAAAAGCTTTTTGTAATCATGCGTTAGTGATTGGCGCAAACTTGCATTTTACCTGAATTTCAAATGGAATTATCAATGCATCAAACCTACGAAAAACAAGTTAAAATTTTGCCAAAACTTGTAAGAAAGATTAAACTTCGAAAGTAAAAAGAAAAAACTTCACATAGTATCAGCCGCAGCGACATTGGTGAATATCTTAACACAACACACAGGGTTGTAACTGCGTATTCACTAACCGCTTTCAATGACTCGCTGGATTGCGCAACAAATACATTGGTCACACTATGAGTAGAGGATAAATTGGGTGTGTGTAACTAAACCTCTGGTAGTTTTTTAAAATCGTTCATTCCAAGCAAATATTAAACATCTTTTCAAAAGTAATTTTTATTGGTCGTGGTCAAGTTATCTGTCAGATTGCCAACCTTTTAAGCAAGCAATTGCTGTCATTCATTTATCAATTGTATATCACGTGATGCTCATCTTAATGCACTGTTTTTTTTTGCGTGCATTCAAATAAACGATGCAAGAAAATTGAAGGTGTACTTTTGTTCTTGTTTACTTAAAGCAATAGTTTATTTAACTCGAAACTAAGCTGCATGACTGAACTTACCGTCAAGACTTCTCTTTCGCTTCTGCGCTTTTTCCGATTTTCCCCGAACTGCAAATAAGAATGGCGGTTAATTTGTAAAAACTTAAAATTGAAATAATTTGCTACACGACTGGTAATGAAAAATCAACTTACCACAGATGTTTGTTTTCAATGCGAATGCCTTAGATGGAGATACAGTTGTTTCGTCATTTACTAATGAAAACGATACGTTATGTTCCACCGAAGCTTCGCCAGAAGTACTGGATCCAAACTCTAAAAAAAATTTAAAGATTACAAAATTAGTGAAGTTATTTTCGCAATTGAAAATGTTACTTTGAATTCAATACAGGCTTGCACTTTTCGCCAAATCCGAAGAGTTAACGTTGCATAATGAAATGACTGCTGCGATGCTTTTCATCCTCCCAGATTTTGAAACCGAGGTACAGTAAAAAGTAGACAGTACCTATTGTTGTCGTCATTATTTATTTTGGAATTTAATAAGTAACAGTGTCAGGTCGACACACCGTACATGTACGGATAGGAAAGTCAGCCAGCGCTTCACTCAAGTACGCTCACACCTATGGTTCTAAAAGGTGAACTACAGGCAAAAATTGAACCGGATTTTTAAAATTAATAAACATTTAGCAAGTCCAAATTTTGTTTACTTCATTTTTCTTGGCTGAACCGTTCAGGAGATATTCATCTTCAGAAAATGTCACTTCTGGTTATTTATTGTGTGGCAAACTGGCAACCCTGGATTAAAAAACGCTTAGAAGGAAAATATTATCAAATAACGATGACTCGCTGATTTCTGCTGTATATATAGCAACTCGGTAAGTCATTAGGTTGTAGATGAAAGCTGAAAATGCAGTTTCCTGCTAAACTTTTTCAATCCAGGGTTGCCATACAAAAATTCCGAAAAGTGGCCTTTTTTTGAAGTTGAATATGGTCTGAACGACTCGGTCATGAAGGATGAAGTTGGCGAAATTCATACGTGCTATTTTTTCACTAATTTTAGAAAGCCAGTTGAATTTGCCTGCAATGCCCCATCAACACCTGAAAAAAGATAAGTACTCGTATTGGCAAGTAGAAAACTTTTTCACGCGGTTGAAGCAATGAAGTAGTCCCAGTTCCAGCATGATATACCTGTTGCTCCGTCCAAATTTTTCAACATTTCGTCCATTTTCTCAATGCTCATCACCTCGGTATGACTTGCTGTTTGAGTCAGTGATTTTTCCATATCTAAAGAAACAATATTACGATGCTGGGTAAACGTAAAAGTACCAACAAAACAAAACATTTTCAGAAGGCATAAAAACCGTCTTTCATTTACATTGAAAAGTTTTGAAGCATCTCATACTCGTTCTCATACTCATATTCTTTCTATTTCTTGTGATCTTAACTTTTCTTATAATCTTAACTCTTAAAAATATCTTATTTTTTCTTTACTTTCTATCGCAGTCCAATCTTGTTATACTTTTCTTATACTCGTAAATTAAAAAAATAACTCCTTTTTTTCTTTACTTTCCATCGCAGTCAAATCTTCTCCGCCTTCCACTTGAATTGTTACGATAGAATCTATTCCATCGCCATCATGATTTGCAGATGCCTGGAATGTATTTACACGCAATGATTGTGTTACACTTCAGCATTTTGCCTATTCTATCTCATAACTGCACTAAAACGAAACACTTAAACGACAATGTTTTAGCCTAATTTCAAAGCATTGCATTGCCTCAGTGACATGTCAGAAACAAGTACTCAAGTATAATCACAGAGGGTGTTCACTCATAACTTAGAAAGTAATAATCAAGTTTAAAATCAGCGATTGCCTTGGTATAACTTGAATAGGACTACGCATGACTTTGCTGCTAACATTTTAATAACCTTGGTGTGCCTGTTTTGAGCCAAGAATATAGCTGGTATAGAACATTAGAACAAAAAAGAAATCACCACATTCAGCTGGCCTAATCATACAAACCAGGATGGCCACTTCAGAACATTTAATATTTCATGGTAATTTCAAAACGTTTCATTGTTTTTATTTTAGGAGTTTAAATCGACAAGTGAATATGTTTGTTTTTCATGACAATTTCACCGCCTGTTAAAAATCATGTAATAGTACATTGATCATTTTTGTAGAAAATATTGTAATTCTACCACATGCTGGAGTTTGTGAAGTGATTACAGAAAATGTGGACAACAGTAGTTCACACAACCTTAAAAATTGTTTGTTTGCTGCAGGTTTGATTACTTTTGTTACGTTATTATTGCACAATGGTAAGCTTTTTCCTAAAAATAGAGTTGTTTCCAAATTGAACTGCCAGACTGAATGATTATGATTAAAAATTCTGAAATAGCCATCCCTAAGTAGAAATCAACAGTCATTATCAAAGTATCACAAGTTGTTACATTTTGTCTTGGCCGTGACTTCATCACTTCATGCATAGCATTGAAATACTCCCACTTAAATCCTGCTGAGTCGCTTCCAGACTTTGCAGTGCCATTTACAATATTTTTGTAAGTTTCAGTAAGTTTCTTCCACTTATTTCTAACTTGTGACCTACAAACAAAATGGAATCAACTTATCATATCTGATGTAAATCACTGGCATACGACTATGTGGTTACACAGTGCTACCAACATCAATATCAGACAAACAACAACAGTAAAAGGAAACACTGATGCAGAAACTAGCTGATCCTCCATAAACCAAAATGTTTTTCATTTTAATGCAGTTAATTGTATATTACAGGACTTTCCGAAATTTTTTCACTTCTTTTTAAATTTCATCCATAATGAAGCATGGTTTCATTCATGCTTACTTACACTACTAATTGCATATTGTAAGTGTAAGTAGCCTACTGCAGTATTAATCTACCAGTGTCGTAACTGGAAATACAGTTCAAAAATTTGTTTGTACTGAAAGTTTACTTTCGTGAATGACATGGCATGATTGTAGAGATGCAATGCTAAAAACAAGTTTTACATTTATCTATCTGTTTAGCCTACCGGTATCTTTTATAGTAAATCCCATCTTTAAGTGACTGAAACTTGTTTGTTTTTTGGAGTTGTGTCAGTTACGAGAACTGAGGGATGCATGCTATTAAGATAAATTTAAGACTGGGGTTAGGATAACATTTAAAAACATTAAGGGGTAGGGTTTAGTTCATGAAATAGGGGTATGATACAGTTCAGTTTTAGGAAATAGCTAACCATTAATAACCAACTCCTTATTGTTACTGTCACGTAATGATTGTCACTGCCTATTAAATGATAATACCAGTACCGCAATACAATATACAGGGTGTTCCAAAAGTCTTGGGCACATTTGAAGTCCTCATATCTCCTTAACTATGAATGGTAGTAAGGCAAAAGTTGTGTCATTTTAAAGCTAATTACATAAATTTTTTTGCAAGGCTATTGACTAAGTTTTTTGCAAGTTTCTATATCCTTAAAATTTCCGAGATATTCAATGTCAAAATGTGCCCAAGACTTTTGGAACACCCTTGTTTGATTTTTTGTCTTAACCGGGTCAAAATTAAAAAAACTTATTTTCAAATTAAGTCATTAGCTTGAAGAAATTTCTCATTAAACTGAAAATTTGAGCCAGTTCTTCCGGGAAATACTCAAGAAAAAGTTACAATGATTACATAAAACTCCTGACGACTAAACAAGGCGTTGATTGTAAACTTTCCAAAAGTTTTGGGCACATTTTGACATTGAATATCTCGGAAACTATTACTATTAAGGATATACAAACTTACCAAAAGCTTAATCAATATAGCCTTACAAAAACTTAATGTATATAATTAGCTTTAAAGTGACACAACTTTTATCTTACTACCGGTACCACTCATAGATTATATACACTCATAGATCATATACATTATATTGCAAGTCTGAAGTTGCTTAAAATAAACTTTCTACTAGTCTAACTGTTTCCAAATGTAGGGTAAGTACCATTTTTTAAAGTGATTTTAATTATTTATTCAGTTGAAATTACTTTAAAAAATGGTAGCCTACCGGTATATCATATGCAAACACTTGTAAACAAATAAAGTTACATTGCCTACAAATATTTTATTATATTTTAATATTTGTTTATCCAAACTTACTTCTCAAAAATGAATTTCCCTGAGTCAGCTTTGTTTAGTTCCTGTGTAATATCATTGTAAATGTTGTTTTTTTTCATAACCTTTGTATCACAGTTTTCAAAAAATTTTTTCTTTGTCATTAAATCAATCAGTTTGTGGGTATTACCCACATCCCACTTGGCTCTCTTTTGAAGTTTTGAAGTAGTGGCCATTATGATCGTACCAGTACTGAATTTATTATACACTACACACTGACTACAAGGGTTTTATTATAGGCAGTGGCTAAAGTTACTGGCCTGTAAAAATAAGCTCTTTGTTTCTTTTATTATCCCTTCACTCTCTCCCAGTTGTACGAGAGCGTGACAAAGTAATAAAATAAACCAAAGAGACAAATGTTGCGGGCCCATAAATATAGCCACTTCGTTTATTATACAATACACACTGCTTTATTAAAGGCAAAGAAGTAAGACTTTAGGACCACAGTACAGCTGAATGGTAGGCTACCGGCTATGTACCGTAGCCTATATCATATATACCGCTACCGGTATATATTATGTAGCCTACCTAAGCTGTACAGTAGGCTACCGGTAGAATGCACTACCGATACCGATAGCCTATACAGCAATACCCGTATTATATACCGGTACTATTCGATCATTCGTCAATTACTCTATTACTGTAGCGTGCTGACAGTGGTACCGTATAGGCGGCTGTATGGAGGGATGTCATTCATTTCTTACCGGTATTTATCTTCCTGCCTTGTGGCAAAGCAACAAAAGTGTTAGGCTACGGTATATACCGGTATTAGGATAGTTGTAAAACTACCGGTACCTTGACGGCCCGAGCCACTTTTGAAGATGCCAGAACAGAACCCAGCACAGTTTACGAGTCTATAACAAAGCACCTGCTAGAAAATTAGCATTAACTGTCCTTTCCAAGGGCACAACAACCCAGCATAGGCATCAAACCAGGGGCAAGCAATCTCTCAAGTCTCAATCACTAACTCGACGCCCTATGCAAATGAGTGAGCCTACGGTATGTCGCCAACTGGTGCAGTTTTTGTAGGTGAACCTTCTTCAGTACCGGTAGGCCTAACAAAGTTTGTCTTTGACAACCACCTCAACTTACCCTACCTATGTATCTAACAACTATCGTCTCTAATTCCAAAATACAACTACCTTAGTCCTAAACCTACATCAAACTTATCGCTATAACCTACCGCCACGCCACTACCTGACTAGGTTTACCGCCTCTGACCTGACTAAATCTTTCCAAATCTGAAAAAGCCTTGCTTTCCAAAAAGAACCGCTGAAAAGACCACCTCTCCGAGGTGGTCTAAAAAAGCCTCGTTTTTTTTCGAAAAAGCCCACTTTGCAGCGTGACTCAGCAAAATAAAAAGCCCGGCCACGTCAAAAGCCTCGATATTTTTGGACATGTAAAGAGGCTAAGAGTAACCAACGGCTCGCCATCGCTGCGACGTTTCTGTAAAGCTGCGTTGTCCAGACGTTAAGCCGCGGGGTCGGGCCCCTCCACTCCTTACCACGCTGCAGTACTATACAGCGAATTTAATGAAACGAGTACAGTGAAGGTTTGGTTTTTTAAAAAATTTTGTGTGCAGCCATAGTTACTGCAGTGCAGATACACCGCATTTAAGGAAACTCCTGCTTACTAATTGCTTTACAGCAGCATCAATGACAAAATTGCAGTTCAAGCAAAACGCATCGGAAAAGTCGGAAAACCGGTATTGTTGCATCGTATCATAATCAAAGTTTCTCGAAATTAAATTAGGAAGTTGGGCAGCACAGAAAAAAAAACATGACAGCAATTTCGTCCAGCTCCGCACGAAGAAAAGCCGGTTCGTCTCAATAAAGAAAGGATTCATTTTTTCTGCAATCGTCGATCGTCAATGTCAAGCGCAACGCACCAGAAAAGTTTGACTACCGATATTTTGCATCACAATGAAAGTTTTTCAAGATTATGTAAGGAAGTTGAATAGCACACAAAAACATGATAATTGATAGCAATTTCGGCAATCTTTGTATGAAAAAAGGCGGATCGTTTCAAAAAGAGAGGTTTTCATTTTTTTTTTAGTCGTCAATGGGGGGGGGGTTGACCCCTGAAACCCCCTCCCCCCCTCCCCGTGCGTACGCCACTGAGCACAGTGACCAGAGAGTCGAACCGAACCGGAGTTTTATAAACCGGTTTTAAGCTATTTTTGTCGAACCTTAACTGAAACCGAACCGTATTTTTCAAAATCGCATAGAGCGAACCGGAACTGAACCGAATAATTTGAGTAGGCCTGCTTGAGAACCTTAGCCGAACCCGAAGCGATTGAAAAAAGCGGTTCGCTCCGTGACGTCACACGCGTCACTTCGAAGCTGGTTTGAATTCAAAATAGTAGTCACTTATGTAAGTAATCTATGCAAGGTGAAAAAGTCTTTTACCGTTAATTGGCTTTTAGGGATGTGCCTCAAGGAAAACTACTCGGACTCGCCGAGTAACGAGTATTCACGACATTACTCGGCCGAGTATCTCTTCTGCGACGTCAAGATATGAACTCAAAATCAGGTGAGAGCAAAAAAAAGGTCATCACGTCCGTAAAAGTCCTAATTTCGACTCAAAATCGGGTGCAGAGCAAAAAAAAGGTCAAAATCATAATGCTTTAATGCTCGGTCGAGTATCAAGTAATACTCGGACTCGGCCGAATAATCAGTAGCGTAGCAAGGGGGGGGGTCCGCCCCGGGCGGCATGCCCGGGGGGCGGCATTTTGGATAAGCTTTACGTAATTTTTTTTCCAAATTATTTTGAACAACCATTACTATGCTATATCGCTTACTTGCTAATCGTAAATCATCTTACTGTGTCGCTCAATACCCTGGCTCAAACTTGCGGAAATGGGCCCGCCATCTCGTTTACGCTTCAATGCGTTTTTTGTTTCATACGCCTAATAGCTAAATCGAAGTGTGTGTCTTGCCGGCGTCTACTAAAAAAGTTCTGTTCTGTTCTTACGCCTTAAGCACGCATAGCCTAATCGAAAATTTGCGCACAAAATGCATCATATTTGGCGAAGCACTCAGAATTAGGGTCAAAATATTTAAACAAACTTTGCCTGAAAATCATTCAAAAAACACTAAAATAGCCATTACAGCATGTAAACTTTCAAAAATTTTCCGGGGTAGCATGCCCCCGGACCCCCCTAGAGCTTTTTTTGTTTCTTAATCAGCTTCAAATTTGTTCTGCCGAAAAAAATTTTCGCTTGAAAAAAAGGTGGAACCGCTATGCCACTGGTCCATAGTGACTGCATCACCGCATGCCCTTTTTCGATAAAAAAAATGTGCTAAAATGAGTGTTTTTTTTATGTGAAAACCGTAAAAATTGGTTGGCGGCTGGGGACTACGCCCCCAGACCCTTTGGACTGCGGCGGCTGAGGGTTTCACCTCCTGACTCCCGGTTATGGACCCCCCTATGCCAAATCTTGAGTGCGACACAGACATTGCATATCATTTTTGCGTATTATTGTTGTATTGACTGCACGGAAATGAAAGACACTAATCAACTAACCTTGTTAGTACACACTATATCTTCGTGATCATCGCTGTAGTTTGCGAGTCAGCGCGCTTTTAACTGACGCATACTTTGTCATGCCGAATAGATGACCGGATTTGAAACTGATTAATGCTTAAAAAATTATTGCTCATTTGGAAGCGGCAATTTTTTGAGCCGCCCCGGGCGGCAGAACCTCTAGCTACGCCACTGCGAGTAATATCTTAATACTCGGCCGATTACTCGGACTCGACTCGGCACATCCCTACTGGCCTTACTGCAAGTTGAAATTATGCATCATATTGGCCTGTCAATGCAAAGAAAAATTGCGTTATACGTATCATTTTTTAAATTGTGTTACTAAAATTATACCATTTTTTACTGTGAACCTGAACCGGAACTTTATAAACCGGTTTTGAAATATTTTTTGCTGGAGCGAACCCAAACCGAACCGTTTCAATTTATCTGAACCTTAACCGGAACTGAACCGATATTTGAAATCGCTGTTGAACCCAAACCGAACCTGAACCGAAAAAATCATACGGTTCGACTACCTGGCAGTGACTTAAGTGTCCCTTAACTTCTTAAGGTTTAAGTGCAGATCTATAGTTAAGTGTGGAGCCTATGTGCTGACGCATTCGCCTAATCCCAAAAAATTTCGTGAAAAGTTTAGACAAAAAGAGATGGCACGGGCTCGGGCTGACTTTTTTGTAACCTGGACTGCCCATAGCCCGCAACCTCTACCCCAGTAGCCCAACAGTAATCGACCCGGCAACTCATCCGGAAAATTAAAGCCCGGCCCCGCTCAAAGCCCATTCATTTTATGAACTTTTTATCACATTTAATCTAAGTTTGAACAGAAATTATTTGTTAGCGGCCAGTAAGAAACAAAAAATAGAACTGCGTGGGCCGTTTGGCGGACCAGTGAAAAGACAGGTTAATTAATGGCTTTGCAGCGGGTTTCTTAACGGCCTATCCCATCTCTATACTAGACCAAGCAAAGCTTTTGCGTAATCAACTTCTAAGTCCCTATAGGATCCCACAAAGTACTATCAGAAGAGGTTGTCTTATTTCTTGGACCTCATAAAACTTTTATATTTTATTTTTTAATTTTTGTGTAATTGAATTAGTAAGCATTATGGAGAGAATGAATGCAAAAATATACCATTAACGTTTAAAACTGTGCATGCTTTTGAACAAATAAGGTTTTGTTTTGTAGCACGTAAACTAATCTAAACCAGTTTAAAACTATGTCAATGTAAGAAAAACTTGGTCATAAATAATTCCTTTTAAAATATAAAGCTCTGTAGCTAAACTCATGTTCATAAATCTCCTTCAGTAGGGGAAGTGTGGGACCTATTGGACAAATTTCACTTAATTTTATTTTTCGTCCAGCTGGTTAGACAATCTTAATTGCTTTTTAGTTTAAGTTGAACTTTGGTTTGTGGTAAACATATCCCGCACTCAAACGAAAAGATTCGAAATGCTATGGGTAACTTTATTTGCGATTGAAAAGTGTCACTCAAACGTCCGAACGGTCCCCACCCATGGTGACCTTTCGTCTATAGGGTCGGGACCTACAGCTGCAAATGTGACCTGAAGTAAGAGAAAACGTCTCATAAAGATAGTTGCTACAATTACACAACGAACGAATGTGTATTAACACGAAAAAACTACGTATAATAAGCGATGATGCGGCAACATAATCTACACACTGTAGTTTACAAGATCGGCTTTGAACGTAAAAATTCGCTCAGCCGCTTCGTTGTTGCGACTGAGACGGGTTGTGGCAAGATTATTACAATATCTTTTAATGCCTTTCGGACAGCGTCGAGTAATTGAACATGTCCGATAGGTCCCGTCCGAAAGGTCCCCTGGTAGCCATTTTGAACTCCCTTCTTAAATTTTCTGGTTTAGCCTCTTCGTGCACGGTGATCTTTGGTTTGAGTAAAAAATTATTTTTTTCCTTTTTTGGGGTCAGCTAGGGTTCGATTAACAATCTATAGCATGAAAAAAGTGGATGACGTCATCTTGTTTGTTTTTTGGATTGTACACGTTTGTGCACAAAAGCTCTGAATGAAGCAAATCGATTTCTGTTGCTGGATTTAAAAGTATGAGTCACAGAAATACTTCTTATAACAAGAATGGCGAACCTTTTTTAGTGGTGGGTCAAATTTAAAGTCGCAGACCGAAATAAAAAACGGGGGTTGTGGATATGAAAAAAAAGAAAAAAGGAGATAATCACGTCGTCAGATGACCAATTTTCCGCCCAAAATCGGGTGTAGACCAAAAAAAAAAAAAAGTCATAACGTCCGCAGATGTCCAATTTTCCGTCCAAAATCGGGTGTAGACCAAAAAAAAGGTCATCACGTCCGCAGATGTCCAATTTTCGGCCCAAAATCGGGTGAAGACCAAAAAAAAGGTCATCACGTCCGCAGATGTCCAATTTTCCGCCCAAAATCGGGTGAAGACCAAAAAAAAGGTCATCACGTCCGCAGATGTCCAATTTTCCGTCCAAAATCGGGTGAAGACCAAAAAAAGGTCATCACGTCCGCAGATGTCCAATTTTCCGTCCAAAATCGGGTGAAGACCAAAAAAAAGGTCATCACGTCCGCAGATGTCCAATTTTCCGTCCAAAATCGGGTGTAGACCAAAAAAAAGGTCATCACGTCCGCAGATGTCCAATTTTCCGTCCAAAATCGGGTGAAGACCAAAAAAAAGGTCATCACGTCCGCAGATGTCCAATTTTCCGTCCAAAATCGGGTGAAGACCAAAAAAAAGGTCATCACGTCCGCAGATGTCCAATTTTCCGTCCAAAATCGGGTGTAGACCAAAAAAAAGGTCATCACGTCCGCAGATGTCCAATTTTCCGCCCAAAATCGGGTGAAGACCAAAAAAAAGGTCATCACGTCCGCAGATGTCCAATTTTCCGTCCAAAATCGGGTGTAGACCAAAAAAAAGGTCATCACGTCCGCAGATGTCCAATTTTCCGTCCAAAATCGGGTGAAGACCAAAAAAAAGGTCATCACGTCCGCAGATGTCCAATTTTCCGTCCAAAATCGGGTGAAGACCAAAAAAAAGATCATCACGTCCGCAGATGTCCAATTTTCCGTCCAAAATCGGATGAAGACCAAAAAAAAGGTCATCACGTCCGCAGATGTCCAATTTTTAGCCCAAAATCGGGTGAAGACCAAAAAAAAGGTCATCACGTCCGGCGTCCGCGGGTAAAATTTTCCAAACTACTAGTGGATCACTGAAATGTGCAAATGGGTCAGACCCGCGGAGCAATGGTTCGCCATCCCTGGTGTATGGCATGGTACTAGAATACCAACTAACTATAAAAAACGCTTTCTATAAACTGTACATCATGAGTTCCAGTAACATAATTGGCAAACAAAGTTCAGACTACCTCTAGACTAGGCCTAACCAGTTTCTTTTTTGTAATTCATTAGTACTAGGAGTTCTAGTTGAGAGACTAGCCTAGTGTTAACCTTGAAACTTTTTCTGGATTCCAGCTCGAAAAGATAAGAATGCTCTTTTAGCAGTGCTCTCTTTGAAATCCCCCAAGCGGATAAATTTTTATCTTTATTTATCAATTCATTTAAATTTTGGTTGGGTTTACGTACTAAACAACCATAACATTCTTTTAAAAAAAAATAGCGCACGTGCACAATGTGCACTATTGTGTACAAGCTAAATGGAAAAATTATTACTCCTTTATTTTTCAATGAATTGGCATGGGTGGTGTTTCTAATGATTGGACATCATCTTATCTTTACATCAAAATAAAAAATATTCGGAAAAAAGTTGCTTTTGTAGTCTAATGCGGTCATTAATTATCAGCGAATACACGCTTCATAAAGTAATAAAAGAAACAAAGAAAAATCTTTACCTAATCATCAAAAATTAACTTCGTTTACCATTTTACCTCATAATTAGGGCCCGCTAAAGTCAATAAAGTCAAAATTTTTTTAAGATCTTATTACATGATCAAACATGTACTAACGTTCGTTGCAGGCCTTCAGGAGTCTGTTTTGGTAGATTTTATAAGTCAAAATAAAGTCAAAATTTTGTATAAAGTTAAAACTGGTCAAAATTCTCTTCATCAAAAATTTCCTAACCCTAACCCTCACAAAAATGAAAAAATTGTAGATTTTTTTGTATTTTTTTGAATTTTTGAGCTGCTATTAAAATTTTATGCGCAGTTTTATTTGATTATTCCGAAATAGTAAGTTGAAATAGTAAAAATGCGTGCGTGATTGCGAAGGAAATAGCACTTATTATGCATGAAATATTTGTAAATTGCGGATTATAAACGATTTTTAATCAAAAAAGTGCAACAAGACAAAAGTAATTAGGCAAAAGCGGTTCGGTCAAATTAAAGTCAAAATTTTGCTAAAAAAAAGTCAAAAATATGTTTTTTTAGGTCGAAAAAAAAAATGGCCCCACTCATAATGCTCATGTTCACAGTTGTGCACAAACGTTTTGAAGACCGCTGATTCGGTCGTTTTACCCTTGAAATAGATGCTAACGTCATGTACACAAATGTGTACATCGTGCACGAAAAGGTTAGGAATGTCACCTAGATGTATAGCCTACTCTTTACCTTCAGCAAGCACGAGACTCACTTGACTATCAGTGCAAACGACATCTTAACACTGTGTGCAAGCTTCCTGAAATCTCAAAATTATCCGGCCTAATTTTTTTTACTTTGAACCAAGTAAAACAGTTTTTTTGTTGTAGCCACCACGCTTCTTGCTCCATCCTTACACAATCATGTGATTTTACCACTAGTAAAACTTAATTCACTGTCTTCACTGAAATGAAACCGCAAATTGATCACGTAAATATGCTGCTGTCCGATAGGTACCATCGTCCGATAGGTCCCACATTTCCCCTACTTCTTATAATTGGCTTTTGGGCATGAATTTTATGCAGAATATACTGAGTTAGGCAACCTTTCGTTCATCTATCACTACTTGGTAATAAGTTACGTTTAAATGCCAAATTATATGTCACTACATATTTACTGATATCGTAATTCATATTTACAGGTACATTATTTACTGTAAACTTCTCTATTTCATCTGCTAACAATTTTCGCAATCTCTTTTTCCATTTTAAACTAATCAGCGTCTCTGATTATACAGGGTGTTCATAAAGTCCTGATCATGTGACGAATTGTATCAGGACTTTATGAACACCCTGTATATCATACTTTATGGATTAACTGATGGTGGTCGCTTGACCAGTACTAGAAGACCTAAACGGCCCTTTGCGACTTTCCCTTGCGCATTTGCCAACAATTTACGTAGGCCTACTAAGTTTTCTTTTCAATAAACAAAATTTATTACACTCGTATTACATGATGCTTTGTCTAAACTTGTTTTTTTTCTTTTGTGTTTGTTTTAGTTGCTAGATAAAAAAACGCGCCTTTTCGCTTTCGCATAAAATAAACTTGTTTGATTTGATTATATCAACTTTATTATTTTTCACTGACAGCCCAAGCGTACTTTTCCTATGCAGCTGACCAACAAAAATATAGATGCCAGTTTCAAGACTTTTTGAATAAGTCCACCGAGTATCGAACCCACACAGATTTCCACATGCAAAGCGAAAACTCGGACCTGTCGGCCAAGTAAAATAAAAACTCGCGTACAATTGCGCTCTTTGCGAAAGATGGTCTGGCACTACGCGGTATCGAAAAAAAACAAACAAACTCAAAGATAGAAAGGGCCTATGGGTGGTTAAAAAACTAAAACAAATTAGGTTACTGTGTTGTATAGAAGTTTAAGATAGATATCATTGACGCTTTGATTTAAAGTATTTTGTCGTTAACAAAAGCACGCGCGTTTATTGTTTAGAGGTGTGAACTGTGGCAGGGATTACAAGTTTGGTAATTAATCAGGGTCATAAGAAATTTGACCGACTCATCGTAATTATCGAGAGCAGATGTATGTAGTTAGTTGTTGTATTAAATGAATTGTTGAACATAGAACATGCCAGTCAGGTTTTTATATCCCTAGGCGATTTAACAATTTCATCTACTCCATCGGCTGCTTCGTATTTCCAATAATTTTATTGCTTCTTTTAATGCAGCCTACAACATTTTGTTATGTTGGCTGACCAAAATTCGGAAAAGTTAGAGTGAAAAGGTTAGAAACTTCGGTACAAAGTTGTTTCCGAGATTTTACACTTTTAAATGTCTATAAAAAACGTACTGAGCTTTAGCGCAGCTACTGACCGAAAAAATATGGACGAATTTGTGCTTATGAAAAGCTATTTGATAAATGGTCGTGAACCATTTGATAAATTTACAGATAGCCGACCGGTTAGCCCAGATAACCGACCGATTAGGACCGGTCAAAGCGGCATAGCGTCACCAGCGACTCGCCATCGTTGCGACGTTTCTTCGGAGCTATGTTGTCCACGGGTGAAGCCGTGGAGATGGGCCTTGCCGCTTGATACACGCTTCGGCGTTATATATTACGAGTATATTGATTATTTGCTTTTTTTGAAATATTTGGCCGCATAGATATCAAGTTATTTCCAGATAAGAATAGACTGGTGGTGTCCCGCAAACATATGTTTGTGATTGAAACTTCAACATATGTCTGTGATAACATTGTTTGCGATTGAAACTTCTCTTGTTCGATTCGCAGCTCGTTGACAGAGGCCAAATTTTATTTCCTAGCGGTTAGCAGTTAATGACTGGCCATTGTCACAGCTGTTGTTTTAATGGTGCTGCTGCTAGAAAGTACAAAGACATTATAGCGCGAGACAAGTGGATTATGAATCAGAGACATCATGCATTTACTTACAAATGCTCTTAAGTTTTTTTTACGTGTTTAAGAAGAAAAACTCAGTGTATTTTTGAAAGTTAACGATTTTATTCTTGATAGTTTTGTACCGCTCAGCAAATTTTAATCCTTATTCAGTAGTTATGTGGTCCTTATGGTTTTGTGATGCTCAGCATACACCGCTGATGGTGACAGGAGGATCTATACTAGTAATAGTATGTCGTTGAAACGTCAAGTTACGAGAAGTTCTTTGTATTTTATTTTTCCTCTTTAAGCTGATTTTATCCCAAATAGTTAGTTATGAACTTACGATTGTCACAAAATTTTACTGGATGTTTTTTTCATTGGCCACTGCAGACAGGGTTGCCACAACATACAGTATTTTTTATTTGCGTATAGCGGCCTAGTCAAAAGACATCGCTAATCGCTGTCCATGCGGGACGTCTTGGGTTCGATTTCCCGGAGGGTCGAATCAGACACTGTGTCGCCAGCGACTGCATGGCCACAGGCACCGGTGCGATGTTCGTAGCTGTGTTGCCCATGCGCTTAGCAGCAGATATCGCCAATCGTTTCACGCTTCGTTGTAATACCGCGAGATGACTATAATGAAGATTTGGGGCGGTATACTGCTCAACTTTTGCGCGCTTAACGCAATGCGTTAACTTTGTTTGTTCGTTCAGTTAACGCATTGCGTTAAGTGCACAAAAGTTGAGCAGTATACCGCAGTTGATTTTTTAGATACAGGTACGGGTATTTTCTCGTTAACTTAGGTAAATTTATTAATTTTTTACAAATGGATGAACGCTTGGTTCGTGGAGATCAAACTGCGTTTTACAGTTTGATGAGAAAAAGATGCATCAATCACAAAGACTTTAGTGATTGTACGTTTTTAGTAGGGTCACAACGGCAGCTTATTTACGGGCACCGATGCCTACTTGCGGCTCGTTCCGAAGTATTTCGTTCTATGTTTGCTCAACAACCTATCCATGCAATAGCAAGTCGCGATTCGCCTTATGCACTGCCAAATGTTCGGCCCGAAGTCTTCCTAACAGCTTTGGATTACATGTATTCGAACTGTTGCACTTTGACCAATGATCTGGCCGCTGATGTTATGTCGCTGTCAATTGAGTACGCGCTGGACGGTTTACGTCGTTTAAGCGCCCGCTTTCTCCTGGATAGTTTAAGCAATGAAACAGCCTGTGAAGTTTTGCAATCAGCTGTTATTCACGCCCAACCCGACATGCTGCAAAAAGCTTTAGACTTTTCAATGAAAAATGCAAGAGAAGTAATGAGGTCCGACGGATTCCAAGAGTTGTCAGCGGAAGCGATGGCCGTATTTTTGCGCGGAGACTCTTTGGATGCAGATGAAATGGAGATTTACAACGCTATAAAGAAATGGTCACGAAGTAACGCAGCTGTAACTGGACGATCCGTGAAAGAAATGGCAGCTCCAATCATTCCATTACTTCGTCTTCCATTGTTTTCCCCAGAAGAACTAACCAAAATTGAGGAGGAAAATAAAAAAGAAAATCTCATCCCGATGGAGCAATTAGCAGCTGCATGGAGGTTTCATGCATTAAAAGAAAATACGCCGTTATCCTACAGCACATGTCTAAGAACTGGGACAACACCACGAGAAAGTCATAAATATTTACCCAAAGAAAAATAAAAATTGTATTCAGTGTCAATACTCATGTTTTTACGAGTGATCACGATGCGGAACATGCAGTAGCTTATTTTTGAAACCTTTGTATTTGATGCAAATTAACAAAAAATGCTTTCGCATATTGTTGTATCGCTGTAACTATTTCTTGACTTCAGCTAAGGTCTGATTTTCCGTGTATTTTATGGGTAGTTTTTTATATAAATAGTGGTACATTGAACCAGAAATTTGACAGTAATCTGGCAGTCTGCTTAGTGAGCTTGCACTTTTCGAGTCAGCAGCCACCTGCACGTCAAATGCGATCGGCTCTAGCCTTGAATTGAACCCATCATGAAAGATTTATTACGTGCAAGCGGTACCATACCCTTATTTGGGCATGTCGCTGCATAACCCCTATACTGGAAGGGGTCCCTATTACTCTTATATGACTGCAGTAGTTAGGTTATTGTTTTATTTGTGTTCCAATGGCGTGGACAGTGGACACTATCAAGTTATGATTTATCTGAGTATCTCTATACACGCATAAAAAACTAAAACTGATTTGTGAAAGATATAGTGTTATTTCAGAATCCTATGAGGAAGGAGATTGAACTTGGGAACCTTGTTTTTAAATGCGAATGCAAATTTTTATGTTGTATAACTAATAGTCTATGGTTGGCCTAATTCCTTTTTAGTGCATGGGCGATATTCTATAGACTATGTTTTTTAAGTAGAAAAAGCCTGATCGTGTTTTATTTTTTTTTCCTGACTGCGTTGCGAACTTGCGGTCCTGTTGATTGGTTTGTTTGACAACAAATTTTATTTGGGCCTCGAATCTACGCTTCTTGCAGTAATTTGCGCTGTTTAAATCAGTGACAGCAAAATGTAAAATAAATAAGCAACAATATTTTTGTGGTTATTTAGTTATCTTTGAAAAAATTTAGATGTCTGAAATTATTTTGTCCCATGTCCCATCGATCAGGCTGTAGGCCTAAAGCCGAATCGACAGAGCATATAGCTTGATTTGCCTCTGCAGCGATAAAGTGGAGATTCCAATTCGAATCAAAAACTCACAAACACAGTTTCCACAGCTTTCGTTATTGACCTACAGCTTTAAAGAAACAGTCTCACCCAGGGCCCATGAGAGGGGGGCAAATGACCCAGGGGCCCATGCTGTTCTAGGGGCCCATTAGTCCATATCTAACAAAATAAACAGAGCCAAAGCAAGCTTAAAAAACAATTAAAACAGCGTTTGAGCTCAATATACTTTAATCACATAATCAATTTTATGGAGCGCATTGGCTCTTAACCTTAGTCGACATGTTGTTCTAGGAGTCCATTAGCCCATTGCTTACGTAATAAATACAGCAAAGAAATTTTCAAACAATCGATTCTTAGAGTGCATGGGCCCCAGCATAAATCAGGCTGTTCTGGGGGCTCATTAGCCCATTTCTTACGAAATACAGCTTAACAGATTTCAAAAATTGTAACAGCATTTGAGCTTAACACACATCCAAATATTACCAATTTTCCGGAGCGTGTGGGCCCCTTAAGTAAAGTTGCATCTTTTTAATGTGTATGCTACGCGTAAAGGCGCATTATAAGGTGAAAATTAAGATTTTTTGTTTCATCTGCATTTCATTCGGCTTCGTCTTAAATAAAGACAATGTTGAATCATAAACGTGTTTATCTGAGATTTGTGGCTGCGCAGCTGCGAGTAGCCTTTGCGATTGCAACCCGTTATAGCATTCCAACTGCAGCTTGAAGCTGGAGAGATAAGTGGAAATTTTTGGCTGCATGTATGCAGCGTTCGTGAATTTTTAAACAATCAAGTAGATGTTGTGGCTCAGGTATAGACTTGACTTTGATGGGAGCACAAAAACAGTTTCATTTGAAAATTAAAGCATTTTGAAGCTAAAAGATACCGGTATTTAAAGCATATGCTAAAGTCAGGGTTGGGAATCGATACCCAAAAAAGTAAAGAAATAATCGATATTCGATAGTTCACCAAAAAGTAAAGAAATAAGCGATTTCGATGGTAGTTTAAAAAAGTAACGAATAAAGAATATTGTAATCGATATTCGATATTACACTGAGCATTTAGCGGTGTATGCCCAGCATTTTTTGTGATGTCCTCGCATTCATGCGGTAACTCACAGACAAAAACGGACGTAGTGTATGCGAAGCAACTTTGCTATTAAAAGTTTTTTTTTTGGCACAAAAAAAAATATATCAGCATAAACAAGGTAATGACATACCGACGATTACTTTAAATTTACTGAAGTGAGATAAAGTAACCTGGACAAAAAGAATCAAATATGGAATATTGAATTGCGCCGAAAAAAAAAGTAAAGGCAAGGTCATATTCGATACTAATTCAAAACAGTAAAGGCTGCAGTGCATTCGATGAACAAAAAGTAAAGAATATAGCAATCGAATATCGATTACAATCGATTTTTCCCGACCCTGGCTAAAGTAATCGGCAAGGCGAAACAGCAGGACAGTGCACGACGCGAGGTCAACGAAACGCAATTTTAATTTTTAATAATCCGTGAGTAGCCGAGTTTCGTCGCATACGGGTAAAACACTTTTAGTTCGAATATAGGTGCTCAAAAATGTTATGTGATTCTCACGAGAATGCAGTTGAACTGGTCCAGCTTTTATTGCTCCCTTGCTCAAAAAGAGTTGCCGGTCCCTGGACTGGGGCAAATCTTTTCGATGATCACATGCATACAAAATGGACCGTTGGACTATGTGTTTTTTGGATAAATGCTGTCAAACTGATTGATTTGGTACAATAGGTTCTGAAAAATTTTTTTCGGAATATAATTAATTATTCTTACCAGGGGCGTATCCAGGGAGGGGGGCGCTGGGGCCGCGGTGTTGACCTTTTTTTGCTCTTCACTTGACTTTGGGCGGAAAATTAAACATCTGCGGACGTGTTGACTTTTTTTTTTGCTCTTCTCTTAACTTTGGACGGAAAACGGACAGCTTCAAATTGCGGCCCCCTATCCCCTTTCAAATTTCTGGGCACGTCCCTGCTTACAATTGGTAGTAGGCCCATGTATATTTTTGTAAACGCATGTTGAGAAATGTTAAAACATAAATCCGGTGCACAAAACCAGAGCTGTAGGCTAGTGCCTCGAGACATGTCTCGGTCTCGAGACAGTCTCAAGACACGAGTTTTCAAAGTCTCGGTCTCGAAGGTGTGAAGTCTCGGTCTCGTCTCGAGACCTTGAAGTCTCGGAAAATGAGCGTGTCTCAGGGCTGTTTTTGACAGTTCGCTTCAAAGTTGAATGAAGCAACTTAAATTGAATAAAAACCAACTACCACTGATATTTCCAACATTCGTTATTGGCCTGCCTACAGCAGAATAAAAGCTACATCATCTGCTCCGATTGAGAGAGTGTTCAGTCAATTTCGGCCTCATCGGTCCAGCATGACTTGCAATGCATTAAGTAAGTTAGTCTACCGTATGCTGACATTCCTGACATGCATTGAAAATTTTCCGTAAACATTGTTTGTTCACCATGGATTTTAGGAATGTCGACATACTCTTGAGTCTGTGAGTTATGTGCAGCGAACAGGCTTACGACTACAAGTAACGGATCAGGGTAGGCAAAAAATATTTATGCTGGGCACAAATTAATAGGCTATAATGGTATACACGCATATCTTAATACCGGTAACTGACTTTTTTCTGGTTGGGCGAATATTTTTTGGAGGGGAGGGTTGGTTGCAGGCCTGGCAGTGACCGAGCATTTTATTGTGATGTTTTTTATTTTTAGCTTGTGTCAGAGTACATCGTTTTGTAGCTGCTGCCTTTTCTTCGACTGCACTGTTCTTGCTCTATGTTATTATGTTCGTTTGTGTTTTTGGTCTTGTAAATAAACAAAATAAACAGACTTCATCTAGATTGCTTTCTCAGATGATAAGCGGTTTTCATTTTGCTTGTTTTGGTTTAAGTGGTCATTCTAAAACAGTGGTTTTGGCTTTTTCCACACAAGAACCCATTTTGCTACGCATGACAGCCGCACGATTCCTTATGGAAATTTCATGATTCTGGAAACGAAATTTTAGAGTTAGCGGTATCGGCATTCAAAAATAAATTTTACAAAAATATTTTTTCTAGGCAAAAAAAATTAAATTTTCATGATACTCGCAGTATTACGCCGAGGCGTGTAACGAGTGGCGGGGTCCATCTCCGCGGCTATTAGCGCCAGGGCAACACAGCCTCGAAGTTCGAAAAAATATCGTAGCGATAGCGAGTCACTGGCGAAATTGTGTCCGATTTGACCGGCCCAGGACGCGAACCTCAGACCTCCCGCACCGATAGCAATGTCTTAACCACTGAATTAACCGGCCGTTTTTTTGTAGGCCTACATCGAAAGTTCTCGAAACCCTAGGAAAAAGGCTAAGGACCCCTAAGTTGAAAGCCTATTTTTCTACTAGGTAGACTAATTCTTTTTGTCTTAAAACAAAAAATGTCATCAGTAAATAGTTTTTTGTCAAAATGGTTTGAGCTCTAATGGTTTGAGCTAGCTCTTAATGATTTGTCTTCATGGTTTGAGTTGTAAGGATGGTTAGAGCTCTCTGGTACACTAGCGCTGACATCTTTTTTAAAAATGATGATCGCGTAATTTCCACCTGCATTGTGAAAAGTTGTTTGCAAGGTATCTCCTTGCTTAGTTGAGATTGGTGACGCAGTAAGGCCTACTCTGTTCGGAAATTTTAATCTCTTCACCTTGTTTTTTTGAATGTTTATTTCTTTTCATGGCGTGGATTGGTTAGATTCTATGAACATCTGAGGATAATTTCATTCATTTTCAGTAGGCAGTGAGCTGATTCTGGAAAAGATTTGTTTTATCTTATTCAGTTGATTTGGACGTCACTTTGATTGCATTCAAAATGCCGTCAGTTGCTATCGTAGCCATCTGATAGCCTATTTCCTATCTGGTACTATTCACCTATTTTTTTTGTCTTTTTTCACTATGTTTCTGTATCTTTATGCTCAACTTTCTATTAGCTATATTCACCCGACGAGCTCATAATGAGAGCGAAACCGGTAGTGGATTGCTATTTCTATTCGCAGCAACATCATTTATAATCTCGTCTTTGTTTTTCGTGGAATTAATCTGTAAGCAAACTCCAATTTGTCTGTTCTTTACTTCTCTTTTGTAACTGCTGTTCTTTTCACTGTATTCAATGCCCAAACGTCATATTGAATAATTTTGTTGTGTGGTTTTCAATGTGGTCCTCCATGATTGCTTTCACTGATGAGGGACATAAGCCGAAACAAGATTGCTCAGGTCTTATCTTGTATCACCAGGAAATATAAATATCGCTTTTTTCGTTCTCCGTCTTGTGGTACAATAGCAGTTTTTTCTGCGTTTCTATAAAACAGCTGTTATGGCTTGACAAATTCTGCCGGATGAAGAAATTCGTCGGAATGTCATATAGGCCTATTTACGGTTAAAATATTCACGACCTCTCGAGAACTCCTGATTCCAAAAGTCTCGTGTCTCGTCTCGGTCTCGGAAGTTTAAGTCTCGGTCTCGTCTCGCCTTTTTGCTCCAAGTCTCGGTCTCGTCTCATGGTGTCAAAGTCTCGTCTTGGTTTCGAAGATTTTAGCCGAGATTCCAGCTCTGCACAAAACCAAAAAGAAAAGGTCAGAAGAGAACGATTGCGGTGTAAACCCATTTCTCCCCGCAGACATCCAGGGGGCGTATCCAGGAGGCCGCTGGAGCCGCCTCCCCTCCGCTCGCCTCCGTAGACAAATGCACAAAACTTTCGTGGTGTAAAGGTGATATTCTATGTTGGAGAACAATCTAAGGAAGTGATGACTTTTTTTGTTTTTGCTTTACACTTGACTTTGAGCGAAAAATTGGACATCTGCCGACTTAATGATCTTTTTTTTTTGCTCAGTGAAAATATTTCCGGCCTTGCTGGCATGGCTTTAAATTGCGTCCCCCTTAAATTCCTGGGCACGCCCCTTTAAGGGCAGCAGACTATAAAGCTTTGGGTGAGAAAGTGAAAGAATAAGATCTTGTGAAGATGCTCCCGATCAGAAACTGCTAATAAAATGATAAATGTCAGCGAAAGTAGTCCAGGAAATGATAGGCATATTGAAGTTTCAAATGTAAATTTGGTATCTATTCCGAGTGATGATGTAAGCAAAGTAAGCAAAGTCGCAATCTGAGTGACAATTTTGTAGCTGATGCAGCAAGTGTAAGTTTCCCTAATCCAAGTGCTCATACTGACGATCAATCAATCAATCACAGCTTTTATTTCTGACCGCCAACAATAACCAATCAAAATAACTCATGAAAATAAAATGGCACAGAAAAAAGAATATGCAACAAAAACGCAAAACGTTGAAGCATGCAAGTTAAGAATAACTGTGCATGGTTGCCAGTGTGCGAAGTATAGGGGGGAAATGAGGGGATATGTCCCCCCCAGTAAAAATAGTCGTTCCCCCCAGCAAAGAAAGAAAGTTTGTCCTGGGGGGGATGCCAAAACGTACTCCCCAGTGATAAGTACCGCAAGAAATTAAATGTTTTTTATACGTGTAGCATGTGGGTAGCCTACGGACTGCGGCGATGCTTTCCAGCATATCTTGTTCCTTCACAAACTGATTAAGAACAACCTTTTCAGTGCGCCTGTTACAAAAGAGCTTATTTTTCATCAACATCACGTCAGCAGTAACTTTTTATAAGCGTTAGTGAAAACACTAAGAATGTTAGAGCAGCTGTTCCCTAACTTTTTTCAGATCATATTTGAGATTGAGAGTTTCCGTAGCCTACTGCTCTCCCCCCAAAACCCTTGCTTCATTTATGAGACAAAAACCTGCCTAAAACAAAGGTAATGAAGTTTTTGAAATTCTACCGTTGATAATTTTTGTTCATCATGCTGGCGGTATGCAAACACGCAGTACGCTCTCCACCACAGTTTTAATTTGGTCATTGACCAATGACATCGCCCTAGGAACGCATTTCGGGAAAGGGGGGCATTGTGCCATGCCCCCTACCCCTTTTGACTTTGCTTTTTAGTAAAAAGAACAAATGGTGCCGAGTGACTGAAATATGCCAGACTCCTTTAATGGCTTTTGTAGCTTATAGCTAGGGGCGGATCCACGGTGGAATGAGGGGTATATATTCACCTCATCAGCCTTTTTCAACTATGTTTTTGATAAATACAATTTTTCCATAATTTCGAACCTCTTTGATAACAATAAGCCATAGCCTACGCCTTAAGCACGCATAATTTTGAAAATGTGCGGACAAAATGCATCCTAATTGGTGAAGTACTACTACTCAGAATTAGGATCAAAAAATTTGAACAAAGTTTGCTTACAAAATATTCAAAAAGCACCAAAATAGCTATTACGACAAGTAATATTTCAAAATTTTCCCGGGGGAGCATACCCCCGGACCCCCCTTAAGCCTTTTCTGTTTTTCAATCTGCTACAATTAGCTCGGCTGAAAAAAACTACGCTTCAAAAAGAATGGTGAAACTATGTTCCCCCCCCCCCTTTTAAAATTTCTTGCTACGCCTCTGCATCGCCCCATGAACAATATATACCAATTTAGCAACATTGTCTTGTTATTTGGGTTCAGAATTCAAGCAAAATTCTAGACAAAAACATCGCCTTCCGTAAAATTTTCTACTTCGTACACTGATGGTTGCACAACCTAAATCGAAAACTAAGAAAAAAAACAAAAAAGAAAATGCAGCTAAATATATGTACAGCAGCCCTTTAACCTTTAATTACCAATAGATTTAATATTAACCGTTTCTAGTGTAGCGCACGCGCTAACTCAGCCGTGACTACAATGCAAGTAGAACGTTCAATCGTCAGCAAGCACGCATGTGGTACCACAAGTGAGAAATAATTCGAAAGTCATTGCGTTATATATCAATCGAAATTCTGCAGCTATACATGTTTCCGGAAAATGACAGAAGTATATGGGGCGCCGAATGTAAAGCAGTAAAAATGCGCGTTTTTACGTGTCAAATTGCATATTTAACCAAATATGCAAAACGGCACATGACAAATTGCATATTTTTTTAAATATGCAAAATGGCGCTGTCAAAATGCTTATTTACTCAAATATGCAAAATGACACATGACAAATTGCATATTTAATTAAATATGCAAAATGACACATGACAAATTGCATATTTACCAAATATGCAAAATGGCACTTGCCAAAATG
This sequence comes from Trididemnum miniatum, assembly GCA_964006365.1. NCBI lineage: Eukaryota > Metazoa > Chordata > Ascidiacea > Aplousobranchia > Didemnidae > Trididemnum > Trididemnum miniatum. The sequence goes on along the minus strand of OZ023243.1, from coordinate 3,124,193 downwards.
CATATTTAACCAAATATGCAAAATACCACATGACAAATTGCATATTTACCCAAATATGCAAAATGGCGCTGCCAAATTGCATGTTTAAGCAAACATGCAAAATGGCGCTTGCCAAAATGCATATTTTACCAAATATGCAAAGTGGCGCTTAATTGCCAAATTACACATGTTAATAATCACGCAAAATGACCCCTAAATATGCATTTTGTCATTGTCACGCATTTTTGTGTCTTTACAATTGGCATGTGTAACGCGCCAAGTGTAAACTCACAAAAATGCCTAGAAGTAAAATGTGTGTCTTTGACGTTTCGTGCGCATTGGCAAAATTCAAAGAAAATATAATTGGTCGTTTTTAAAGTTTCTGTTATTCCAAAAATGCCCGCACAATTTGCAAAATAAATATGCAAATTGACAAATATGCAAATTGGCATGTGTGTCAAAATGCATATTTAGTTCAGATCCATAATCACAATTTCTGTACGGTCTGCGCGGCTTGGTACAGCTTTTGCAGTCCAAGGCAGTATGCAAATTGCAATGCAGTGAAGGTAGGTAGGAGGTATTGTAAATAAATTTTGTTCATGGGATTTCACATTGTTGGTTACTGCCATTGTTTAGGGTAAGTCCAACTGTATTTAACCTTGTCAGCAAACGTGATTTTCCTGGTAATAGTGGACTTAGCTTGTCAGAAAAGTGATGATGATTAGTCCTATTAGCCTACACAGTTATAATAGGCTAGTAGATCAGAGGCCTAAACTTGTGAACTGATACCAGTAGGGTAGGTACCGTACCCGGTACCGGCAGTATTGAGGAATAAGATCATGCCAAGCTGAATGAAATATACAAAAAAGCAAAGCCTGCGTGTAAGTTTACTTCTACCTGTATCACTATTTGGCCTACCTGTATCACTAAAAAGGCTTCATGCAGTAGGCCTATGGTATCAGTGCAGTTATGTGCTTCGATTTTGCTGATAAGGAGAAAATGCTGGAGGCGTTACCGGTATGTGTAAGATGAATTCAGATCAGTGTTCCCTCTAGAGTGAGAAATTTGCAAAAATATGGATATTTTGGGCAAATTTTACTGATTTTGAACCAGAAATTAATATCATAAAATGCAAAACTGAAAAACTTGAATATTTTAATGCAAGACTGTAGCTTGTATCTTGGAAAAGCAAATCCAATGCAAAAAATTTGTGAAAAGGGTCCTCAAAGGAGTGAAATCTTTGGGCAAAAATTTCGATTAATTTATCATTTAGGCAAATTCGCACCAGTCAGCTAGTCAAAATCCTAGAGGGAACACTGATGCAGACTTATGTAAGAGTTGCAGTTTATTTTTAGCTGTCCGATTAAAACTTGATTCTGGTTTGTATTTGCTGCTATTTTCTGTTAGTTCGACAAAACGTCGACTGTCAAAGCATGCAATATACAACCCTACAATGAATTTAAAAAGTAAAAAATCATGGTCAGATGGTGGCTGCATCTAAAGCATAATATAGCCTATGAGCCAAAAAGAAATCAACAAAATTATACAGTAAAAGACATATTTGCTACCACCACAATTTTGGAAAGAAAGCAACATGTGCCAAGTATTTGAGACAAATTTACACTTATCCCTAGCAAGAAAGGGCTGGGCCAAACTGCCATCACTTCAAAATTTCATGATTCAAGTTTTACTCGATCAAGAAATTCCAAACATTAAATACAACGCAATTTTGTATGTAATAAATTTTTATGGAAAAAGTCAGTTGATATGCATCATTATTTTTAAGATTGTAGCTTTGTCAATTTGGCGTACCGGTACTTCAAACTTTGATTATTAAAGGTACTTTATTTGGGGCATGTTTGAATTAAGCCACATTTTGTAGCAGGCAGATATATCACAAGGACTGCTAGAGGTGCTAGTGAGTTATTAGTAGGGGTTAGGGCCTAACCCCAACCCCCTCGAACCATGACTTAATTCAAACAGGAGCCCTTTATTTGTATCAATTTTTAAGCAGTGTGTAGAGGTCGATTTGTTTTCTTATTATCCCAATTTTAAAGAACCGCCTACGTTACTGTAAAAGAATGAAAAAAATTTAGAAAGATGAAAAAATGCGAACTTAAAAAAACAATTGCCTCACTAACGATCAAACTCTGCTGCATAAAATCAATGCCTAGAACACTGAGCTAACCAGCCACAACAAACTTGAGTTAAAACAAACATAATCATGTCATTAAGAATGCATTTATCAAATGCTGTTATGAACTCCGATTGCTGCTCGAGCAAGAAATATTAATTTCTGTAATACAGGATACATAACAGCATAAGTGGCATTTTGAGCTCATGGTTGAAGGTGCTAATTCAATGAATATAGTTTTCAGGGCAGAGCAGAAAATATATTAATGTTTTTAGAATAGTCTATCAGTTGAAGTTGATTTAGGTTACTTGAAAAGCCTCATTACGTACTTTAAATATTTCTGGAAGCTGAATTGCTCACATGCTATCCATTTCTCGCCCTATTCTCTACAAAGTAATCAAAGAAAATCAGCTTTTCCAAAGCAAGTACAGGTAAGGTTAGACATTTACAATTTCAGTTCAATGAAAAATTTGCAAGGGACAAATTTATAATGTATTCATGTGTATAGTCTTACGGTGCCTAAGAACATTTGACAACCAATAACGCACATGATATTTTTGGCACAAAACTTTTTTGTGACCCACAGAGCAGATTTAACTGGCTTGCAGTATTTTTGTAAAGGCATTGGCTGGTGATTTGCTCATTTTCTGTTGTGCAAAAGCTGGTGAGCCTAAATGTGCTGATGTTTGAAACTTAATTCTTACACCTAAATGTGGTTGCTGTCCCCTACCGATGCTACAATGGCATGTAGCTCTGTGTCATTGATATGCACAAATTGTACTGTGCACTCACTCAGGTGAAATACTGTAAACCAGTGTTTCTCAAAGAGAAGGCGATACCGCATTCTCAAAAATTTGGAATTATCGTAAAACTTTTGTTTATCTGCTGCGGTACATTTGTAGTTGAATTGCAGTTTCCGTGTACTTGTGTAAAGGCATTGTAAAGGTTATGAATAGACAGTGGCATAAAAAGGAGAGGCGAACGAAGATAGCCGCCTCTCAAACTACAATTTATGAGATGTGGGGGTATTAAAAGTTGATACCATCAATCAGTTTACTCGTGGTATTTCGCCGAAGCGTGCGTGTTTCGAATTTGTGTGGACAATCACCGCAGCTCTACGCCTAGGCAAAACAGTTGCAGGTGAAATAACATCAAAAAATAATCAGTTGACCTCCTCATTGTGCATGGCGTCAGCTTGATTGGGTAGTAGTAGTAGTATGTTTTATTCAACGACCATCAAAGTACATAAAAACAACGCATATCACAACATACGGCCGAAAAAAGGGTAACAGTGACAAAACGTCAACCGTTAAAGCACGCAATATACAACCCTACAATGAATTTAAAAGTAAAAAAGCATGGTCGCTGCAATGTCCACGTGCTTTATTGTAATAAATCTGTTTGAACTTCCCGTCATTTTTTTTGCTAGGGAATAGGTAGTCTATGATCGTATTAAGAGTGTCGTAAGATGGCGATGGTGCAAAGAATTTGAGGAACACTGCAATAGACGAAATTTAACTTACCATATATCATTGCAGCTCCTTATCCAACACTGAGTTAGATGCTGCTGTTCGTGAAATAAAGGAATTGTTTCCCGCTGCTGCTGAAGTAATGATAGCAGGTGAACCATGGCAAAATATATGCATCTAATAATGTCTTTTGTGTATACGCCATTTGCTCATAAGCCGTGATCTTGTCAGTCTCAGGAAATTCTAGTTCAAGCATGGGAGTTTAATTATATAAAACAATTCTACAGATGCCATTTTAACCTCTTTGCTCCCCCCCCCCCTGGCTACGCCACTGCTCAGCACACATTGAATCACTTTCCAAAAAACCGTAAAACGAAAATTACCTCCAATGGGGTTCGGGACGAAGCTCCCGAAAGCTATAGTATTGCTTGGCTTCACGTTTTCTAGTAAGGAGGTTAAAATGGCATCTATAGGTTAAAATCTATAGTATTGAAATCAAATTCTAATATAGTTTTCAAAGGAAGCTATGTGATCCACTGAAACAGTTGCATGTTTCAGTATTTAGTTGCATGTTTATCCTATCACAAGAATGCGATCAGTGCGCTGTACGAGCTCGCTTAGGAGTTGCCAGCCATCTGTCTGGCACACCAAGATGGGCAAATCCCGCCAAGTGCTTTTCCCAGCGGCACAAGTAAACTTGCTGGCTTGTTCTCCACGCTGAGCGTCAAGCAGGGAAACTGGGAATACCATTATTTAAGTCATTGGTTTGAATCGACTCGGAATCAAACCCAAGTCTGCAGTTCCCGAGATGGACACTCTCACCACTAGGCCATCTGAGCTGTCATGGCCCGTAGGTTGATAACTTGCAGCTTAAAATATAAGCCGCATTACCGCTGTGACAATAATTGAGTAGCTGGTAACTTTTTACAGAAAATCTGGGCTTTTGAATTTTCAATAAGCCGATCACTTCCACTCACCTTCCTCGCAACACTCAATATGAAGGAGAACGGAGTATGTATGGAACTCCATGAAACTTCTTTACAACACGAGGATGGATATATTTTGTGACTTTGCTCAGTTATTTTTTCAAAGCCCTAAGATAGTGCAAAAGCATAAAGCCCTCTTAAGATTTTCGATCGTCGATGTAGTTTCCTACACATTCCAAAACTATAGAAACTATTGGTATAAAGCAGGGTTTCCCAAACTTTCCTGTGCCACGGATCCATTTTTGCGAATCAAGTTTACCACGGACCCCACTTTTAAGTTGCGTTAATTTTTCACCCAACTGCTATAAAAGCATAAAATGGGGTCCGATCCCCGGGCCGGTCAAATCAGACACAGCGTCGCCAACAGCAGTTTGCCATCATTTCGAGGGTCTTTGGGAGTCGAAGCTGCAGTGCACGAGCGCTCATAAAGTCACAGTCGCGGAGGTGGGTCCCGCCACTCGTTACACGCTTCTGCGTATTACCGTAAGTATACTAAAGGTTTGATTTGATTTTACATTTACACAATTGCAATGCTTTTAGTTATTATTTAACTCTACCAACAGGATGTAAGACAGGGTAGGCCGTTAAAGCTTTTATCTTGTATCTTATATCTTAATAAGCTTGCATCGGGGTCTCTCGGATCTATTCTGTCATCTCTGCTCGTGCGTTCAACTTGTCATTACAAATAAGCTATTACAGCATTATAATTCATAAATAATAAAGGCAAGAGTATCATAATCCATGACTAACTTTAATAATTACTCAACAATCAAGAGATAGTAGGAAAAAGCATTCTGTAAGATTTTCAATCACTACAGAAATTAATGGGTCTGTGTATGTCCTGTAAAAATCATTTGAAAGTTCTAGTTTTTTATTTTTTGCAACATTGTCACGGACCCCCTGTGCAGTCGCCGCGGACCCTATTTTGGGAAACTCTCTTATAAAGGACTGATCGTGCTCGATCTCCATAACTAACTTTTCCATACCGTTCCCCATAATCTCGCGATACTTGTTTCTGGTTTCATTTAGTTTTATGTTGTTTGTGTCAACTTTCAACGCGGTAAAATAAATAAATGGTAATGGATATTGTGTTGCTGGTAAATATTCTATCCAAATTCATTCTAATCATTCGTAGGACATCTTCGATCACGCGGCATCAACGTCCAGCGTGGACGTTTGCTCAGCAACATTCATCGTACGGATGCAGAAGGGGTTGTAGCCAAACGTCAAAAGAATGATTGTTCGTATTCGAAGCGCTTCTGGCGCCCGGGCGTTAGATTAACTTGTTTCCGATTCGTATATAAATCCTTGAATATTGTTTGTGGTAGCAGGGGGGCGGCATTTTAAATAAGCTTCATGTAATTTTTTTCCTATTTATTTTGAAGAAGCGTTACTTTGCTATATCGCTGACTTGCTGATCGTAAATCATCGTAACTGTGTTGCTCAAAGTCGCGGAAATGGGCCCGCCATCTCGTTTACGCTTCAATGTAATCAGCGAGTGTAATGAAGATTTGATTTTAATATTTATGATGTCACAATTGCGTGCGGTTTTCGTTTTTGCATTTCTTGATTCGCCATGCCCTCCCCCCTTTGTAATAAGATGCTAAAACTTAACTTTACCATTTCTCGAAGTAACAATGGTTGCAGCCTCCTTTCACTTATGTTAGCCTAGCTTCTACTTTTAAACATAAGCTGCGGAAATATTTTTTCATTGTCCATAGCAGGAGCGTATTTAGGGGGGGAGCATTGGGCCATGCCCCCCTCCCTTTTGACTCTGCTAAATGACTAAAATATGCCAGACTCTTTTGATGGTTTCTGTAGATGGCCGAGGGGTTAACAGCTCAGATGGCCGAGGGGTATGGAGCGTCTGTCTCTTGAGCTGTAGACTCGGGTTTGATTCCGAGTCGGGTCAAACCAATGACTTTAAAATTGGTATTCACAGCTTTCCTGCTTGACGTTCGGCATTAAAGCGACAGTGTGGAGAACAAGCCGGTAAGTTTACTTGTTGTGCCGTTGGGAAGGGCACTTAGCGGGATTCCCTCATCTTGGTGTGGTAGACAGATGGCCGGCAACTCCTAAGCGCGCTCGTATAGCGCATTGATTGCTTTCTCGTGATAGGAGGATAAATATGCAACTAAAATTAAAAAAAAAAAAAATTAGATTATGGCCAGGAGCGGATCCAGGGGGGGGGGTAGGATGAGGGTTACGCATCCTCGCACTGGCCATTTTCAAACGACGACACCAACATATTTTGCTTGCATCTAAGTCTATTTAAGCAAAATCAGATCAAGTGTACAGCAGTTTGTAGACGCGTCAAATAATCACCCCTTGTCGACCGAGGGAAACCGCACACCGCTGCAACTGTTCACATTCAATCCCCGGCTGTTCACATTCAATCCCCGGTTCACATTCAATCAGCATTTGAAGCCGGAAGAGTTGTACAATGTTTTAGTGGAATTCGTGGCAGAGCTTATGTAAGAGAGCGAGACTGTCGACACTTTTTTAGTGCCCATAAGCACATGCAGTCAAGAATGGCCATACGTTACATTACGTTTACAACATGCATAGACAGTTTTCCTACCAGTCTCAATTTCTGATAGAGGCTCTGTATAATACCTTACCATTACGTTTTTAATTGAATAAGAACAAATAACAAAACAGTACTGGCGAAAAAGAATGGGAAATAATGCAAAATATTTTTCAAATTTAATTTTTTTGATACTTCAGGGGGCGCTACCTTTTTTCGGAGCAATTTGCACCCTGCCAAAGAGCAACATCATATCGGGACGCATATATCGGAATGGTTCTACAGAAAAAGATAGGGGTCTTTTGAAATGACTATAACTGTCTCTAAGTCGATAAACTGTACGGTATGCAAAACTGTTACTAATAGGGTCTGGATTTCATGCTTCTCTAGGTTTTGATTTTATTCTCAACGTAATGTGTTTCTTATAATTTTGTAACTTGGGATGATGTAGAGTGGTGATAATAAACAAAAAATTTTCTGTAGAACCATTCTGAAATATGCTATCGGGACACCCATTACATAACCTAGCAGTTTTGATATTGTCGGCGTTTTTTTTTTTTTGCTTATAGGTCTACACATACTATTGGGTTATTGTAGTCATAAGAATGTCTACAGCACTCACTAACATGTCGATTGCAAGCTGCCACCAATGATAAAAATATAGTGCGCTGCGCTTAAGCTACGAAATACATTTCTTAAAATTTCGCACCAAGTTCATTTGTACGTTTCAGTACTAGTTTTTCAAGTGGAACTGGTGAGTCAAATGTCCCAAGTTCTATCACAGTCACGTCTTCAAGTATATCGGTATGCTTATGTAATTGAATGGGTTGCGCTTGGCAAGACAACTTAAGACATAACTAAAATTTACCATTCCACAAACATTTCTTCGTTCAGAAGAACTAATTTTCGCCTTGCCAGCGACGTTAAGCTTAACTACACGAAAGCCAGCAACGCCAGAAAACGTCAACACTCAACAGCTCAGTTTCATTACAAGCTTAAGTGCTCTGAGTCAAAAATTTGGTCCTCTTGAGCATAAAAGACTAACGTAGAATAGGCCTTAGTGTACAGTCAAATGTCGCAAGTCCTATCAATACCAACGATCCTAATGTCGCCTCTTTAAGTATATTGGCATGCTGAAGTTATTAAAAATTTTGTTATTAAGCTGTACTGAAGCCCGGACTGTTCATTATGCCGAAGTCCATCCGATCCTTGAACACTTCTCAAGTATCTCAAGAAGACAAACTTTGGCACAGGTGTTTCCAAAAGGATATAAGCTGCTGTTCGCAAATTCTACACAAGGTTTCGGGATAAGCCCAACGACGTAACTCGATCAGCTCCAGTAAAAAATATCAACAGTTCTTAGAGAGTTGAGGCAGCGCTTTCATCTAAAAAATGTTCAATGTAATTGCATGAAAAATGTAGCTAAAAGTAAACCTACTATTGCAATAATGACAAACCCTTTCACTTAGGCTACGCAAAACATAATGACTACTTTTTATTTACTATCTTTACAATATGCTGTCTTGCCAAAAACATCATAAACAAGAAGTGAATTGTAATCACAAAATTAGGCCTTTAAGTAATGGTTAAAAAGATACCTTCCAGTTCAAATGCGTAATCCCGCCTCCAAGAAATGATTTCATTCTCCATCAATCGCGCATTGCTTCCTTGAGGCGAATAACGCATGTCCAATAATACGTTATCAATTAACGTCAGGGCGGTCAAACTGCTTTTCTTCTATGCGAACAACTCTTTAAATGCATTAGGATGGAGTTTCATCTCATCCAAAAGTCCGAGGAAATTGAGCCAGTTACAAGATCTAAAAATAGCGCCCACGATTGACTTGATATTTTTGCATACGATGCTATGTGGTAACGTTGAAAAAGCATTTTCTAACGCAGGCAGAAGCGCATTAGCTTCCGGTGTAACAGCAAGCAAAGGTTTTTCATTCACAATTCCACAATCGCAAAATCCGCGTTCGTTTTCGCAGAAGCCTTACCGGTACTTCAAAACTTAGCAATAGAAAATTTATAAAAAGCTCTTTAAAAAACGTGAAACAACTTTTGCGTAGGTTGATTTAAGGGTGGTTTGACACATGATACAATTTTTCAGCCCTTAAGTTACGGTAATTAAATCTTTTCGTGTGCCACAAACTACATCATAACATTCCATATCACTCATCATACCGTTCCGTCTCTTTTTTCAGTCACTCTTTTAACTTCAAACAAAACTGCACAATATTTTTCTTCTCACGCAGGTGAAACATTTGGCAGCCAGCCACCTCCGAAAGCATGCTTGCCCCATCGATGACTTTCGAAAAAATTTCTTCTTTTGCAGTTGGAATCTGCATGATACAAAATTGTCAAAAATTTTGTAACTTTGCAGCTAGAATTAGTTAGTCACTTCTCACCGCATAGCTTGCAAATCTATTTCCCGTACAGATATGCAACGTGGTAACATCACGTAAATGCTCTGCGCTGCTTGTTCTTCCGGTACGGTAAAAACGGAGACAGAAAAAATCTACTCTCCAATTTTTTATTTTTGACGTTTCGCTTGGCAATGAACGCCAAGCTTCATCAGAAAATACAGTGACCTGGGAAGGAAATCAACCCAGGTCGAGAACAGTAAAACGTAGTAGCACTGATTTAACTGAACTGATTAAAAAGTTACGAAGTGTAAATTGTATCAACCCGATTAACTATTGCGTCACAAAAAGGCGAAATGCGTGAATAATCATCAAATTGTTATGTGTTGTACGTAAAAACCAGTATGTAAACTACAGTGATTAAATTGCATTAAAATTATTTAGCCAATGAACGATAAACATTTGGGAGACTGTCGCCATCAGACCTGTTCATAACCTTAGGATGGGCATTGATGAACCAAGCTTCCGAGATGAGTCGTTTAGAATAATTGTTCTCTACTTTCAAGATTTCTCTTCTCCACGTTTAGAATAATTGTTCTCCACTTTTTTTTACCGTACCGGAAGAACAAGCAGCGCAGAACTTGAGTTAGCCTAGCTAGCCTAGACTACGATGCCCGGTATACAAGTCCAACAAAATCTTCCCCACTATGCAGTGATCACGTAAATGCATTAAGCGCTAGTGTAGGCATTACAGTACTTCACTAGAACAATAAACCGCAGCCTATTGCTTTGCTTTAACCCTCATGCGGTGATCACATTTTCACTCGCATTAAGTCGTTTGGGGTCAAATTTGACCGCAATTGTTTTTTTCCGTAATAATGAAGGTAAGTGGATAAAACCACTCAAGTAGTGGTTGGGAAAGACAAAGCCACTACGGGAGCTTATTTTCGTTATTGCGTAACGTTGAGCAATCAAGCCAAACTTGAGAAACATCAATTACTTTCCATGGGGTCAAATTTAACCTCAACTGACTTGAGGTATGTGCTGCATAAATTTCCGGTACACGACAACTGGCCGCGAGACAACTGACCGCCGTAAACTGGCCGCCATGTAAACTGACCGCGAGGCAAACCCGCCACTGCGACAACTGACCGCCAAAGCACGAGGCTCGAAAAAACACTTCGCACCTTACGCTTCGCGACAATTGTTTACTTAATGACCGTGTGAATTTGACAGTAACTTCGCACCATACCGCATCTCAAGCAATGACATAAAGTCAAAATGCTTCAATGACTTAATGAAAATACCTAGGGTGACGTTCTGTACTACGCTTGGACAATTCAAATTGTCAGCGACTTGGGCTAGCGCTACCGCGCGCAGATGACAGATCCAACGTGACGGGTTCGATTCGCGGCTTCAACCGATCGCATTAGACATACAGTATATACCGGGTGGCTGCTGACTCGAACAGTGCAAGCTCACTTCGCAGTCTCCCTCAATTGCTGTTGAATTTTCAGTTCAATGTAATTTGAAAATACTCTCAGTTAAAAAATAAATAACTCGATGAAAACTTCGGAAATGGACTTTTAGGCAGTGTGTCTTTTTGTCAAAGCACATTTTCTTTTATATTTTTACTTCATGATTCATACTTTGAGCGGTTACAATCATTTAAATAAATGTATTATGACTTGCAATTTAGGTTGTGTGTTTTTTTTTGCAAGAGCGCGTATAAGTAATATTATTTGAGAAATGGTAAGGTGTGAAGTTACTATCAAATTCACACGGTTAATAAGTAAACAATTGTCGCGAAGCGTAAGGTGCGAAGTGTTTTTTCTAGCCTCGTGCTTTGGCGGTCAGTTGTCGCAGTGGCGGTTTGCTTCGCGGTCAGTTTGCATGGCGGCCAGTTTACGGCGGTCAGTTGTCCGTGTTCGTAAATTTCATACATAATAATATCATAATGAGAAGACATAAAAGCAGAGAATATAAGAAAGCAAAGCTATACTATTTGATTTATATATTACTAGCTATATAATAATCAAAATTTGATTAGAATTTATCATTAGATTTATTATTAGAATTTGATATATTATAAAAGCAGAGAGTATAAGAAAACTATATTAGAATTTGATTTCAATACTATAGATTTTAACCTATAGATGCCATTTTAACCTCCTTACTAGAAAACGTGAAGCCAAGCAATACTATAGCTTTCGGGAGCTTCGTCCCGAACCCCATTGGAGGTAATTTTCGTTTTACGGTTTTTTGGAAAGTGATTCAATGTGTGCTGAGCAGTGGCGTAGCCAGGGGGGGGGGAGCAAAGAGGTTAAAATGGCATCTGTAGAATTGTTTTATATAATTAAACTCCCATGCTTGAACTAGAATTTCCTGAGACTGACAAGATCACGGCTTATGAGCAAATGGCGTATACACAAAAGACATTATTAGATGCATATATTTTGCCATGGTTCACCTGCTATCATTACTTCAGCAGCAGCGGGAAACAATTCCTTTATTTCACGAACAGCAGCATCTAACTCAGTGTTGGATAAGGAGCTGCAATGATATATGGTAAGTTAAATTTCGTCTATTGCAGTGTTCCTCAAATTCTTTGCACCATCGCCATCTTACGGCACTCTTAATACGATCATAGACTACCTATTCCCTAGCAAAAAAAATGACGGGAAGTTCAAACAGATTTATTACAATAAAGCACGTGGACATTGCAGCGACCATGCTTTTTTACTTTTAAATTCATTGTAGGGTTGTACATTGCGTGCTTTAACGGTTGACGTTTTGTCACTGTTACCCTTTTTTCGGCCGTATGTTGTGATATGCGTTGTTTTTATGTACTTTGATGGTCGTTGAATAAAACATACTACTACTACTACCCAATCAAGCTGACGCCATGCACAATGAGGAGGTCAACTGATTATTTTTTGATGTTATTTCACCTGCAACTGTTTTGCCTAGGCGTAGAGCTGCGGTGATTGTCCACACAAATTCGAAACACGCACGCTTCGGCGAAATACCACGAGTAAACTGATTGATGATATCAACTTTTAACACCCCCACATCTCATAAATTGTAGTTTGAGAGGCGGCTATCTTCGTTCGCCTCTCCTTTTTATGCCACTGTCTATTCATAACCTTTACAATGCCTTTACACAAGTACACGGAAACTGCAATTCAACTACAAATGTACCGCAGCAGATAAACAAAAGTTTTACGATAATTCCAAATTTTTGAGAATGCGGTATCGCCTTCCTTTCGCCCCTTACGGGTTTTTCGCCCCCTTATGCTTTCCCTTCTCTTTGAGAAACACTGGTTTACAGTATTTCACCTGAGTGAGTGCACAGTACAATTTGTGCATATCAATGACACAGAGCTACGTGCCATTGTAGAATCGGTAGGGGACAGCAACCACATTTAGGTGTAAGAATTAAGTTTCAAACATCAGCACATTTAGGCTCACCAGCTTTTGCACAACAGAAAATGAGCAAATCACTAGCCAATACCTTTACAAAAATACTGCAAGCCAGTTAAATCTGCTCTGTGGGTCACAAAAAAGTTTTGTGCCAAAAATATCATGTGCGTTATTGGTTGTCAAATGTTCTTAGGCACCGTAAGACTATACACATGAATACATTATAAATTTGAAACCATAATGCAAATGCTGAACTGAAATTCTCGTCAGCCTTGCTATGCACAGCCAATCCAGGCTAAACTCATTCCAGACTGTAAAGACTCTTATTTTGCATTGCTTTACCTGTACATCTCGACTTCATCTCTTTTCTAGGTTGTGCCCTATTTTTGGCAGGCGACTGGCCCCAAACAACGATACCCAATAAAAGAACCTATAGGTTCTTTTATATACGATACCCAATAAAACGATACCCAATAAAAGAACGATACCCAATAAAACGATATATACGATACCCAATAAAACGATACCCAATAAAAGAACCTATAGGTTCTTTTATTGGGTATCGTTGTTTGGGGCCAGTCGCCTGCCAAAATAGGGCACAACCTAGAAAAGAGATGAAGTCGAGATGCACAATGCAAAATAAGAGTCTTTACAGTCTGGAATGAGTTTAGCCTGGATTGGCTGTGCGTAGCAAGGCTGACGAGACTTTGGTTATAGTCGAAACATTAATTTGTCCCTTGCAAATTTTTCATTGAACTGAAATTGTAAATGTCTAACCTTACCTGTACTTGCTTTGGAAAAGCTGATTTTCTTTGATTACTTTGTAGAGAATAGGGCGAGAAATGGATAGCATGTGAGCAATTCAGCTTCCAGAAATATTTAAAGTACGTAATGAGGCTTTTCAAGTAACCTAAATCAACTTCAACTGATAGACTATTCTAAAAACATTAATATATTTTCTGCTCTGCCCTGAAAACTATATTCATTGAATTAGCACCTTCAACCATGAGCTCAAAATGCCACTTATGCTGTTATGTATCCTGTATTACAGAAATTAATATTTCTTGCTCGAGCAGCAATCGGAGTTCATAACAGCATTTGATAAATGCATTCTTAATGACATGATTATGTTTGTTTTAACTCAAGTTTGTTGTGGCTGGTTAGCTCAGTGTTCTAGGCATTGATTTTATGCAGCAGAGTTTGATCGTTAGTGAGGCAATTGTTTTTTTAAGTTCGCATTTTTTCATCTTTCTAAATTTTTTTCATTCTTTTACAGTAACGTAGGCGGTTCTTTAAAATTGGGATAATAAGAAAACAAATCGACCTCTACACACTGCTTAAAAATTGATACAAATAAAGGGCTCCTGTTTGAATTAAAACATGGTTCGAGGGGGTTGGGGTTAGGCCCTAACCCCTACTAATAACTCACTAGCACCTCTAGCAGTCCTTGTGATATATCTGCCTGCTACAAAATGCGGCTTAATTCAAACATGCCCCAAATAAAGTACCTTTAATAATCAAAGTTTGAAGTACCGGTACGCCAAATTGACAAAGCTACAATCTTAAAAATAATGATGCATATCAACTGACTTTTTCCATAAAAATTTATTACATACAAAATTGCGTTGTATTTAATGTTTGGAATTTCTTGATCGAGTAAAACTTGAATTATGAAATTTTGAAGTGATGGCAGTTTGGCCCAGCCCCTTCTTGCTAGGGATAAGTGTAAATTTGTCTCAAATACTTGGCACATGTTGCTTTCTTTCCAAAATTGTGGTGGTAGCAAATATGTCTTTTACTGTATAATTTTGTTGATTTCTTTTTGGCTCATAGGCTATATTATGCTTTAGATGCAGCCACCATCTGACCATGATTTTTTACTTTTTAAATTCATTGTAGGGTTGTATATTGCATGCTTTGACAGTCGACGTTTTGTCGAACTAACAGAAAATAGCAGCAAATACAAACCAGAATCAAGTTTTAATCGGACAGCTAAAAATAAACTGCAACTCTTACATAAGTTTGCATCAGTGTTCCCTCTAGGATTTTGACTAGCTGACTGGTGCGAATTTGCCTAAATGATAAATTAATCGAAATTTTTGCCCAAAGATTTCACTCCTTTGAGGACCCTTTTCACAAATTTTTTGCATTGGATTTGCTTTTCCAAGATACAAGCTACAGTCTTGCATTAAAATATTCAAGTTTTTCAGTTTTGCATTTTATGATATTAATTTCTGGTTCAAAATCAGTAAAATTTGCCCAAAATATCCATATTTTTGCAAATTTCTCACTCTAGAGGGAACACTGATCTGAATTCATCTTACACATACCGGTAACGCCTCCAGCATTTTCTCCTTATCAGCAAAATCGAAGCACATAACTGCACTGATACCATAGGCCTACTGCATGAAGCCTTTTTAGTGATACAGGTAGGCCAAATAGTGATACAGGTAGAAGTTAACTTACACGCAGGCTTTGCTTTTTTGTATATTTCATTCAGCTTGGCATGATCTTATTCCTCAATACTGCCGGTACCGGGTACGGTACCTACCCTACTGGTATCAGTTCACAAGTTTAGGCCTCTGATCTACTAGCCTATTATAACTGTGTAGGCTAATAGGACTAATCATCATCACTTTTCTGACAAGCTAAGTCCACTATTACCAGGAAAATCACGTTTGCTGACAAGGTTAAATACAGTTGGACTTACCCTAAACAATGGCAGTAACCAACAATGTGAAATCCCATGAACAAAATTTATTTACAATACCTCCTACCTACCTTCACTGCATTGCAATTTGCATACTGCCTTGGACTGCAAAAGCTGTACCAAGCCGCGCAGACCGTACAGAAATTGTGATTATGGATCTGAACTAAATATGCATTTTGACACACATGCCAATTTGCATATTTGTCAATTTGCATATTTAATTTTGCAAATTGTGCGGGCATTTTTGGAATAACAGAAACTTTAAAAACGACCAATTATATTTTCTTTGAATTTTGCCAATGCGCACGAAACGTCAAAGACACACATTTTACTTCTAGGCATTTTTGTGAGTTTACACTTGGCGCGTTACACATGCCAATTGTAAAGACACAAAAATGCGTGACAATGACAAAATGCATATTTAGGGGTCATTTTGCGTGATTATTAAAATGTGTAATTTGGCAATTAAGCGCCACTTTGCATATTTGGTAAAATATGCATTTTGACAAGCGCCATTTTGCATGTTTGCTTAAACATGCAATTTGGCAGCGCCATTTTGCATATTTGGGTAAATATGCAATTTGTCATGTGGTATTTTGCATATTTGGTTAAATATGCATTTTGGCAAGTGCCATTTTGCATATTTGGTAAATATGCAATTTGTCATGTGTCATTTTGCATATTTAATTAAATATGCAATTTGTCATGTGTCATTTTGCATATTTGAGTAAATAAGCATTTTGACAGCGCCATTTTGCATATTTAAAAAAATATGCAATTTGTCATGTGCCGTTTTGCATATTTGGTTAAATATGCAATTTGACGCGTAAAAACGCGCATTTTTACTGCTTTACATTCGGCGCCCCATAGAAGTAGCCTACTTCTACCACAAAACGTCGTTCTTTTGATCGTTGCGCTACAGAATGGTGACCCCGACGCAGGGTTGGGAAAATTCATTCGATTGCGATATTGTTTACTTTTTGTTCATCGAATGCACTTCATGGAACCTTTTCTTTTTTGAATGAGTATCAAATATGGCCTTGTCTCCTTGTCTTTACTTTTTTTTCGGCGCAGTTCGATATTACATAATCGATTCTTTTTGTTCAGGTTACGTTATCTCATTTTAGCAAATCTAAAATAATCAACCGTATGTCATTAGCCTACCTTGTTTTTGCTGATGCATTTTTTTTGCGCCAAAAAAAAAAAAATTTAACAGCGCAGTTGCTTCGCACATATTTTTAATCGAAAAATTGCTTCAGCATATAGGCTACTATGTCCGTCGTTTGTTTGTGAGTTACGGCATGAATGTGAGGACATTACAAAAAATGCTGGGCATACACCGCTAAATGCACAGTGTAATATCGAATATCGAATACAATATTCTTTATTCGTAACTTTTTTAAACTACCATCGAAATTGATTATTTCTTTACTTTTTGGTGAACTATCGAACATCGATTATTTCTTTACTTTTTTGCGTATCGATACCCAACCTTGCCCTGACGTTGTTTCTCGCTTGTCTTCGAATCTTCAATCAATCAATCAGCTGACGCACCTTCCTCAATCAATTAACTTCAACTCACACGCCACGGCCCACAGTGCCTCACTTCTGCAATTTAAAGCCGGGGGAGGAATGTAGCACACGCACTAACCCAGCCGTGACTACAACGGGTTCAATCGTCAGCAAGCACACAGTTGGTACCAGTTGGTACCACAAGTGAGAAATAATTCGAAATCGATTGGCTTATTACCGCAACGGTCAGCAGAACGACGTTTTGTGGTCGAAGTACTTCTACTTCTGGTATTTCCCCGGTAATTGATGTATAAGGTCCATCTTGGACGGTTAGCCTGCATGTTTCTCTAATCGAGGTATTTGTCAAGCAGCCGTTCAAATTTGACGCATGTCGACATCGCCGCCAACTGTTAGAAAGCTTACGTCACCGAAAAAAAAAAAAGCATAGTAGGCTCATAGGCTTTTAGCCTATATTGTGATGGTATTCTGGTAAGTTAAGTATCGTTTTACGAGTTCCTAAAAACAGGATTATCCCTCCAAGTGGTGCTTTTCTAGGTATTTTGGAGATTAGACGCTTGCGTTTGCGAAGTTAAATATGCAACCAAATAAAATAATAATAAAATAAATCCATAAAATCAAAAATAGGGATCGCCGAGTGAAAGCAATGAAGCATAACATCAATCACAATAAATATAATCGGATGTTTCGACGACATAGATTCAGCTGTTATCATCAGCAGTTTTGCCAAGTGCAGAATGATAGCCTAGTGCAGAGGTGTGGAAACTTTTCACACGAAGAGCCACATTTGAAAATTCTCTGAAGCCGAGGGCCGCACTGATTGGATTCATTCCCAGAGCACAAAAAAAAGGTATACACATCCTCAGCTGCTCAGACTGTCAGATGTCCCATTTTCCACTGAAAATCGGTGAGGAGCAAAAAAAGGTCTGCACGTTCTCAGGTGACCTATTTTTCACTGACATTCACAAAAAGGTCTTTGACTTGATTTAGGCTACGGTAGGAGTTTATATATTTCTTTAAGTGCTTGTGGGTTGCATGAAATGGTCTTGCGGGCCACATGCAGCCCACAAGCCGTAGTTTGCCCAGCCCTGACCTAGTGGATGCTAAAAATTGAAAGTTTTCCGTGGGGTAGAATTGTTTTATGTGTGATTCATGATTTTTTCAAGTAAATTAGACATTGCTAACCTATTCGTAAAGTTTTTGAGAAGAAATTTACAGAGTTATTCAGTGCATTGATCGCAGTGAAGGAACTGCATAGTATCTGAGTATGGTACAGGTCAACTAGATTTGATTATCAAAAGTCTAAGAGTGTTCCCTTTAGGATTTTGACTAGTGCGAATTTGCCCAAATGATGAATTCATTGAAATTTTTGCCCAAAGATTTCATTAAACAGAACAGAACGTTTATTTTGTTGCTTCAATCACAAGGTGCATTGCAGCAAGTGTGGCACATGAATAAACAAGTGATACACGCCACAGGCAGCTGCAAAGGGACCAATGGTTTTTGCATTAAATTTGCTTTTCCAAGATACAAGCTAGAGTCTTGCATTAAGATATTCAAGTTTTTTATTGCCATTGAAAACTGTAGCTGTAAGATTAATGTTTTATGCAATCAGGTTAAGCCTGGTATCAAACTTGCTTGGAAGGATCTGAAACGGTGAAACCTATCGTATATGGATAATGTTTTTATGCGTAATTTCTCTCACTTCAGGGTTGTTTGCTGTTCTTACCACAAACATTAAATAATTCCCCAGTACCGGTAGTAGTTTTATATATGAATCGGAAACAAGTATTAATTAGAAGGGCAATTGTTAGGGTTAGGGTTAGTGTTCCCTCTAGGATTTTGACTATTGCAAATTTGCCCAAATGATAAATTCATTGAAATTTTTGCCCAAAGGTTTCACTACTTTGAGGATCCCTTTTACAAATTTTTTGCATTAAAATTGCTTTTCCAAGATACAAGCTACAGTCTTGCATTAAGAATTAAGATATTCAAGTTTATTGTTTAAGTTTTTCAGTTATGCTGTATGCATTTTATAATATTAATTTCTGGTTCAAAATCAGTAAAATTTGGGGTGTGTCTATTTATGGAATAGTATGGCATAGTATGGAATAGCATGGAATAGTGGGGCATAGTATGGAATAGTACCGGTATGACATAGTATGGAGTTGTATGGCACAGTATGGAATAGAATGGCATAGTATGGAATATATGGCATAGTAAATGTGCATAGCACTCCAAATGTGCTGAATCCCATATAGGCCGTATGCCCCAGAGCTTCAAACGGCCCTTTCGTACCCACCGTCCTAAGGCTCGTTTGTCCCAGGGACCAAAACATGCCAAGACTCAGATCCCCAAATGCCCTGAGGCCCATTCATCCTAGAGCCTCATTTATGCATAGGATATGCCCCAGTGCCCTAAATTAACATCCTATTCTAGGGCCTATTTATTGCTTCAACTGTCCTGTCTTGAGGTCCTTTTGCCCTAAATTAGGCCAGAGGCACATTAACCCTGAGGGCCATTCACCCCAAATTTAACTCTTTATATGGGCCCCTTTACTCTAGTGCCCTAAACGTCCTATCGCTCAGTTCTGCCATACTATACCACAATGCCTTACTTGCTATTCCATACTATGCCATACTATTCCATACTATGCCATACTATACCATACTATTCCTTACTATTCTATAATTAAAGTGTTCTCTATTTATATATGGCATAGTATGCCATACTGTTCCATAAATGGAGAACACTCTAATTATGGAATAGTAAGGAATTTATGGAATAGTATGGCATACTATTCCATAATTAAAGAAACCAATAAAATTTGCCCAAAAATTTTGCATTTTTGTCAAATTTTTCTTTATCTAGAGAGACACACTGGTTAGGGTCTTAGGGGTTAAGGTTCAGGGTTAGGTTCAGGTAAGAGGGTTTCATTTTGCCTACGCAGTTAACTTTATTTATATGGTACCAACTGCCAACAATCCTGAAGTGGGAGAAATTATATGTAAAAACATCCACCGTACAGCATATGTGAATTCAATTTGCTCACATCTCTGCATTGGGGCATGTCTGATTGTCACTTGATTTAGTGGTCTTGTGGTCACAATAAACAGTTATCAGTAGGCTCTATTTTGGTTAAAAACACATTTACTTTAAACATTTGTGGTTAAAAGCACTGATTAGACAGTTAAACTAGGCCTACAGAGAACTTGTCATCTGGTCATTGTAACAGCAAACCCTAGAAAATGCAAAGCGAACTAAATGAACAGCCACCAAGATTTCGATCATTGGGTCGTTTGGGACCCACTATTGCTTTAAAAGAAGGAATTGACATCAATGAACTCACAAGACCAGGTGGAGCAGGTACCTACTACTGTACTACTCTTATGTTACCGGTATCATTCATCTTGTTGTAGTCCATATATATTGTTTTTGCCGGAAGACTAGACTCTCTCCAATCCGCAATTATTGCATCCTTGGGTAATACGCCTCAAGAAAGATGGCCTAGTGGTAAAAGCATCCGCCTCTGGAGATGTAGACTCAGGTTTGATTCCAAGTCGGGTTAAACCAATGACTTTAAAATTGGTATTCACAGCTTCCATGCTTGATGCTCAACATTAAAGGGACAGTGTGGAGAACAAGCCGGCAGGTTTACTTGTGCCATTGGGAAAGACACTTAGCGGGATTCCCCCATCTTGGTGTGGTAGACAGATGGCTGGCAACTCCTAAGAGAGCTCGTTATAGCGCTATGATCACTTTCGCGTGATAGGAGGATGAATATGCAACAAATAAAAAAAAAGATAATTATCTCTACTTAGTCAAATCTAACAAGCACAGAGTATCGTAGTAAATTAAGGAAGTTAGAAGCAAAACTCAACTAGAAAATACTGAAACAAAGCCTACTCCTGAATGAGTCTAGATTCATCCTTTGTACAGGATTGTGTACAGTCTGGATTCATCCTGTGTACATTCATCCAAGTCATCATGACTTCCCGTCTGGTAGGCCAGGAAGGACATTGCTTTTTTAGTTGTTCTCCTTGATCTGTTGATGTGAACTTTTCAATAGCATGCAAAAGATTTCCTGTTTTAGGTATTGATAGCTAACTTGAATTTTCCTAGTCTCAGATCATCTACCGGTACTATCATGATTAGTGGTGATAGCACTGTACTTAGCAACATTTTTATTAAAATAATGAGTAAAGAATTTTATTTAATGAATTGAAACTGAATCTGACCCTGCAAGGTCTTGGGCTAAATTAAACGTAATCAGAACAATCTGATTACAAGTGGGCTTTGAACCCACGCCTGCACTGACTGATGACATATCACCAGCCCAATGGTTGCGGCGAGGCGAGTAAAGCTGGTGATACGCCACTGGTCGGTGTGGGCGTGGGTTCGAATCCCACTCAAGATCAGATTGTTCTGATTACGTTTAATTTAGCCTAAAATCTTGGAGGGTTAGATTCAAGTTTAATTCATTAAATAAAATTCTTTGTATTAATATATTAGCTTGAATCACTCTCTTAGCCTTGTGGCTAGACTGTATAGACTTCGGTACAAGCCTGCATTGATCATTAATAATGCTTAAATCACAAACTCTGGTTTTGAGCACCTCATTTCTACACCTTTTTACTTTTTTTGAATAGAAGGTTTGACTGATAAAAATCTCGTTTATGATAAAATAGATGCTACCTGCAGTAGTGTGTAATTGGGTGGGGGCTTTGGCAGTAGTTTGAAAGGAAATTATTTGCTGCTAAAATTATAGTCGTATTTTTGATTGTGTACGAAATACGTCACTATAAACTTCTATGATGCTACAAAGGTTTTCCTTGTGCCATAATAATTTGAGCATAGTGATTAAACAGAGGTCTTTGCTTATAAATGAAAATAAATAAAAATCAAAAAAACCTGACGTGCTGGACAAATATAGCTTACAGATACGAAATTAGCGTGATTAATGTCATAAGATTAAGGTGTTTAAGTCTTTGCAATATTCAAAAACCAAAATTTTGTTGGCCTGTGAATTGAGTGATGTGAACAATTGACCTTCATTGTACAATTGGCCGTCCGTTACTTTTTTTGTTTCACGTTTTCTGAGGGTTAACCCAAATCCTTAGTCGCTCAATGTTGCCTGACCTCAGAAGACCGTGATATGAGAAAAGTCACAGATAGCTGATTATTCACTGACTGCCGATTGTTCACTACGCCCCAATAATCATTGAGTTATGATTTAAAAGGTACAGAGTTGGAATTTTCAACTGAAGGATTAGAAGATCAATTACAGGAGATGAACATAGAGGGCAACAAAGCCTACTTTGGTAAAGCTGATTAATGTATATTCCTTAATGTACGGTAACAGTTCCAGCTGTAATTTAGTGCCTAATTTTTCTATGAAAAAACCTAGTAAGTCACAAATTCTCGAAAATTGAAAAAATGCTATTGTGAGTGGTTTTGCACTGTTCTGCGTCTGTTGGGACCATTTAAAGCCAAAAATATGCTCAACTTTTCGAGATACTGGGATAGAATAAGCTGGATGAACCTAGTAAGTACATAAATTTATGCTTTTTGCTCAGGTTTTAAGTTACTCGTTTTTTTTTCAGATTACCTTCTATTTTTTCTACTTGCCTAAAATTTAGTTATCTCTGCCCTAACACTGAACACTTTTGGGTTTTGATATAAAGTCATCGATGAGTGAGGAATAATAATGGAAAAAATTATGAGTTGTATATGTATTTTATAATCGAAAAACTCCACTTAGTCGTTAGGTTAATAAAATGCATGAATTTATGTTAGCTCCTACCGTCAGAAAATCCTGGTTGCGTGCCAGAGTAGGCTACACACAAAGAAATTGCAGATTTATTAAAATGTGCACAACCCCCACTAATCAGAAGAATTTATTGCCATCTCTCAACTACAAAAATTATTAATTTTTGAATAATTTTTCACTTGTGGGTTCTGCTGTACGTCATAAATTTTCGCGTCAGCTCTCACTTGTTACGTTAATTAAAAGAGTATACCTTCCCCAACGATAAAAATTGTTTAATTTTTAAAATGATTTTTTCCTCGTGGTTTGTCGTACTTCATAAAGGTATGACGTCATAAACTTTCATGAGGACACCAAAACTCTCACGTGAGCACCCAAATTTTCGAATAACTTTTCCCTCGTGGTTTATGACATGTGTAACAAATTCATGACGTCATACATTTTCATGTAGACACCCAAACTCTCTCTTATTACACCAATTAAAGGAGTTTAACCATCATTCCCCAACTACAAAAATTATTAATTTATAAGTAATTTTCACTTGTGGGTTATGACGTACATCATAAATTTCATGTGAACCCTAAACTCTTACTTGTTACATGGGACTTGATCTGAAACTACTGCCGTTAGTAGAACAAGCGCTATTTCTCGATTAGGCTATGCAAGGTTTATGCGTCTTTTATTAATATGGATGAAAGCCATTTCTAATCAGAAAAAAAGTAGTCACAAAAACGACATAAAATAGGCAAAAAATTGTAATCTTATCTATGTCATGAGCAATGTCTTCCCTTTGCTCTATCGTGGTACCAAAGTATCTGCAATTTAGCTTTCCCTAGCTTTATGCCAGGGTGAAATGTTTTTTTTTGAAGTTTTTTTCTCAAAAAGTTGAAAATGTGACTTAGCATACTAGGTTTTTTCATGTGACGTGAGATTGCCGTAGTCATTGATTGCATTGTGCGTAATGAAAAATTGTATTTTCAAGTCTAAGACTATAAAAACTTAAGAATCAGTATATTAGATAGGATGAAATTGGCATGTTTTAATAACCTATTTTTGAGAGTTAGCCTAGTGGTAAAGATCTCTTGTTAATTAAAGAAATCATAATTACAAGGACATTAACGTTGTTGCAGCATTTTTTTCCATGAAGTGTGTAGACTAGGTATTAAACACAAATATCGCCATTGCTAACCCATGTTTTGCATTCAGCATGAGATGCAAAAAGGCTTTCATGTTTGTGGCCCAAATTTTCAAAATTGTGGGCTTTTTTATTTTCAAAGGTGCAGTTGACAAAATCATTAATAAATGTGAATTCTTTTACAGCCAGTTTTCTTTATTTGCTATGCTTTTGTAGAGGGAATGCAGAACATCACAAGAATGTTTGATAAGGATTCAGATGATGATGAAGAAGATTCTGGTTTATCATGGTTTCATCGAATGACTTTAAAAATGAAAGTATGTGAAAACTTCAAAAAAATCAAATCTTTGTTATATTCGTTTCATTATGCAAAAGCATGTAACGTGTGGCGAAGACCCATCCTCCGCTTAGCGCTTGGGCAACACAGCTCCGAAGAAGCGTCGCCGCATTGGCGACACTGTGTCCGATTCGACCCGCTGGGGAATCGAACGCATGATTTCCCTCACCAATAACAAAGTTATGTCTTCAGCCACTATCAAAAAAAAAAATCAAATCTTCGTTATATTCACGGTATTACGCCGAAACGAGTGACGGGGTCCATTCTCGCGGCTTAGCGCCCGGGCTACGCAGCTCCGATGAAATGTCGCAGCGGTGGCGAGCCGTTGGCGACACTGTGCCGATTTGACCGACCCGGAATCTGAACCCCAGACCTCCCGCACCGATAACGTGTGCGCTAAGCAACTGAGCTATTAGCCACTATGCCAGTGAAAACTTGTGTTATTAAAAGGCAGTGTCTGGAGCACCGTCAGGCTGTTTCTTTTGAAACTGCTCTTTGTACACACCTTCCCCAAAATTACATTAGTTTCAGGTCTCCCCTATTCCCGATCTCCCCACCCCTAATTACTCTAATACCTTGATTTTTCGTTAGTTACTGCTGATGACGTCATGTAAAGAAAAAAGCAAGCAATCCCGTGCAGCAGCGTATTGATATGGACACTACCTTATTAAAAGACATGTTACCATTCGTTTTGGAGATATTAATTTTGTTTAAGCAATACAATTAGGTGTTCGCTATTCGACAACTAGACTACAAAGAAACATAAAGTATCAAGAAGTCAATATATGGAATTCTATTCCAACGGAAATTAAATCACTAAAGTTTCAGCTTTTAAAAACTCGTCTCAAAACATTTCTTATGTCCAAGTATGACAAATAAATTCAATTGACTTGCTTGTCCTTGCACATCAGGGATGCAGCGCCGTGATCACTTGATGCGTCGTCGCTCTCATTATTGTGGTCGCTCACCTCATTTCCCCAATGTAAAACCATTATTTTATTAACTAAGCTGATACGATAAATTCCTAACATATTCAATATCTGACACTGGGTGGCTGCTTGACTAGATAACCGCAGGGTCCATTCGCAACTTCCCTGTCGTAATCGTGATTGTTTATTATTTTTCTTAGTGTACGAGTTTTTACGAACGACTCCAACGAGCGACTTATATAAATATGTTCTGTTCTGTTTGAATACGAGAGATTTTTTACGAAAAAATTAATGTTGTTTTTTAACAGAATCTCACGGAAGATGGAGGAGTTAAAAAGCTGATCAAGAAAGAAGGAGTTGGAATTGTGGTGCCTGCTGGAGCTAAGATTCGGGCCCATTACGATGGGTGAGGATAAATTTTATTCTAAAAAGTTTTGACCCGTCCACTTGTCCAGTCTACGAGTATCCAAAGGGCCACGGAATTTCTGCATCGCAATCATTTTTTTGATGTCACAATCGTTTTAATTATGACTTAAAAATTTTGAATATGGTGCAGAAAGTCCGAGGGTTCGGAGCCACTTAAATTAGACATTTAGACAATTACCCTGTCCACATGTCCGATTTATGTGGGCTTTAGGCCCGCATTGATGGGGGCTTGTTGTTGTAAACTTTCTGCATCACAATTAAATTTTTGATGTCATAATTTGAAAAAAGTAATTATGACATCAAGTCCACAGCAATAAGCCCACATAAATTGGACATGTGGACTGAGTGAGAACTTTAAATCCAGATTTGCAATTTCAATTTATCCTGAAAGATTCTTCATTTTTTGCTCCATTTATTTTAGATACCTGGAAGATTTGGATGAACCATTTGATTCCAGTCGTTTGAGAAGAAAAGAATTGCAGGTGATGTCTTTTAGTATTTTGCTTTACTTAAAAAGTTGGGTATTGCAATCATGCGCTCTCTTGGTTTTTTCAACTCTTTTAATACCTGCATGCTGGTTTGTTTTTTTTTTTTTTTTTTTTGGTCAAATTTCGGTCATAGTCCAAATTAAATTCGTAAAATTCGAAAAAATTAAAGCTATTTCGGTCAATTGACCGAAGTAAATATCTTGCCAATATGCAAGCAACAATTACAAACGGACTACCGGTGTCGCAGTGCCAGGTTTAACACACATCAAACTGATCAAAGTAGTTTTTGTTTGCGTAGCGGTTACAAAGAAGTTGGTGTATATTTCGTTCCACGTCTTGTTACTTCAAAGATGACCGAAAAATAATTAAAATGACCGAAATTTTTGTAGACAGTCAGGTCAATTGACCGAAGTCAAATTTTGAAAAAAATAACCCAGCCTGCATGCCATAACGTTACTCGTTTTGTTGCCTCTTCCCTTTTCTTTTACCGTTGTTATATTTTGTTTTATCTTATCGTGTGCACGTTGCGGAAATAAAAGACACTACTACTGCGTCTGGCTAGCTAACAGCGATTAAAGAACATTCTAGCAAACTGCTGTTACATTTTCTTTTTGTACATTATGGACATCGCCAGGAAATTTTCCATAGGGATTGGAACCAAAATGCCTAGTTTTTCTCATAAATGTACTTAGCAGTATATCAATTCCTTGTAACTCTCCATTACAATTTCAGTAAAAGTCGTTTGCTTTTTGACGCTCCAGAAACTTAGATTCTGCTCTTCATTATGTTGTTGACACCAGCGCCGCTGAGAGGATTTTTTGGGACTCAACCCTCAATGCAAAAATCGAAATTATATACCTATGATTTAAAGGCATAGGTGGGCACAAATCGCTAATTAGCGAAGCTAATTTTTTCACTAGCGAATTAGCTGTTCAGCTAACGTTCAAAAATGTTAGCGGACTGGTTATCGAAGCTAATTTTTTCAACCAATCCGCTAGAATAAGAATAGTTGCTACCGCGGTTTTAATAAAGAAAAGCTTTTCAGTTGCCATATTTTCCCGTTTTTTTTTGTGCCAGAGAAATAAATATCTACCGTTACTCTTCTAGCTAGGCGCTTAGGTGGAGCAATAGTAACTCCGTCAATGACATCATAATGCTGAGCTTGCGCAATCACTGTTTCGACATGTAGGAGCCAAGAGGTTATAGACCTGCAGCTGAGAGGGATTAGCATACCTTTTCTAGGTACCAATAACGAAGTATATTGCAACCTACTACTGAGATGTCCGGATTTAACATTTTAAAATCCTAATCCGATCCAATCCGCAGCCTTAAATCCAAATCCTAATCCCAAATTTCATTTCCACAAAATCCAAATTCTAAATAATCCGGTACCGAGATATTAACAATAACATCTATGTAGAGTTGGTTATTAGAATTCAGGTTATCAATTTACGTTCATCAGACATAACTATAAATCAATATTATTGCAATTTCATGGCAAGAATTAAAGACACTTAAAACAATGTTTTTGAAGGTAATTGTATATTGCAAATGCACGGTAATAATGATGAAAGTATTTAATTAAAGAGACTTAAGAAGTTGAGAGTGACCACTGGTTTCAACTTCATTTAAACATTATAAATCATAACGTCAACCTTATTTTGATCAATCTAAACAATTCCGGCATATGGCACCAGTGTGTTTTTCATTACGTTACATTTTGGGACTTGGGATGCTCAGCAGCAACAAAGAGACAGAATGCAATTTTAACATAGAACGTCATCTTAAATGCCTAAGAGTATAGACTTGACCCTTACTAGGGTGAAAAATTAACAATGCAACTGATCAAACTATCAAACAGTTAAATAACTTCCTTAATAATTTAAGATAGGCTTACAATTAGACAATGGTGCCAGATTATACGCCAAAGCACGCTAACGAGTGAGAAAAAAATAACACGCAACAAAACAGATGGAGTAAAGCAGGGGAAGCCAGCAGGAAACCTACAAATTAACTTACAGAGTAGCAAAAGAGCTGGACGACTCTCTTGCGTTAGTTCTACCCGATTATCGGTATTTACTCAAAAACTCTAGTCCAAATCCGGTCTGTAAAAAACTTCAAAATCCAAATCCGGTGAAACTACTAAAATCCGGTCCAAAAAAGTCCTAATCCAAATCCGTGGACATCCCATCGGCGAAAAGGGATTTCTGCTGGGTCAGATTGGATGCGTTTGGCCGTAATGGGGGCCCAAACCCCCCCAAAAAACGCTAGCATACCATGAAACCTAGTGGAAACTTACATCGACCAGATCACGAAATGGTATGTGACAGAATTTTTTTCGGCTGCTTTACCCCCGACAGAAGCCCCCAAAGTTCGAGTGATGACGTCACAAAGTCATGCTAGCGTATCATGAAACTTAGTGCAAACGAAAGCTTATATTGCACTGATTACGAAATGGTATGTGACAGAAATTTTGTCGGCTGCTTTACCCCCGGCAGGTCGCAGTATACTTGGTTATTGGTACCTAGAAAAGGTATGTTAATTGCTAACCCCTCTCAGCTGCCGCTCCATCAACCTTACATTTCGCAAAGGCGCGATAGTTGGACATGGTCAAACCGATGCTTATTTTAGTAGGCCTACTGTGCTTATTTTCCTGCTCTACTTATTTCGGCAATGTGCATATTTCAGTACTATGCTAATTTCACTGCCTAGATTATTTCAATGCTGTAAGTTTTTTTAGCGTGTGCCCAAAACCTTGACAATATACCGTGTTATGAAATAAACTTTTGGAAACTGCGTTGATACGATATTGTTTAGATTCGGCTGATCAACTGAAAAACGTGATATTAAAATGATTGCCACAAGTTAAAAAGTTGATTTTCCGTTGTTTCTGTCTCAAATTATAACCTTATGATTAATTAGCTGACTAGCGTGAGCTTCCGCTAACAAAAAATTTGTGTTATCGGATTAGCGTTAGCGAAGCTAATCTTTTTGATTATCGGACTAGCTGTTAGCGGAGCTAATTTTTGCGTTAGCTGTGCCCACCTATGTTTAAAGGCATCTAAAAAAATGATTACCCACAACCGGCGTGGGCCTCGAGGCATTTGCCCCAGCTTTCTTCCCCCTGGCCCCCTTTCAGCGTCGGTGATTGAGTGGTTATTTCTGACATTTTCGTGCGACGGAACATCTCACTGATATATCAGCATTTGTTTTTTATTATGTTGGTCGTAAATATCGTTTTTTTCTTTATAGATCACTTTGGGTAAAGCTGAGGTTATCATCGGGTTAGAAACGGGAATTGGCTCTATGCGTGTGAATGAAATTGCCAGGTAAGGTTTAAAATTAGCGTAAAACTCTTCAAATCTCCATCATACTCGCGGTATTACACCGAAAGATGTGACAAGTGGCGGGGCCATCTACGCGGCTGGGCAACACAGCTCCGAAGAAACGTCGCAGCGGTGGCCAGCAGTTGGCGACGCCATGTCCAACAATTTAACCGGCAGAGGAATCGAACTTAATACATGCGCGCCGATAGCGATGTCCTTAATCATTACCTCAACTGCGGTTATTACTTTTAAATTACTCTTCGCAGATTTTTGGTTGATCCTTCATACGCCTATGGTAAGATGGGTTGTCCTCCTCGTATACCAGGTAATGCGTCTATTTTGTTTGAAGTCGAGCTGTTGTCTTTTGTGGAAGCTTCTGCGCTGGATGAAATTAAGGATATGACAGAAGAGGAAAGAAGGGAACTCCCATTTCAAAAGTAAAAATGTTTACGAAGTTAACGAAATTTTCTTATGGTATTCAACTCGTAAGCCAGCTCATTACACAATACAATAGCTCCCTTGTCAAGTAATAAAGTTCTAGTGGCTCCATGCAGTTAACACGCCGTGGTGGCCCAGTTACTTTGCCACGTCATGCATTATGTCGTAATACTCACGCGACGTTCAGTGGTAAAGAGCTTTAATTTTGTGTTTAGTTGCATATTTATCTTCCCTATCAGGCGAAAGCGATCTAAGGGTTGTAACAAGCTCGCTTAGGAATTGCGGCCCATCTGCCTTCCACGCTAAAATAGGGGAATCCCACGAAGTGCCTTTACCAACGGCTCAAGTGAACTTGCCGGCTTGTTCTCCACACAGTCCCCGTAATGCTGAGCATCGGGCAGGAAGCTGTGAATACCAATTTTGAAGTCATTGGTTTGACCTGACTCGTAATCAAACTCGAGTCTGCAGCTCCAGAGGCGGACGCTCTTTCCACTGTGCCATCTGAGCTGTAATCGCGAATACTGTGGCTTGATGACGATTCCATTAACCTCCTTTTCAAATATTTTTTTTCCATTGTGTTCGATTGTGGCATCCTTCAAATCAGGGCTGCGAACTGCCAAGCACTTTGGAGTTCACTGAAATTTTAAAAGCCTCGTTCGAGTTCTTCATGTTTGATTTGGCGAAGTTAGTTAACCGAGATTACGCTGAGTTCAAGTAGTTCTGGCCAAGTTTGGGATAAGTTCAAACCTCAATCAACTTTTACAGGTTCAGGAATTTCTGTTTCTAGTTTTAAAAGGCAAAAAAGACGGAGTTCAGCGAGTTCGCAGCTCTGCTTCAAGTTTTAACTAGCTCTCGCCGGTTTTCCTCTAGTTTTCTCTATGTCTTTATCTTTGAGAACTTCAGCTATTTTTCAAGTCATGATGCAGCGTAACTTTTTTTGCAGAATTGTTGAAGTTGCCAAAGCAACCAACGCCGTCGGAAATGATTATTATGCCAGAGAATTGTTTGGCAAAGCTATTCGAAAGTAAGTGGTTTTTGTTTTCGATTTTAGTTGATGATGAACTACTCACTATGCGTAACATTTTGCCCCAGAATAATGTTTGAATTTACGGAAGTCACCAATCAAATAACATGGTAATCGTACCATCATAAGTGGTGAATAATTACGGCATCAATAGGTCAGGCAGAGCACGTTGTTTATGTAACCAAGAAGTTCCAATCTGTGGTATAAAAGCACAGCTGAATTTTTTTCACCAAGGCGCTCATCAAATCATATTAATGACAAGAGTCCATAAAATTTGCCTTTATAAAATTGTAACTACACTGTTACTACCATTGCGATTTAAGCAATTTTAAGTCGGTCGTGCAAGCCTGACTTATTGTAGACCCGCTTATCTTTGGCGGGTAGCGGGAGCCTCCAAGCATCGAGTAGATGCTTTGGCGCGAGACCGATTAACGTAGTTCAAATCAAATCAAATCTTCATTATACTCGCCGTATTACGCCGAAGCGTGTAACGAGTTGCGTGGCCCATTTCCGCGGCTTAGCGCCTGGGCAACACAGCTCCGAAGAATCGTCGCAACGGTGGCGAGTCGTTGGCGACACTGTGCCGATTTGACCGGCCCGGGTATCGAACCCCAGACCTCCCGCACCGATAGCGTGCGCTTAGCAACTGAGCTAACGGCCGGTCAGATCAGTAGTTTTCAACCTTTATCAAGTCGTGGACCCCTAAGGTGAGCAAGTTGTTTTTGCGGACGCCACACAAATCAACGCAAATAGACACGATTTTAGAGTAGGCGCAAGAGGTCAGGTTTCCGCCCAAAATCAAGTGAAGAGCAAAAAAAGTCTTCACGTCCTCAGATGTTCTGTTTTCCATTAAAACTGTCGGAGAGGAGCTAAAAAAAGATCTATTCTTGTATCGTTCACAAAGAGATCACTTTCTAAAATACATTAATAAACACCGGTACTGCGGATCCATTAGCCCTTGCGGCCTCTTTGAGAGTAATCGTGGACCACTTGGGGGTCAGCGGACCCCAGGTTGATAACCACGGATTTAGATTATCGTTCAGGACAATTTTTTATTTTATTCTTTTCCTTATTTCAGATACTTACATGCCATAAACACTTTGGAATCTGCTCAATTAAAAAACGCACAAGAAGAAGATAGACTTATACATATTTGCATACAATCGTATTTAAATATGGCGTTATGCCATCTCAAACTGGGACAATATGGCAAATCTGTAGCTTGTGGAAGAAAAGTTTTAGAGTGGAAACCAGATCATCCCAAAGCTTTATATATATGTGGAAAATCTCTTCGTCATTTAAAAAGTTTTTCTGAAGCAAGGTTAGTACACTATTTGCATCCTTAATGGCTTATACAGTTTCTTACTAATGAACCCCTTCCCCTGGACCTGCCAATATCAGAATGCACGGCTAGTTGGCTTAACAACTGACTCGACTTCTTGGTAACAAAAAGCTTGATAATGTTAATACAAGCTTTGATAACTGCAAACCTTATATATTAAAATTACTAGTATGTTTCATGTTCCAGGCGGTATCTACTGAAAGCTCACAGACTAGCTCCCAGGTCCAAAGATATCGCGGTGGAATTGAAAACGTTGGATGAGCTAGAAGTCCAATGCAATGCAGTAGAAAAAGACATGTACAAAAAGATGTTTTCATAAGCTTTCGTTGTGCAATTTTTTGCGTTTTGCGCTGTATTTTCTTGTGGCTGTGTGCTTGTTTTTTTATTCGCTTTCTTTATTACACTGCGTTTTGGTATTCTAGGCTTAGTGAATGGAAAATATAAAGTTATTTAGATACAATAGTAAACTACTAAGCAATGTTTCGTTTAAAACCGATGTAAAATGTAGTTGTAATTCCAGTCTGATAAAAATCTAGTGATTGATAATATAAATTCAGCCTCTCAACAAATGGACGAATTAAAATCTACTAACACCAAACGCGAAAACACAAGAAAATTGTAGATCGAGATGAGAAAAACGCGACCGAAAACCCAACATAAAAAGACTGCAATTGTTTCCATATATACTTTACATTCATAGAAATACAGCCGATTTAATTCAGTATATTAATTGTAAGTCAAAAGCGAGGTTTAATTGATCAGTGAAGCTTTAACAAATACTGGGAAGATGAACGGCTTGCAAACTTTTAACAAAAAGTTCAACAACTCCGATTTTCTGGCCAAAACGACCACCAAAATGTGTAGGTTATGGTAATGAAGTTAAATGTACCTAACCGAAATATCTTACTTTGAGTTAACAAGAAATAAATGCTGAGTATAACATACAAATAATGTGCACCATTGCATTCCATATTACCTGGCTAACAGGTTATTAGTAGAGAACAATATTTAAAATTGAGCAAAGTGATTTTCTTGAAAAAAGAATTTTTTTAGCTGTTTTAACGTTGTTGGGCATCGTTTTTAGTTGTCAATGGTAAGAAACATCACCACTACTCACAATCACGAACAAACAAATCAATTTAGGCGAAATGTATTCCATTTGAATTAAAAAGATGTAGAAGTTGCAGAAAATCATCCATATCCATTGTTCTTGCTCTCTTGTTGTGAAATGATCTGCTTTCCAGTAAACTCAACACCATGGCATTCATACACAAATCTTCCGGAATGGGTTTATTGTGCAAGGAGCAATGAATACGATAATTTTTCTCGAGCATATCCAATACCGTAGAAGTTCTGAATACCGATGACAAGCATTTGTTTTTCCTCATAAAAGCAATTCGAACCAAGCCATCCCATTCAGTGAAATTGATGGGTGGTGGTGGGTTTCGAGGTTCAATTCGAACGACATTAGATTCAACTTTGGGAGGAGGTCTAAAATTATTCTTTCCAACTTTCATTACAATATCTACTCGAGCAAGCAACTGTGCATTAAGTGACAAGCGGCAGTACAACTTGTCCCCAGGCTTAGCCACCAATCTATATGCAAATTCACGCTGAAACATGAGAATAGCACAACGAAAAAATGGTCGATGCAGGAGCAGCTTAAATACAATAGGTGAAGAAATTTGATAAGGCAAATTTGCAACACATACATCAAAAAAAGGTAATTTGTCTACCTTTAAAACATCTCCAACAATCAAGTGCAATTTTCTTTGCAAAGGGGTACACTGCACACGTTTTTGCAATTCAGCAGCCATTCTTGGATCAATTTCACAAGCTACCACCTTCTTTACTTTGTCTAGCAGTTTTGCAGTCATATTTCCAGTGCCAGGACCAATTTCCAAAACTGTATCAGTTGCTCGTAAAGCCGCTTTATCCATCATCCCATTAACTACAAGAGGATTTTTCAGAATATGTTGTCCAACATTGGTATTGAATGTAATTCCATGTTTGGCTTGTTCATTATGGACTCTGCTTTTTTTCTCAGCTCTAATTTTTGGCATTTTAATAGCCCATTGGCAGATTGGTCCTGCGTCAGTAGCTAACACATATATATAACTTACCGTATAAACATATGATATGAAACACAAGTGCTTTAAATATATAAACAAAGAGGCTGTTTTTACAGGCTCACACCACTTGTCACTTTTGTGTAGCATATTTTATTACTGGTACCAGTATTTTGTACTGAGTCAAGCTCTCATACAACCAGTTAAGTAGAGTGTGATGGAATAACCACCATAGCCTGATGGCCACAGCCTTAAACAGTTACATAAATAACTTCTGAAGCTACACTTTCATTTTTAGCTTTGTTTGCTGCAGTTTGGATTTCAAATATATGCCGTACTATGAACAGGTACCAGTAAGCTACCAAGTCGGCCAATAGACAACAGGGTAACATCTAGTATCAGCCCCCAGGTGCAGTTAGGCTTTGTTAGGATTAGGTTCGGGTTAAATTTAGTCACGGTTAACATCTAGCTATGTTGCTAGCTAGCAGCATACCCATACTAGTAGCCTGGATGTGTAGTCTAGACTCTAGACTAAGGAAACAGGAGACTTGTTTGAATTAAGCCATGGTTCGGGGTTGAGCCCTAACCAGTACTAATAACTCACTATCGCCCCTAGCGATCCTTGTGCTCGTAGTATATCTGCCTGTTATAAAATGCAGCTTAATTCAAACAAGCTCCAGAAACAGTTACCTTAGTTAGTCTACTGGTACACGAGTACCAACATTGCACTGCATACCGGTATTATGCATGACTATGAGGAGCGGTGCCATATGATTTTCATAAGCCTAGCAAACATAGATTTGCAACTTCCACTACTACGAACTTGGCCTATATTAAATACTACCGATGCCATGTTTTCTTGAAAAGAAACCGCGGCTACAATTTTTTATTTTCAAACATTTCGGGCGTCCACGATGGACATCTTCAACATCACGATTCGCGAACATCGTGGACTAGATATCAGCGTTGTCCGGATTTTACTTTTCAAAATCCTAACCTGATCCAAATCAGCGAGTTTAAATTCAAAACCAAATCCTAATCCTAAATTTCGTAAGCACGAAGTCCAAATCCTAAATAATCCAAAATCGAAAAATTAATAATGATAATATTTGTGTTGAATTTGGGTTATTTCTTTACCATTTTTACTAGTTTAATGCATTTTATTGCGTTTAACTGAAGTCCAAATCCGGTCCAAATCTAAAAGGCAAAATACTTTAAAATCCTAATCCGGTGAAATTGCTAAAATTCGGTCCAATTAAATCCTAATCCAAATCCGTGGACATTTCTGCCGCAGTGTATTCATTATTACTAACAGTGGAACCACTCTCTGCGCTTAGTGTCCGGAACGAAAAGTCAGAGTTGAGAGTTCATCTGTTTAAATCGTGATGCCCATTCGTATACTGAGAAATAAAAAAAAAATAATGGTGAGCAATTTCATTGTATTTATTAAACTATAAACTGCTTGTCACTTTTTTTTTCTTTTCTTCTACGTAGTTAAACAATCTGCAATGGTTCCTTGACAATTTTAAAAACAAAAAATATAAACAGCAAAGTTTGGAAACGGCAACAATGCGGCAGTAGAACAGATGAACTTCTTTAAAAAGCATTTATTACATCACAGCATTTGCTGCATTTTTGTGGACATAGGTAACAATGCTTTTTTGTTAAGTGGGTCCACTGTAAGAACTAGCCCAGCCCGCTCAAAGCCCATTCTTTTTGCGAACCTTAAAGCTATGCTTAAATCACGTTTAAAGGAAAGCTGAAAGAGATTTTGAAGATTGTTAGCGGCTTGCTAGGGGCCCAATTAGAAACAAACGAAAGAACTGGGTTGTTAGCGGTCATATAAATAGGCCGGTTAACGGCTCGTTAGCGGGTCTCTTAGCGGCCCATGCCATATCTATCGTAGACATCGGGGTCATGCACTATTTAGTTACACCCGTAAATAGAATAAAATTGGTCATACCAAACACCGCAAAGGACGACAAAGAACTTAGGCTACTAAAGACTGCAAAAGAACGACAACAGACTTCAAATTGATTTACTAAACACCGCAAAGAACGACAAAGGACTTGGAACCATACCATAACAAAGACCGACAAAGGACTTTAAGAGGGTGGCACTAAAAACCGTAACGATATGGGCACCATGTCCCAAGGGCACCCTGCCTCAATAAAATAGATTACTCTTTTATCAGCTCAGTGTTAATAGATTACACTTATGATGCAAATGATATGTCGTTACTATCAAAGCATGTTCAGGAATGTTTTTTTTTTTTAGCTCGCCTTAATACTTCCATTTCCCCTCCTCAGTGATATAAATTATTTTTTTTTTCTGCGTGAGAATGATTTTTGTTTTCTAAGTGTACAATGTGTTATATTGCAATTTTCTAAGATGCTCCTTTGTGTTGTCCAATCTAATTTCTCAGCCATTTTGTTTTTGTTTTAGAAATTGTAACTTGGTGCTTTTGCTTATACTGCTTTTTATTGCCGGTACACTCTTTATGTAATTTTATTCATTTTTCATCGTTACTCCTTTCACCGTTATAGTTCTTTATGCTTTGTTAAGCTAGGGCTCCAACAGAGTGAATTTGAAATTCTTACCGCAAATATTGGTGATAATTTCAAATTCTCACTGGTGGAGACAATATGCATTAATTTTTTCTGTGAGAATTTTCAAAATTATTACCATGCGTAAGAAAATTGATGTCGTGCGTCAAAAAATTACCCGTAACACTGATAACACTGAAAATTCTTACTGGCCAAAAATTATCACTGAGTGTTAATTTTGGTGAAGCCGATAGTATTAATTTGAAATTTGCCATTAATTTGATTTTTGGCATTAATTTCGGTGATAATTTCAGTAAGAATTTATCAAAATTTTTTGATATTTTCTTACTAAAATTCTCACTAAAATTCTTACCAAGAAGTGTTAACAAAGACCTATAGTGATATCACCAAGAAGTAATTGTGCATTCACAAGAAAAAAAGGTAAGCCACTCTTTGATTGAACCGCCTAAATTGTGCGCAACCAATGACGAACGCAGAACGTCTACGTTTGCATCGCTCAGATTCTTCCAGAAAAATTGTTCCGTGATGTGGAAAAGCTCTTTTAGGCACGTTGCGCCAGAAAATTTCTGCACAAGCCTCTGTGTGCAACCCTTCAACTAGAGTAGACCATAATCGTCGCGGGCTTTGCATTTCACGAAATCGCAGTTCTAATAGCCTATTGCACAATCGTATGAAACGTTGAGATCATCGTCATACTTTTTATGCAAGCCTTGAACTAATTAATTGGTAAAAGGGTGCTTAAGAAAGTAGTACATTATGCTTTTGTTCTTACGACAAAATTCATGCTAACTATAAGCAAAAATGCATGCTTTGAGCTTAATTAATTAGTTGACTTAATTTCTCTATTTTATGTTATCACGCAGCCTTTTTACGGTAAAGCAAAGAATGCACCTTACACAGTGAACCTCCTCTTGTTTAAGAGTTGCAGTTGTTTCAAAGTTTTTTCGTTAAATGTATCTCATTGCATCTTTTATTGTGAGTTGAGAATACACAGAGCAGATTCAATCATTGTAAAGCAGCTTATCACGGTTTTAGCAACAAACCTTGATGAGAATTGAACCAACTACTTTGCGAAGGTAGCTGTCGTAAAAAAATAATTCTTTTAACTACAATGACATGTTCCCGGTTGGTCATTCGAATGGTTGAGCGGTTTCTGATGCCCGACGATGCAATTGCGGTACAATCTCGCTGACTGACTCTCAGAGTGCTGAAGATCATATAAAAGCAAAAAAAAAACTTTAAGCCCTTTCTATTGTAAATGGTAGGTTCTACTGAGAAAGACATTCCGCAAAAAGATGAAGTATAATTTTGACTGCGAAGGAAAAGTAAAGCCACAATAATTCTTATAACTGGACGTTTCGACAACGTAGATTCAGTTGTCATCATCAGCAATGTATGTTAGACAAAAGTGCAAGTATAGGCCTATATGCTGCTGATGATGACTGCTGTGTCTGTGTTTTTACCTGTTGTTACTTACAATTTTTTACAGTTTTTTTTTTAACCGATCAGATGGCCGAGTGAATAGAGCGTCTACTTCTGGATCGGTAGACTTGGGGTTCAATTCCGAGTCGGGTCAAACCAATGGCGTTAAAATTGGTATTCAATCTAACGTTGACGTGACAATGACGTTCAGCATTAAAGGGACATTGTGGAGCAAGCCGACCAGTTCGCTTGTTGTGTCATTAGGAAAGGCACTTAGCAGGATTCCCCTATCTAAGTGTGGTAGACGGATGGCCGGCAACTCCTAAGCAAGCTCGTATAGCGCTTGGTCGCTGTCTTGCGATAGGAGGATAAATATGCAAATCAATAAATAAAAAACAGTTTTGTACACCTTAGCATGCACTGATGATGATGACAGCTGAATATATGTTGTCGAAAG
Organism: Trididemnum miniatum; assembly: GCA_964006365.1. Classification (NCBI taxonomy): domain Eukaryota; kingdom Metazoa; phylum Chordata; class Ascidiacea; order Aplousobranchia; family Didemnidae; genus Trididemnum; species Trididemnum miniatum. The sequence goes on along the minus strand of OZ023243.1, from coordinate 3,085,343 downwards.
TCAAATTACGAGAATTACTGAGACATAATTTTTTCTACGTAAGTTATTTTCGTCCCATATTTACTGTTACGAGTTTTGACTACGTTTTTGACGATGGATTTTATTGTTAAAAACTTTGTTTAAGAAAGATGGTTAGATGTGATGACATTTCAACTCCACCACTATTAATTCCTAAATCTTGATATGGTATTAATTTTTTTTGCATTAATTCAGTGACAATTCAAAACTCACACTGTTGGAGCCAACCACGCCTTGTTCGTCATCCAGTCGGCTCCACCAGTGTTAATTTAAGCAAAAATATATTATCACTGCCCAAATTAATACCGCGAGTGAGAATTTTAAATTCTAATTGGTGGAGCCCTAGCTTTACCTCTTCATAGCATTTTTAAGGGTTGTTTAAAAGTTATACGAATAGTTTCAAACTTATATTTTTTGTGTGTTTTGATGTTGATGTTCTTTCTTCAATATGTGTCAATATCTTTATTTTTGCATGCAAAAAACTCGGTTTAAAAATGCGTAGTACTCTTGATATTAATTAACTCTTCAAACTCCATAAGCATATAGAGCTTTTTTGACAATATTTGCGACATTTTCTATTTTTGATGTGGTGGATGTTATCTGTGCACGTGTTAGGCACATTTTTCTTTGACATATATATATATTTGTCGTCCTTTGCGGTGTTTAGTAGGACCCGAACTGCGAATAAAATCAGTTCCAACTGGTATTGCTAAAACCTGCAGGAGCACAAAGACCGTTAGGGGCGCAAGTGAGTTCCTTGTCCGCTTGTGCTCTTGTACGTTTTAGCAGGAATCTGCAGGACCTGTTCCAGCTCGGTGTTACTAAATAGTACATGTCCGCGATGTCAACGATGACCGCGATGTCCACGATGTCTGCGATGTCCGCGATGTCCGCGATGTCTGCGATGTCAACGATGTCCGCGATGTCAACGATGTCCGCAATGTCCGCAATGTCAACGATCTGCGAAATTGCGATGTCCGCGATGTTCACGATGTCCGCGATGTCCCAAATAGCGATGTCCGGGATGTCCAATCTGGGAGAGAACGCAGAGCACACAAATTTTCAGGTAGGCTTTTATTTAGAGCACTGAAGCACTGCAGTGAATGTAAAGCAAAGCAAGAAAAAAGAATTTACGGTGGTTTACAATAAGGTTGACCCTAGTTAAGATTCAGAGAGGTTGGATTAGGCCAGAAGCAAAGTGCGTCAAAATATGATCCGAAAATACCTGGCTTATTCTATTCATGGGGTGGGTTAGAATAGGGCAATAGGCCTACCACAGTACCAGTACCCAGGTACCAGAGTACATAGCGCAGTCTGATTCTGAACAATTTCGCACATCGCGGACATCGCAACATGGGACATCGTTGACATCGCAATTTGGGACATCGCGGACATCGTTGACTGTAATATTCTGCACTGAAATATTTTAGAACAAACTTTATTTATTTCAACTCTTAGAATGAATACCGCATAAGAAATTGCAAGCAGTAATACAACAGTAATGTGACGTAACAATACGAAATGCTACAACTATTTACTACGGTAATGTGACGTAACCATGGTACAACTATGATGTTACACCTCCCTTCTTAAGAACAACCCCAATAATAAAAATAATTAATTACATTACTCGCACACGTAGTCTCTATACTTTGAGGGAAATCGAATGGGTCTTCCGCTACGTGAGGTACGTGCAGGAGTGACTTCGGGTACAACATTTACTGGCTGGTAAACAGTGCCACCATGATTTGAGTTTGTAACTGGAGAGCTGCTAGGAGTAGAACTACGATAATGACTATTAATCTGTCTTTCAACTGATTGCGGACTTAAATTAGTTTTGTACAAATCACGGCGATTACGACGCATACGGCCATGCTCATTACGAATTACATAAGAACGAGGTTCATTACGTACACCAACAACACATGATTTGTTCCACATCCTATTTCTGCGGTAACAAGCTATACGTCTCCTCTTTTTAAAGGAGGCAACGATTTTGAATGGCGATCGTAGTAACGCTTCTGACGGGTTTGCATATTAATAAGATCTGCAGAAGCATCCACAACCTTGGGTGAGAGCAAAGAAGTAGCCACAGGTATCTTAGTGCGTAAACGTCTACTCATGAGCATTTGCGCTGGAGAATATTTCATACCAACAACGGGTGTATTGCGATACTCTAACAAAGCTAAATATGGGTCTTGATTTTGCTCATGAGCTTTTTTGAGCATATTTTTCACTGTTTGCACATAACGTTCAGCTTGACCATTACTTTGACTGTGAGTGGGGCTTGACGTGGTTGTTTTAATTCCCCAAGCTTTGGCAAAAGTCAAAAATTCTGCACTTTGAAACGGCATATTATCACTAACCACTTCCACAGGAATACCGTGACGAAAAAAAACACTCTTGCATTGTTCAACAATAGTACGCGCAGTTTTATCATGCAATGGCAATAACTCAGGGTATTTAGAATAATAATCTACAATCACCAAATAATCCTTATTTTGAAAAGTCAGCACATCCATCCCTACTTTGAAATAACGCTCATTGAAAATTTCGTGAGATAAAAGCGGTTCACGCTGTTGTTTATTTTGAAATTTGATACATAATTCACAATCACCGATAATCCGTTCAATGTCGGCATTCATTTGAGGCCAATAGAGCAACTCGCGAGCTCTGGCTTTGCTTTTTTCAATGCCAAAATGCGACTCGTGAATTAATTGAAGCATGTAAGCTTGTAAAGATCGAGGTACAACAATGCGTTGATGAGTGAAAACAATATTACCTGCTATGTGTAACGAATCGCGAATGTGCCAGTACGGCCGCAACGACAAAAGGAACATTTTTTTGGCTGCGTGGCCAGGTCGTCTGGCAATAGTGCATAATCTTTTGAAGAAGTTCATCATTGGCGGTGGCTTGTTGGATTTCTTCAAGCTTGGTCGTGGTAACAGGCAAGTTTGTCACCAATGAATGTACGACTTGGATGAGATCTTCATCAATATCAGGGTTGGCTTCACCGGGTATGTATGCTCGTGATAATGTATCTGCCAAATACAGGTACTTTCCTGGAACATATCGTAGTTTTAACTCGTATGGCTGCAGACGAAGCATAAGGCGTTGAAGTCTTGGTGGGGTTTTGCTCAATGGCTTTTTCCATATATACTCCAAAGGCTTATGGTCGCTTTCAACAGTAACAGAGCCGTGACCGTACACGTATTGATGAAACTTTTCACTTGCAAAGACGATTGCGAGTAATTCTTTTTCAATTTGTGCATAGTTTTTCTCAGCTGAAGAGAGCGATCTAGAGGCAAAAGCAACAGGTTTGCCGTCTTGTACCAGACATGCTCCTAAACCGGCCTGTGACGCGTCACATTGCATAATGACCGGCTTGTTGACATTATAAAATGCCAAGACTGGTTTGTTCACCAGAGCACGTTTTAATTTTTCAAATGCTTCTTCTTGGTCTGCGCTCCATTTCCACTCACAACCTTTTTTCAATAAAATACGCAGGGGAGATGTGATAGCTGATTCATTTGGGATATATTGCGATAAGTACTTCGTCATTCCGAGGAATCGTTGCAACGAAGGAACGTCACATGGAGGAGGCATATTAACAATTGCTTTAATTTTGTCATCATCTGGCTTTAATCCTTCTTCCGTTACCAAATGCCCCATGTAACGGACTGAGGTTACTTTAAATTGTATTTTCTTTCTGTTAAAACGAACTCCACTTTCTCTAGCTCTATTCAATAAGGCTAGCATAATTGCATCATGCTCTTCTTCATTTTCTGCGGCCACTATGATATCGTCTGCGATCACGTGCACACCTTTTATATCGCCAAATGTATTCTCGTTACGTTTTTGCATTACCTCGCTGGCGGAGGATAGACCAAAAGGCATCCTCAAAAATCTTTTTCGCCCCCACGGCGTGTGAAATGTAGTAAGATACGATGATTCTTCTGTAAGGGCTACATGCCAATAACCATCTTTTATGTCTATGACTGAAAAAAGACGTTTGCCTGACAACTGAGACTGCACATCCGCTGGAGTAGGAATGAGGTAACATTCACGTAAAATCGCCGCATTCAACGGCTTGGGGTCCAGGCATAAGCGCAAGCTTTTATCTTTTTTCTCAATTACCACTAAATTGCTGACCCATTCAGTTGGACTGTCCACATCTGCTACAATCCCATCTCTAGTAAGGCGTTCTAATACCGACTTCAGTTTAGAACGAAGGGCATAAGCTATGTGTCGGGGTTGTTGTATGACCGGTTTTGAATCATCCTTGAGGGTGATGCAATACTTTTGTGCATACAAGCCTGTCCCGGCAAACACATCACCGTAATTGCGAATCACTACATCAAGAGGTCTCCGAATGGAGGCTTGGGTTCGAATCCCACTTCTGACACCATGTAATATTCTGCACTGAAATATTTTAGAACAAACTTTATTTATTACAACTCTTAGAATGAATACCGCATAAGAAATTGCAAGCAGTAATACAACAGTAATGTGACGTAACAATACGAAATGCTACAACTATTTACTACAGTAATGTGACGTAACCATGGTACAACTATGATGTTACATTGACATCGCGGACATCGTTGACATCGCGGACATCGTTGACATCGCGGACATCGTGAACATCGCGGACATCGCAATTTGGGACATCGCGGACATCGTGGACATCGCAATTTGGGACATCGCGGACATCGTGGACATCGCAATTTGGGACATCGCGGACATCGTGGACATCGTGGACATCGCGGACATCGTTGACATCGCGGACATCGTTGACATCGCGGACATCGTGGACATCGCGGACATTGTGGACATCGCGGACATCGCAATTTGGGACATCGCGGACATCGTGGACATCGCAGACATCGTTGACATCGCGGACATCGTGGACATCGCGGATATCGTTAACATCGCGGACATGAACTATTTAGTAGCACCCCCAGAATTAAGGTCTTGTGTAGCCTAATGTAGATTTGCTAACAGGCTAATAGTCTTGCATACCTCAGTCCAGTGTTCCCTCTGGAGTGAGAAATTTGAGAAAAATGCGAAATTTTGGGGCAAATTTTACTGAATTTGAACCAGAAATTATATTATGAAATGCAAAACTAAAAAACTTGAATATTTTAATGCAAAACTGTAGCTTGTATCTTGGAAAAGCAAATTTAATGCAAAAAATTTGTAAAAGGGGTCCTCAAAGTAGTGAAATCTTAGGGCAAAAATTTTATTGAATTTAGCATTTGGGCAAATTCTCACTAGCCTAGTCAAAATCCTAAAGGGAACACTGCCTCAGTCTAACTACACCAGGGGTTCTTAAACTTTTTAGTCTCGCTTACCCCTTGCCGAAAGAAAAAAATGTATGCTTTACCCCCAGTGTGTCACTACTACTTCTTCAATATTGAAAATTAAAGTTTTCTTTAGTCTTTAGTAAAAAAAATTTACCCCCGGTTAAGAACCCCTAAACTACACTGTGTTAGACCTATATTTGGTCATTTTCTAGACTAGTCTATGTATGTGTAAGAAGATGAAGGTGGATAAATCAATGAAATCAAGAGAAAAAAACAGTCCGAAGTCAAAACATTTGCTAAGCAAAAAATTTTCTCGTAAAAAGAGAAACAATAACCAAGCAGGTCTACTTTCAACAAGTAGAGCTAAACGAAAGTCTTTACTTTGGCCATGGGTAGTCAATGACTACAGTCCTGGTATGGTTGGGTAAGTAAAAGACTTTTAGAACGTTTAACTTTTAGTGCTTGGTTTATTGATTTTTATCTTCCTGTCAGGAGAAAACAACTGAGGCTCTATACATAGGGTGAATCCAGATTTGCTTAGAAGTTACTTCTGTTTTCAGTTGAGTTTTTTGCTTCTGACTGGTTTAGTTTGTTGCTTAAGTTCTACCTTGCAGGAATAATTATTGTGAAGCATCTTGTCCAAGGATGCAACAGTGATGGTTGAGAGGACGTTGGATCATCAACATTTGGATTGTGGCTGTCATAAATACATCACTCCAAAGTCCAAACCATTGAGCCACACTGTGTAACCATATTGTTGCTTTTTATTTAGGCCTTATCCCTTACAAGTGTTCACAATCTTACCAGTGTTTATTTTTTGCTCCACAAGTCAAAACTGATGTAAAGTAACTCTCTGCATCAATGAAGTTTTCATGCTCCCTCACTACCAGAAATTTTCATTTACGTTTTAGGGTGATGTTAACATATCATTACAAAGTTCTGACGGTGGCATTTACTGAGTGATTGTTGTTTTGCTAGACTGTTAAATGGCTTATTGTGGTTCTTTTTTTGTTTTGAAAAATTGCATGCTTGCTATTTTTCTTTTTCATCATTATCTAGTTTCAATCCGATGTGTTCCTCGTGACCAAGGATGGTTGAATGCACCTCATTTCCTCAACGATCACTCTCACTCCATCTTGTCCGATTTGCAGCCTCCTCCACCTCCAACCCAATTATCTTTACACTCTCTTCAGCTTGTCTTTTCCATGTCTGCTTTTGTTTTCCTCGCTTTCACTGCCCATTCCCTTCAAGCATCCATGCCCTCTTTAAAGCATTATCACCATTTTTCTTAACCACATGTCCCTACCACCTTACTCCATTCGTTTTTGCCATTTATTCTAATGTTTCCTTCAAACCCAGCAGTTCCATCAGCTTCTCATTATTCTTTCTATCCACTAATTTCACTTCTTACATTGATCTCACCATGGCCCTTTCTGTTCTTAAGATTGCCATCTCTTTTCCCTTAAACACCGTGTTTCACTTCCATATATTTACTTGTTTACCTTTGCAAAGTCCAAGATTTTCCCTTTGAAAAAGAACTGCAACATCAATTGTAACTCTTTCTTACTCTTGTAATTGTATTGTGATGATGCAGGCTCCATGAAGAAATTAAAGATTTTTTTGAATACATGCAACCAACAATTGAAGAAAAGTCTATGCGAGAAAATGTTGTGAATCGTGTCAAAGAAGTTGTGGCACAATTGTGGCCAATGGCTAAAGTATGCGACTTGTAGAGATCTAATAATGTGCGTGTGCATAAATTATCGCCAATTTGCAGTGAAAATAATTAAGCTGTAAGATAATGCTCTTTGAATGGCCATGTTACTTAGGTTTAGTTAAAGATTCTGAATTTGTAATTATACTGTAAACCTCTGCTTTGTTTGATCAACTTAATTGCTGTACTGTAAATCTTCCTTTGCATTTATATTAACTGCATATTTTTCAGGTTGAATTATTTGGAAGTTACCCTACAGATCTTTATCTTCCTACAAGGTGTAGTACCTTGTATTTTGTGTATTTAGATATGCCTTTCTAATGCTGAAACAGTATGTTGTTAAATACTAGCAGTTTGAGAGCTTAATTACTATTAAACCCTGTGTTATTCATAGATAGTGTGTCTGAGCTTTTCTATCACTAAATGTATTCTTGCGTTTTCGTAGCATTTTAGGGATACCTATTTCTTGCTTTTAACCCTTCTGCTTTTGTCGTTTGCTTTCATTTAATGTTATAGTTTAACATTTTATTGTTTTTTTTTTTTTCAAGCAGTTTTTGTAGTAAGCATTGATGCATTGCTTGGTTTCAGTTGCCAATTAAATAAAAATAGATTTTTGGATGTTACGATTTTGGGAAAGTGTTTTTCCGTAAAGATCTCTTGTATCTTACATGCATACTGTATAGCAGTGCTTCCCAACCTTTTTTGAGACAGGCCCCACTTTGATCTTGTAAATACTCTCAGGCCCCACCAAGTGCGGTATACTGCTCAACTTTCGTGCACTTAACGCAATGCGTTAACTTAATGAACAAACAAAGTTAACGCATTGCGTTTAGTGCTACAAAAGTTGAGCAGTGTCCCGTCCCAGAACCACTACAGGTCGTAAGGATTTTTTTTCTCTAATTACTAAAACGCTGGTTCAATTATAAATGTAAATACACATACCAGTAGTTTGCTACAATTTATTACTGTACGATACTCAATACAATAATATGGTTAGTGGGAGCCCCCTGCTTGATAGCTGCCGCAAAATATGTTGGCTGTGCTGTTTGAACACTCGCATTTCATTTATCATTGGCAACGTCACTGGCGTACCCAGGATTTGGCAAAGGGGGAGCCACAAGCGGGGAGTCTTGGGGCAAAACCAACGGATTAATACGATTTTCACATAAAAATTACTCATTTTAGCACACTTTTGCTACAACTGTGAAAGCTATTTAGGTTTTGGTAGCAACGAAATATGATTCACAACAAATCATTCTTAGGTTATAAAGATAGGAATGTTAGTCACTGGGCCATTTGCAATTTTGCTTGCTACATTATAATATTACGCCAAATTCTCGATAGAATTATACCCCCGGACTTGGGTAGTGACGTTTGACCAATTTGGCACATTTGATTGGATGACGTGTTGGTGAGCTGATTGTGCTGTATAAGGGAGGGAGGGCCAAGGGAGCAGGGCCAAGGTAGGTCCATGACACCGTGCCCCCATGAGTGCGCCTATGGGCAACATGTGTTCTACCGAATTCTGAGATTGGCTGATGAGTGGGGCGATTTTAGGTCACAATAGTTACTTTTTTTTTGCTGGCTCCAATTGACACAAAAAGCGCGGAACCAAAATTTCACGGGTGTGGGACCAGTATTTAAGAAGTTATAAAGTTACGAAAAGTTACTTTTTGTGTTTTTAGATTACATTTAATTTTTCAGGTTACAAAGTTTTTTGTACTATTTTTTGCCCCATTTTTATCTTTTCTTGCTACAATTGAAATGGATTTACAATCTGCATAATGCATCAAGGTGGTTATATGCGGTACCGAACATAAAGCCCTACATCTTCCAGTAATGCAATGGCATCTTTGCGATCTCAACACTTTATTAGACTGAGTGAAAAGCGAATGGACTGGTGCTTATAACATTCCAATCTTTATGACGTGTAGTGGCTTGTAAATCATAATGTCGTATCTACCAAAACCCAAGTAGCTTTCACAGCCTACGGTAGTCAACACTTAATTCTAAAATTTTCTTTGATTTAAATGAGAAATTTATTTTAACGTTCAATAAAAAAACAGCGGTAACTTAACGCCCAGATTCTCCTTTACCAACTTTTGTCTCTTTTAAAACCGAAGGGCTAAAATGAATATCGCAGATGAGTAGGTCTATAGTTGAAATACTGGTTTTCAACAACAATTGAAGAAAAAAACGTTATTGCAGGCAGGCGTATTGACCAAAATTATCAGAATTAACTGAGCTAATTCTAAAAATTTTTTTGAGCTAGAAAACATATCAGCGGTAGTTCATATCAGCAAAAAGTGTGCTAAAATGAGTGTTTTTATGTGAAAATCGTAAAAATCTGTAATTTATGTGAAAATCGTAAAAATCAACTGTAATTGCACAGCTTGAGTTTTTTGAAAAAATGTAATGATGGATATTACTAAAATAAGTCGTCAAGAAGTTGCTCCTGCTGTGTATGGCTTGCATCAAAGATGCCACAAGCCAACCAACAAAAGCTGCAGCAGAACGCAGTTTTTACATGCTGAACAAGCCACTTGCCAAAGACAGAAACTTTTTACCAAAGAATGTTAAGCACAATATGTGCATGCACTATAATTTGAGCACTAACTAGACTAAGACTATTTTATTGCTTTTTAGCATATACTGCTGTTATTTTTCATTTTGTGCTGTTCTTAAAATAAAGTCACTTTTTGTTACTTTTTTGCAAAAATAAAGTCACTTTTTCAAGTTTTTTAGGTCACAAAAAAATCGCCCTACTGATGAGCTTAGACAGCGAAATGGCGCTGTCCTAACCTGTGAAGTATACATTATACGAAAAACTTAGTATATAAGTATAGGAGTACACAAGTGAACCAGCTTAATATGTAGGCTGCACCAGTAAGTTTGATTGTGAACTAGTGCATTAATTTTGTTTACCCATCAAAGTTGGCTCATAATGTCTTAAACCTCCACGCCCCACCAAACTTTTGTCATGCCCCACATTGGGAACCACTGCTGCATTGCCTAGTTTTTATCATGGGCAGATATTATACCTTTTTGAAATTTACCTCTGACACTGACCTTGTTTTTAGTGACATTGATATCGTACTATTTGGAGAATGGAAATATCTTCCTCTTTTTACTCTGCATGAAGAATTAGTGAAGCATGGTTTAGCTGATAAAAGCACTTCAAGAGTAATTGAGCACAGTATAGTAAGTTTGCACAGGTTAATTTTATATCAGTTTGCCTCGCAATCATCTATGTAATGTTATTGATTATTTTCTTGGTTTGGACTAAAAATATGTTTTAATCAACCACTTTCTGCTATTATCAAAAAAATCAAATCTTCATTATACGTCCGATATTACGCCGAAGCTTATAACGAGTGGCGGGGCCCACCTCCGCGGCTTAGCACCTTGGACAACACAGCTCTGAAGAAACGTCGCAGCAGTGGCGAGGCTGTGTCCGATTCGACCAGCCCGGGAATCAAACTCCAGATCTCTTGCACCGATAGCTACGTGCTTAACAACAGAGCTAACTGGTCTCTGTGATAGTAAAATTTTCTCTGCAGATCGTTTTTTTTTTTTAAATTGAAACGTTATCTCTCTTGCACGAGAGCGTTCTTTTCTAGTTTGCTGAAGTTTTAATGTGATTTTTACAGAATATTTTATCACAGGTACCAATAGTGAAATTTCAAGATATTGAAACGCACATCAACGTTGACATAAGTTTTAATAAATCCAATGGATTAGAAGGCGTAAAAGTGATTAAGGTAATTGTGTGCTTGAAGTGTTGTTGCTCGATAGTTTGCTCAATATAATTAGATAATTGTGCAAAATGTGCAACTGTGATACAGATAGTTAAAAAAAAATATTCAAGCATAGCCGGCGATTTGCTACATATTGGAGCAATTTTCGCGGGCAAGCAAACCGTAAACTACCTGTAAAATGTATTTTTAAATTAAAAAATCAAATCTTCATTATATTGGCGATATTACGCCGAAGTGGCGGGGCCATTTCCGCGGCTTGCGCTTCAGCTACACAGTTTCGAAAAAACATCGCAGAGGTGGCGGCACTGTCCGATATTTCCGACCTGGTAATCGAACCAATGACCTCCTGCACCGACGGCGATATTTTTAACGACTACACCAACCGTGTTGTTAATGTGCTTTTTCCCATCACCCGTTTGTGAGGAAATGCGCAATGGTTTCATGTTTACGCGATTAGGGTATTAACCATAATAACCCAGATTTAATAGGTTAGAACATGATGAGTTTTTACGCTTCGTAGTTTTGAGCGCATTGAATGCAATGTTTTAGATTCAACGAAAATTTTTGTGACTTCATTTTTTTTAGCCAATTGCTAATACCTGTTTTTTTTTGCAGAATTATATTCAAAGGTTCCCTGTTTTGCCAAAGTTAATGCACGTGTTGAAACATTTTCTTTACATGCGAGACCTCAATGAAGTATTCACTGGTGGGCTGGGCTCATACGCTCTCTTCATGCTCTGTGTTAGTTTTCTACAGGTGAGTTTTTTTGTCTGGGTATTCGACCATGTGCACTCTTGTTTTTGAACTCTTTTTCTCCAACTTTTCTGCCATAACGTTAATCGTTTTGTTGCCTCTTCCTTTTTCTGGTACCGTTATATTATCTTATCTTATTCTTTATCGTGTTGACGGTGCAGAAATAAAAGACACTACTGCTACCTCATTAGTTTTGCTCATAGACTGCAGATGGTGGACTTGTGCCTTAAAATTGACGCATTTACGTTTTAATGCTTCGTTCTGAAGTTTGCATGCTTAAAGGTTTTTTTGTAACTTTCACCAGTCGGCAATGTAGACTGTTCATCGTTATGTTGATTGTGAACACATCAGGTAATCGAAAAGCTTGCGGCTTAGCGTATAAACTGTTGTTGCTTTGCAAAATTAACCCATATTTGGTGAATTACCACTTACAAGAAATCAAAGTGTCTTTTAATATTACTTTTTGGAGCCTTTTTTGAAACCGGCAAGTCAGCATAGTAGTAAAAGATTTGAAACACCGCTCTCGGCGCGGAAGGTCTGGGGTTCGATTCCCGGGCCAGTCTAAATTAACGGCGCAATACCGCGAGTATAAGGAAGATTGATTTCTTTGATATTTTTGCTAGTGCTTTTGGTCTATTAATTTGGAAACACGGTTGCAGCTTCTAAATACTGCGTATCGTTATATTTGCAGATTTAATCGAGTTCTGCTTTCAGCTTCACCCACGTAGAGATGCTACATATCCGAATGTTAATTTGGGAGTCTTACTGATTGAATTTTTTGAGCTTTACGGTCGCTGCTTCAATTACGAACTCACGTGCATTAGAATTAAAAATGGAGGCTCATACATCAATAAGCAGGAGGTAAGTACTAATTAAGCCTATTTTACCCACTTCCTTTCATGTTTTTAAAATTTGTAGTATACCTATTAAAATATATAGTTTTTCCACGTACTCCCGAGTATGAACCGTTTTTATTACGGTGCGCTGCGGTATGAACCTATCAAATCAAAATCATTATACTCGCGGTATTACGCCGAAGCGTGTAACGAGTGACGGAATCCATCTCCGCGGCTTAGCGGCTGGCACAGCTCCGAAGAAACATCGCAGCGGTGGCGAGCCTCGGGCGACAACGTGTCCGATTTGACAGACCCAAGAATTAAAACCTAAGCCTCCCGCACCAAGAGCATTGTCTGTAGCATCTGCGCAAACCCGGCCGGTTATCTAAAACTCTTCAACTTTTTAGTTTCACCTAAGAGCAAATTTGTACTCATCGTCTATATTAAGCATCGAAGACCCTGTTACTGAAGGTTAGTATTGATGCTGTATTTGCGAAATACAGTTGTTTTTACGCTAAAAGGTTTGTAGCGATAGCATGAACTTGTTTTTGCGGCTGTAAAGATTGGGAGAATATCAATCCTACCGTTTGAACGAAACCTTTGAACGCATGATCTTCATTATTAATTTTTATTAAGTATGTGTTTTATTGGATTATAGCAAATGCAGTATGTTTTTAAAAGTAAAATATGCTTCTTTGCCTCACGAACCACGAAAATATTCGTCGTGTGCAAAATGGGTAGAGGATAGATAAAGCTTTGGCTGAAGTAAAATTATGCTCTTATTATTACTTTTCGTGCGTTTAATTTCAATTTCAGTCGGTTTTGGTGCTTATTTGTTAACAGGCCTCCGATGTTCTATTGTCATTCCGAAGGTAAAATTTTATTTTCGAATCAAATCTTTATTATACTCGCCGAAGCGTGTAATGAGTGGCGGGGTCATCTCCGCGGCTTAGCGCCTGGCCAGCACAGCTCTAAAGAAGCGTCGCAGTGATGGCGAGTTGTTGACGACAATGTGTCTGATTTGACCGGCCCGGAAGCCCAAGACTTCCCGCGCCGATAGCGATGTCTTTAGCGAATACATCAACCGGCCGTTTAAATATTCATTTTTAAATGTGTTAATCGTTTCGATTGCAGGTAATGATCTATGCAAGGGATCCTATGCAATGATACAAATCCAACATGCTTTTGACTACGCATATCGATCTTTAACTACAGCTATGTGCAAAGAGGATTACAATGCAAAGCAACGTTCCACATATAGGTAAATTGCTTCATGTGACTGTGTCTTGTCTGAAAAAAGTACAGCCGCGCAAATTTTGAGTACGGTGTGGGTTTGTTGTTCGGGCAAGGTCGAATTAGAGAAGTGGACAATAGCCCTTGGGGGTTACTCGGTCAGTGGCTTGCCACACAAAAAAGTCGTTATATCTTCAAGAATTAAAACTTATTTTACACAGTCTTAGTTTAGCCCTGGTTACTCACAGTCTTAGTACGGCCCTGGTTACAAATATGATGTTTATTTGCTGAAAGCTGAATGTTTCCATACCGTTTGCCACAGTACTACAACCATTCTTTGGAGCATAGTTAACGTGTTTCTGACAACTTTACGCCTGTTGTGGGTATAATTTATACTCACCACCGCTGCGATGTTTCTTCGGAGCTGTGTTGCCCAGATGCTATGCCGCGGAGATGGGCCGTGCCACTCGTTACTCGCTTCGGCGTAATATCGCGACTATGATTTGATTTTTTTTTTAGTAATTGAGTAGTGTTTCTTAGCCCATGAAATTGCCATACTTTTCCATTTTTTGTTTTGCAGTTACCTTGGTTATATAGTGAATGTTCATCCTTCTGATTCCAAAAAACGGGCAATGATGTGTCAGAAATGGAAGGAATCACGAGGTAAAATGGGGTTTTGGCCTGATATTACAACCAGCGCCGATTGCCAAGGTTTTATGCCACAGCTGTGGCATCCACGGTCAAATTAAAACAAGGGGGCTATATAGCCCGGGAACCCCCCGGTCTGGGGAATTCCAAACTTAAAGGTAGTTAATGGCGTTCTCCAAAGAAAGGTGTGCTGCTGACGTCAAAGTCGGGTCTGCGAAAAAAACATGGGTCTCCACGAAAAATCAGCCCCGGGGCTTCCCAAAGTTCCCATACATCCCGGGTCGCATCATAGTTATATAACATAGTATAGCAAGACGACTGAGCCTTAATGTTTCACATTGCTCTTAAGTTTTGAATAGTACAGTAAAAACTGTACTGCTTTTTTTGTAAGAACATCTGAAGTTGCGGAATTATGCTGTAAATGTCAGCAGATGCCGAGTGGATAGGTTTGTCTCTGAATTGTAGACTCTCGTTTGATTCCGAGTCGAGTCAAACCACTGATTTGAAAATTGGTATTCACAGCTTCCCTGTTTGACGCTCATTGTAGGAACAGTTCGATATATCAGCCGGCAAGTTTACTTGTGGTGTTGTAAAAAATTAAATAAGCGGGATAACTCCGCCTTTGAGAGATAAGCAGGTGGCTGGCAACTCCTGAGCGAGCCCATTGCTGTCCTTTGACCGCTTTCTTTTGACAGGAGAATAATCATTAAATATGCTGCTATCTACACTTTAAAAGTAATGAAAGCTGTGTAAACGATGCGGCTGTTATATGGGATATTTAAATGGCATCTTCAAGTAATTATGGCGAGTCCTTCTATTTTACGTCAAGTAGGTAGCAGAGATACAGTTTTGTTTTTTTCAAGACCTAGTTTTTATATTTCAGATAATACTTTTTTAAAGCGGGATAATGAAGCATCTAAAAACGAAAACCAATCTGTAAGTTGTAGGAACAGTGGCTTTCAACTAGAAGAAGAAGAATGCTTGCGGATGTGCCGTTAATATTACGCCGTAGTAGCTTAGCTGCTGAAATGACTGTTTTGACTTGGACAAGACATGGATGGTGTAACCTGCTGCTTGGTGTAGTGATTAAAGGTATCTCTATAGGCACGGGAGGTCTTGGGTCGATTCCCGGGCGAACCACAGTGTTGTTAGGGCTCGCCACCGCTGCGACGTTGCTTAGTTGTGTGGCCACAGCGATAAGTTGCGGAGACGGAACCCGCCACTTGTAGGTTTCGGCGTAATATCGCGACTCGGCAAGATGTGACGATTTGATTTTGGATAGTGTAAATAAAATGATTGCCTACTTGTTTTATAGAGTTCAGAGCCGAGAGCGAAGAAAAGTAAACTAGAAATAGATCATGAAGTCACTCCAGAAGCAATTAAGTTTAATGATCGAAGGAATTAAAATCACGAATGGTTGATGGGAATGCCGTCTTGCATTAGTTAATTTATGGACTACGATCATTCCAATTTGTTCTTTTTTTTTTTTGTCTTAATCGGATAATTTATCCTTTATTGTTTTATTTTACGTGAACTTGCGTATGTTCTGTCAATGTCGCTTCTTAGAACTTGCGTTTTGTCACCTCGAGAATAGTCTTTGTTATACTTGAGAAGACCCTGTGCACAGTTTTTAATATTGCGGAAAGGTTCTCTTCTAGTCTTCATCGAACTTATTCAATATCTGACTTTTTTGCCGTGCCCATTGCTCTTTGCGACTTTCGGTTTCTAATTTCTTGATTAGGCTACATCTTTCTAGTTCTTTTATTGCAGGAGTGGCCAACAAGTCGATCGCGATCGATCGCCTAGGCTCAGTCGGTCGATCGCGTAGGATTTTGTCAGGACTAAAAAGATTCCTCAAATACATCTTTACGCAGTGTTTCTGAAATGAGAATTTCAGCCAGAGCATTGTTACGTGAACTGGCGTAAAACAATGCACATTATTTCGCGACGATTATGAGCTTAATCGCTTGCTGAGAAATAAATTAATATCGAAAGCACATTGGCTAGTTACTATAGAAAGCTCATTTTTGGTTTGATAGGTCGTTGTCGTTTGGCGGGGCACCTCTTCCAAGACAGATGGAAGGATCAAGACCGAGGGTTATCCTTTTACCACCCTGGCCACCGAACTGCTTGGGTCAGATGCTGACTGTAAGAGACTTCAGCCAGCATCTTGTTTCGTCATCCAAAACCATTAGACCAAACATACCTCGGGGTGCTCGATTTATGGAACACTGTGAGATGATGTGGTCTGCTGTTTGTTCACTGGCACCACACTCACAATTCGTGAGAGGAGCGAGACCCCATTTGTACATGGACGAACAGAAACGTCCAACACCAGAACTCAGACGGTTGAGCTTGACCCAGGCTGTCCTGGGCAGACCCATACCCAAAAGGGTCTGGTGCTAGCCTTGAGAATGAAAGCGTGGAGTGACAATGCGTTAGCGGAGTACTCCATGTCCCATTTCGTGTTCGTCCACTGGGCTGCACGGACGTCCATCTCAGACAGACTGTCTAGTAATTTCCGAGCAGCAGGTACAAATGAGCGTCTAGATTTCAATCTCTCCCTACATGCGTCCTGTGACTCATGAAGCTGGCCATTTAGAATGTGGTCAGGGAGCTGCGGTTGGCTAGGGAGAGTGTCGCTCCTTGGCGGCGAAGCTCAGCTGGCTGGATGCCTGAAAGAACCGGAAGGTATACCGATGGAGTGGGACGCAGGCATCCAGTGACAATGCGCAAGGCGTCATTTAATACACTGTCGATGAGGCGTGTGTGCGTGCCGCGGCATTAGACTGGTGCGCAGTACTCGGCAGTCGAGTAGATCAGCAGCTGTGCGCAATGTTTTGGCGCAAGCATCCCAACCTGTTTCCGCAAGTCTCTTCAACAGTGAGACGCGAGCACATAGTTTCTTGCGCAATGCTTCCAGGTGAGGACAATATGGGAGCGATCTGTCCAGTTTGACCCCAAGATAAATGGGAACTGGGCAGAAAGGTAAGGTCTTACCTATGCTACAGACAGTGATGGAATTTAAAATTTTAAGAACAGGCTCTCTTTTGTATCGAACTTACTAACAACAGGTTCCTTCATAAAGGTCTAATGTCTGTAAAAAAAACAAGAACGGGTTCGCTGATTATCCTGACATTCCAAGAACGGGTTCGCGCGAACCCCCTGAATCCCATCACTGGCTGCAGACCTTAAGCTCACGCTTGGCCTCTCGATTGTGGAGGTGAAAGGCCGCCGTCACCGTTTTAGTGTGACTAAGCTTCAGTCGCCAGGTCTAGTTTGATAGCTGCTTCTGTGGAAATATTTCCTATGAATTGGTAGTTGTTTTTGTGTTAGCAAGGTCTAAGTTAGTTATTCTTGGTAGAACAGCAAAGGAACATTAGTTACGTGCGTTTATTTCAGCCTAACCCTAGCCAAAATTAATTACAATAAGCGCTCTAAAGAGAAAAAGATAGTATTTTGATGAAGAATGGTAGCTAACCCAAACGGTACATGCACCTGTCTTATTTGCAATGCTTCGCTTATTTGCTTAGTTTTTACCTTCTTTGTTGGGCTTTTGAGTTAATTCGAACTTGAACACACTGCTTACGATGTTGGTAATGGAAAACATGGAAGTCCATTACAGTGTAAAATTGACAGGGACAAAATAACTTGTAATTTGCTTGCTGGCTGGTGGATCGCGAGTTTTTGTTAAATTTTCGAGGTGAACCCAGAGGAAGGCAGGTTGGCCACCTTTGTTTTATTGGAGCGATGTTGGGATGGGTGTTTTGTGTTTTGATTTTTGACATTCCTATTAAAACTCAATACCGTATGATGAGTAGGAGTCAGGCTTAGAAATCGATACTTAGAAAGTAAAGGATAAACCGATATTCGATAATTCATGAAAAAGTAAAGGAATTTCCGATATCGATACTTACTTGAAAAGTAAAGAATAAAGATTACAGTAATCGATATTATTATTTTAACCTTTAGAATATCCCGCTTAAATAAACTAATTACCTTTTGTTTCCGAAAACGTTATCGGTACGTTGATTGTTCATTACCTTTTTTCTGCTTTGGTTAAAAATCAGACTTTATGGAACCTTCTTATTTTTCCTTTCATATCAACCATTTTGAATTTAAGGTTAAACCATAGTTGGCTATGTAGTGAATAGTAAACATAAGCCTACAATCATTTCTTAATGCTCTAAACAAAACAAATGCATTAGCACTTTTTGCAGCTGCGTTAGCACTGTATAATAGACATCATAAAAAACAAAAAAGAAAACATTAAAAATGTGTTGACTAAAAAAGTTAGTGACCGAGAATGTTAAATCAATTCTTAAAAAAAAACACTAAAAATGTATCAACATAAAGATAAAAGTCACAGTCAATGAATACTAATTGCTAAAATATAAGTTCAAAACACAATATGTCCATTTGCTTTGAATGGCCTTAATTACAGTACATGACCAATTGACCATATGAAGCTTCACATGAAGCTTAACTTCAAAA
This sequence comes from Trididemnum miniatum, assembly GCA_964006365.1. NCBI lineage: Eukaryota > Metazoa > Chordata > Ascidiacea > Aplousobranchia > Didemnidae > Trididemnum > Trididemnum miniatum. The sequence continues at coordinate 3,066,583 of OZ023243.1, read as the reverse complement.
GCATTTGCAATTTCACAAAAAATTAGTTATGTAACGATAAAAAATAAGAAAATAACAAAACAAAAAATATACAAAAACCTTTAAACAATATCGAATCTCCATAGTTTTTAAAAGTAAAGAATATCGATTTTTTAAGCAAAAAAAGTAGAGGAAGCCATTTTCGATAAAAAGAAAAAAAAGTAAAGGAGATCCGATATTCGATATAGAAAAAGTAAAGAATAACGATATCGATTATCGGATTTCCATCGATATTTCTAACCCTGGTAGGAGTAAGGCATATTTTTTAGAACATTAGCGTAGTCTACGCTGTGCTGGGTTGCCACAAGAACAATAGAGATCGGAAAATTGTAACTCTTCCTGAAGGAAAAAAAAAATTCAGAAAAGAACTACACGAACAGCCACAAAGCAGTAACAGCTTAGTGTATCCATTATTTACTTTAAGATTTCAAGTACACTGTGGTAACAGTCAATACTTTGATAATGAGAAACATTTTATGATTGTTATCATAAGAAAACTTGTTCCATTTTCATCGTATTGAGTTGACTGTTACTACATTGTGGCTGATCAAAACCAAGCTTCTGGCTATATTTCATCGCCTCTACTGAAGCTTTACCTTGGAACTCCTCGAAGCTTTGTAGATTTTTTTGTCATGCACCAGTAAATGATATGGTTCATTGAACAAAGTTGATCGCTTAAATAAACATTGTATGAATTTGGTACATGTATAGGCTAGCGTTAATACCGTAAAACTATGGTAGTGTAGTTAAGTTTAGTCTTTTAACTGGAGTCTAAAAGATGGCACTCGCGAGTTTTTAGTACAGGCTCGAGTTACTTTTGTAAGAAAATTATGCAAAGCACAAGATTCAAATAAAATACAAAATTTCAAGAACTTTTCAACATACACAACCCTAATCTGCTAATAAGCTATCACAGCATCATAGGAATATCTTAGTTGTGAATGCGACTTATGCATGTCCCACCTTATTTTCTTTACCTAACCTGTATTAACCAAAAGGGGGCAGAATCACTCTTCCCCTTTTGGTTAATAGAGGTTAGGTAAAGAAAATAAGGTGGGACATGCATAAGTCGCATTCATAACAACTAAGATATTCTTATGATGCTGTATTGGCTTATTAGGGTTGTGTATGTTGAAAAGTTCTTGAAATTTTGTACTTTTGTAAGACTAGGGTACGGTAGTGTACCGGTAGTGAATTTGGTTTTGATCTTCAGCTGAAAGGCTGACAACTGCCTGACATACCGGTATAAGTCAAAAAGAAATGTGCCTAAAACGTGCACAGATAGCATCCACTACATCAATATCAAAACCAAAAAATATCGCAGATATTGTTAAAAGAGCTTTATTACAGTTGAAAAATGATCCGATCAGATGGCCGAATATCCGATCAGATGGCCGAGTGGTATGGAGCGTCTGCTTCTAGATCGGTAGACTTGGGGTTCGATTCCGAGTCAGGTCTAACCAATGACTTTAAAATTAGTATTCACAGCTTCCCTGCTTGACGATCAGCATTTAAGGGACAGTGTGGAGAAAGCAGGCAAGTTTACTTGTTGTGCAGTTGGGAAAAGGCACTTCACAGGATTCCCCCATCTTAGTGTGGTAGACAGATGGCCGGCAACTCCTAAGCGAGCTCGTATAGCGCATTGATCGCTTTCTCGTGATAGGAGGATAAATATGCCAATAAATAACAACAAAAAAAAAATGTTTTAATACTGATTAGGCAGTGTTTAGATCATTATAGCAATTTTGGGGTCTCGTCTGGAGTAAGTCGTGCGCGTTTAGAATAACGTGTCTGCATAAGGCGATGAAAGATGCGGACAGCTTACTGTAGATGAGACCCCAATTTTGGGAGCTTGTTTGAACTAAGCTGCAACTTATAACTGGCAGATATATTACGAGCGCTAGGACTGCTAGGGGCACTAGTGAGTTATTAGTGGGGGTTGGAGCTTAACCCAAACTACGGCTTAATTCAAACAAGCCCCCAATTTTGATAAGCTACCATACTGAATTGAAACCTGATCATTACCTTGTGATGTAAGAGTACTAGTGCTTAGTTTATATCATCATAATATATTAATTGTTTATATATTAGTCTAGACTCTGGGAGCACTGACTTAATTTCCATAATCAAAGCACTGCTGCACCAGACTGCTTTGTTTCTTTTTATGATGTCGCCATTGTCAGATTGTTCCCTCTAAGATTTTGACAAGTACGAATTTGCCAAAACATAAATTTTACTAAAAAATTGGACCAAAAATTTAAAGGGTTAAAGAAAGTTTGATCCTATTTTTGTCGCAAAGTTCAGTTCACAGAGTAGGGTCTGCAGGGGTAAAATGAGTATTGGTAGTAAAACTTTTTTTACTAATACTACAAAAATTGTCGCAATAAGTTAAAGCTGCTTTGCTTAAAAGATATCCTTTAGCATAAATATAAATCCCTGAAAGCAGCTTTAACTTATTGCAACAATTTTTGTTGTATTAGTAAAAAAAGTTTTACTACTCATTTTACCCCTGCAGACCCTGTAAAACTTGTTTTGCTCCAAAATATTGAACACTTTGATTCAAATTCGATCAAAAATCACCATTCCAATTGGCAAGCTTAAAGAAAAAATAAAAAACTTAGCCCAAAATTTCTCACTTTTCTCAAATTTTGCACCTTGGAGGGAACAGTGGACGTCACGGTCATACTGGACCAGTTTCCATAATCAAAACGCTGCTGCACCAGACTGCTTTGTTTGTTTCTAAACATGACGTCACTGTCGTGCTGGACCAGTTTTCATTATCAAAACTCTGCTGCACCCAGAGATGGGCATTTATCGCGATAATTTATCGGCTATAATTTTTTACTGATTATCATTATCGCTCAAAATAGTTTGGATTTATCGATTACCAATATCTCTTTTGTGATGTATTTTGTTATCGCCGATAAATTATCGCAATTAACGATTCTTTATGCACACAGTGTTCAAAGTTAGGGAGCTGGCACTATGGCAAAATTCATGGTGTTGATAAAGTGTTGTTGCGGTTTAAAAAATCTCTCTTTGTTGTGTTTCATCCCACGGCAGAGTTCGTGAACTGCTATCTTGAAAAATCTAGAAAAACACTTTTGTGATTTGACTTACTAGAAAAAAAACTTCGTCTAACACATTGAAAGTTCACTGCAATATTTGTCGTTAATAATTTATCAATTACCAATATTGCTTTAAGAAACTGAGATTTATCGACTATTAATATCGCCCAGAGCATTTTTGAAATTATCGATTGTTGTTATCACTTTAGTAAGAAAGGTTTATCGTGCCCATCACTGGCTGCACCAAACTGCTTGTTTGTTTCCATAAACATATACAGGAAGTGGCTATTTTTACGGGGGGCCCGTAGCATTTGTTTTTTTTTGGTTTATTTTATTGCTTTGACATGCTCTCATAGAAACGGGAGAGTGCGAAAGGATAATAAAAGAAACCAAGCGCTTATTTGTACGGGCCGTACAAATAGCCACTGCCTTTCATAAAAGGTTTGCCGGTGCTCTAAGCTCTAGACACTTCCTAATTAATATCAAAAGTTGGATGCATTGTTAAACAAAAAGCTTTCATATGGGTCATCCTATTTCTAGGACTTAGCGGATTTTTAGGATTTTGCAGATGCAGCCGCCAAAATCGTAGCGTCCAAAAAAAAGGCCTACTAGGAGGGGTAATCCTATTTTTAGGATCCTGTAAACGATTTGCTATTTTGAACATTTTTAAGCATTGTTAGCTCCATTATGACGAGTTATAGCCAATAAACACCAGAAATGATAAATTTTCTAACTGCAACCTAACAAAAATCAATTTTAAATACGTGTAACGAAGTGCGTCCTAGAAAAAAGCCTACCAAGAGGGGTAATCCTATTTTTAGGATCCTGTAAACAGTTTGCTTTTTTGAACATTTTTTAGCTTTGTTAACTCCATTATAACGAGTAGTAGCCAATAAACGCCAGAAATGATAGATTTTCCCACCGCAGTGTAACAAAATATCAATTATAAATACGAAAAACGAAGTGCATCCTAAAAAAAGAACTAACAGGAGGGGTAATCCTATTTTTAGGATCCTGTAAACGTTGCAGTTTGAAAATGCAACATTTCTGGTGTTCATGGGTTTTTACTTGTTATAATGGAGTTAACAAAGCTAAAAAAATATTCGAAGAAGCAAATTGTTTACAGGATCAAAAAAAAAATAGGACTACCCCTCCTGGTAGTTCTTTTTTTAGAACGCTCTTCGTTCTACTTATTTAAAATTGATTTTTGTTACGTTGTGGTGAGAAAATTTATCATTTCTGGTGTTTATTGGCTATTACTCGTTGAAATAAAGTTAACAAAGCTAAAAAATGTTTGAAAAGCAGATCGTTTACAGAATCCTAAAAATAGGATTACCCCTCCTGGTAGTCCTTTTTTTTAGGATGCTAAGCTGCAACATCCTAAAAATCCTTGAGATCCTAAAAATAGGATTACCGTTTTCATACTACGTAGGAGTAAATTAGGCGTAATACCTTGATTTCTGTAGGCAAGAATAAAGGTCGAAAAGTTGACAAAGATTGAAGAAAAATCATCAACAACACAGAATAAAACAAATCAAAAAGATAAAAAAAAAATAACCTGGGCTTTGCAAGTTTTTATTGGTTTCTTTTTTGTGCCAGAGATTAGAGAGCTTATGTATAATTTACCGGTTGCTGTACAGTGTATAATTCTGTGTTGCTGAGGCTGTTTTGCTGAAAAAACTTTCATTTAATGCTGCTATGTTGTTTATTTCTTTTGAATGATTGATATTCTTCCGGTATTGATTGGTTGGATTTAAAGTGAAAGATCAAGCTATGATAGCATCGTATCATTAGTATATCACTCAAAATTATCAAGTTAGCCCTCTTTCATAAAAATGGAATCTAGCCCTAAGCGTGATGTCAGTGATCTTACTTCATTACTTCGTCGATATGAAGGAGAATTAGCGAAATTGAAACAAGAAGTTGTAGAGCTGACCATACAAAACAAAGAATATGTAAAAACGATAAAGGTTGGTAGAGGTAGTGTCTGGAGCACCAGACCGGTTTCCATTATTGAAATGCTGCTGCTCCGGACTGCTTGTTACTTTCTTGACATGACATTGGTGTCACTCTGGTATGATGCCACCAGCAGTTACTTGGAACATAAATTTAGGGGTATTGGAGTACAATTAGGGATTTGGAGATACTTTGGGGTTGGTGTGTACAAAGCGATTTCAAAAGAAAGAGCTTGCTGGTGCTTTATATAGACAGTGCCGTTAGTAAATGCACTGGTTATAACAATTACTGATATATACTGGTAGATCTAGTTGTTGCAATTTTGTGGTAGTCGAGGGTAAATTGTTGAGCTATTTATAATATATACCAGGTTTTTTGCTTGCTTGCAGTGAGGCTTGCGCCTCTGTAGAAAATGTTGAACTCAAGATTAGCTGAATTTATTACTTTGTTTTTTTTTTTTTTTTTTTTTTTTGACAAAAAGTGAAACGACATATTTCAATGACTTTTTCTGGATTTACAGACCGTGACAAATGAAAACAAAGATTTGCATGCCGAAATTCAAGATCTTGTGGAAGAGCAGATGAAGAAAATTTCAGGTAGCAGACAAAAATGCCATCTTTTCTTCCTGGGTGTTACAACAATGCCAACTGTTTTTTAACTCCCCTTTTCCTGCTTTCATGCCATAATGTTAATCGTTTGTTGCCTCTTTTCTTTTCTTGTACCGTTGTTATATTTCCTTTATCTTATCGTATTCTTTATCGTGTTGACGGTGCGGAAATAAAAAACATTATTACTACTACTGCGGCAATAGCAGCTATTGTTATTGTCATTAGATCAGCTGCCAATATGTATTATACTTTTTTTTAAATCCTTTTAAGCTATACGAACTGCATGAACAATGCTTTTGCTTTTATATTTACTACCTTGCATAAATGCTAATGTAGTTAAAATGCTGTATGCAAAGCATTAGATTTGACTGTACCAGTATACTGTCAAAGAATCTAAATTTTTGCTATGAGAGTAACTGTATTCTACTTGGAATGAATTTTGTGTAAACATGATTTACGGTTGTATTTATGTAGTAGTTGGAACATCTTTGAAGTTTTAAGCTAAAAGATTGCTCTGTTTTTCAATAGCTGGCTATTTTCATTGTGTATCATAGATGCCTAATGGAAATAGTTAACTTTGCTATTACAGATTGTGTGAATGTAACTGAAGATGGAACAATTAAAAATCTGATGTCACAATTAGATTTGGCTCACAAGGAGCGAGATGCTGCCAACAAGATGAATAAAGAAACAATGCAGTTGCTTGATAAGTGAGTGGTACCTGATGGATTTCAAATAAAAAAAAATCAAATACTCTTGTTTTTTCCTGCAAAAGCCCTTCTTTATCCTCAATTGGTATTTAATTTAATTGTATTCAGTTACATATTTATCCTTCCATCGTGAAAAAGCGATCAAATCGCTGTAACGAGCTCGCTTAGGAGTTATCGGCCATCTGTCTACCACTCTAAGATGAGGGAATCCCGTTAAGTACCTTTAGCAACGGTACTCCGTAAACTAATGTCGGCTTGTTCTTCACATTGTCCCTTGCCGAGCGTCAAGCAGTGGAGCTGTGAATACCAATTTTACAGTCATTGGTGTGACGCGACTCGGAATCAAACCCTAATCTACTGTCCCAGTGGCAGACGCTCCATCCACTCTGCCATATGTGTTCGAAACCTCACATCTGGGTGCGAGGCCATTTGGGCGCAGAGCAATTTGGGTGCAAGGACATTTTGGGCGCGAAATATGTCCGCGTCCACACGCAATTTCGATCTACTTTTTGTTGTTTTTTTTAAATTAATGACAATTATTTTCTGTTTGCAACGATCTTGTAGAATAAATTAAGATGTGTTGATTAACAATAACGTATATCGAAAAAGATAGAGCAAAGTAAAGGTCAAGTTAGCGATAGATAAAGACTCATTTCTACGATCAATTGTCTAGCAGCCTGAGAGAGTGATTAAAAGTTTTCGATTTACAAGGATTTCAACTGTCCACGCAATATAGGACAGCGAAATAAAACATATTAGTAAGATGCTTAACGCAGTTGTGATTAGTAAATACTCTAAAATGGGTTCATGTTTGATAGAATAAAATAAATTATGAGTCAGCTGTTATTCACACACAAAAACTATGATCCATTTCATTCGTGTATTAGATTGATCAAGTACCTTTTTCAAAATCATGTTATTTTTTTAAATGAGAACTTCTCTAACGTTTTCATTAAAAATTTGCTAGGTATTAATCACTGATTACCGTGTCGTTGCAATTGTCTTAGAATTTGACACCCTAGAATTTGACACCTTGCGAGCGCCCGATTTTAATTTTTAGTTCGAGAACCATTGTTTTCGAGAAGCCACCCGTCGAGATTAAAGATTAAAATCGGTCGCTCGCAAGGCGTCAAATTCTAGGCTCCAAAACTAACGAAGAAAACAAAAGATTCAAAAGTTAGAACATTTTTGTTGCAATGTTCTGGAACGACGGAAACGCGTGAGAATAAGACAATTGCAACGACACGGTAATCAGTGATTAATACCTAGCAAATTTTTAATGAAAACGTTAGAGAAGTTCTCATTTAAAAAAATAACATGATTTTGAAAAAGGTACTTGATCAATCTAATATACGAATGAAATGGATCATAGTTTTTGTGTGTGAATAACAGCTGACTCATAATTTATTTTATTCTATCAAACATGAATCCATTTCAAAGTACTGCGTTAAGCATCTTACTAATATGTTTTATTTCGCTGTCCTATATTGCGTGGACAGTTGAAATCCTTGTAAATCGAAAACTTTTAATCACTCTCTCAGGCTGCTAGACAATTGATCGTAGAAATGAGTCTTTATCTATTGCTAACTTGACCTTTACTTTGCTCTATCTTTTTCGATATACGTTATCGTTAATTAACACATCTTAATGATCGTTGCAAACAGAAAATAATTGTCATTAATTTAAAAATACCAACAAAAAGTAGATCAAAATTGCGTGTGGACACGGACAGAATTCGTGCCCAAATGTGTGCGCCCAGATGTCGTGGACCGTCTGAGTTGCAGTAACGTTTGTTTAATTATGATCAGAATAAGATTGGAAAGAGCAACTGATGTACGTGATGATCATTCACGAGGTCAAATGCTTCACGAAACTAAAGCTCAACTAGAAACTCTAGAAGAAGCAAACTTACAGATGCAAATGTTAATCGAATCGTTACAACAAGAAAACAATACATTATCCCACACTACCAGCCAGCAGGTAGCCTACATTCTATTTGAATTTGATTGGTTGTGCTTATAGTCAACTGTATTTTAAGTCATTTTGAAATTATTTCACGGGATTTTGAACCGTATGATCATTTGGAAAGTTTCGGTGATGAAAGACATCGATAACGTTGCGAGAGGTCTGGGGTTCGAATACCGGGCCGCATTTTTAATGCTTTTTTCTTACAAATCGTGGGTTTATAAACGGCATTATTTGCTAGATTGCAACGACTGTTCAATGGCGCAGTGACTTAGAGCTCAGCGTATAAAGGGAGGCACTGCAGTAGTTTTGGGTTTGATTCTCGTCGCGGCTTCGCTTGTGACATGTAATAAACAATCGGGTTCGTCAAGATAATGAAATAGAATAAAAATGTTAGTTCTGCTAGTGTTAGGTACGTTACATAAATATGCTACCGGGCTGGTTACACAGTGTCACCAACGGCCCTCCACCACTGCAACGTTTCTTCGGAGCTGTGGGGCCCAGGCGCTAAGCCGCAGAGATAAGCCCCGTCACTCACTACACATTTCAATGTAATACTGCGAGTATAATGAAGCTTTGATTTTTTTTTTTTTTGATTTGAAGTTTCATCCTTTCGCTGTTTGATGAGCTTATTTCGTATTTTGCTGATAGTACGGTTGGATTTTGAGTCAATTTACTCGCCAGTTCCTTCGGATATGTTACTTTTTTATCAAAGTATTGTTAAAATACTCCGATGACGACATTTAGATAAAAGAACTTCAAGAATCACATGATCTATCTCGTGATCTGAAGCAGAAATTAGTGGAAAGTGTTCGACAACGTGAAGATGATAAGAAAATAATATCTGGGTTGTACTCAAAAGTTTCAGAATTGGTAAGAAGATAGTGTGTTAGTGTACGAACAAACAAAGAGATATTATGGTATAGGTCTTGGAAGACTTACAAAATAAACGCTGTAAAAACCAATTCTACAACTAGTTTCGCAGTTTAACCGCTCATCAGGTAGGTTCGAACCCAGGACCTTGAGATTGGAAGTAAATCTCTGTAACCACTCGGCCACCGGGCTTACAACACATATTTCAATTTGTGCAGGTGTAGTTAGCATCGTAATAATATTACCAAGTTCTTCATTTTCGACGTATATGAGCGTAGCTGTTGATGTGGTGTTTGAAGTCATCGCTATCAGTTCGGAAGGTCCTGGGTTAGATTCCCGATCAAATCGTACCTGGTGTCGCCAACGACTCGTCACCGCTGCGATGTTTCTTTGGAGCTGGGCTTCCCACGCTCTCAGGCACGTCGTAACACTGCGAGTATAATGATTTGATTTGACTCGTAGATACAATTTAGTTGGTTCCGTTTTTGTTTTTTTTTATGGTAGTTTTTATGCAGAACGAACGTAAATCGACTGCAGAACAGAATCGTGAAGACATGGCCGTCGAAAAACAGCAAGTCCAAGCAGCTCTGGTTGAGGCTGAAGGAAAACTAGCTCAAAATTTACAAGTATTCATTTTTTTACTGCATCTACCTGTTTTTAAGTTATAAATTTGAGTTTAAACATTAGTATAAGGCAGTGGTTTTCAATCCTTTTGGTGGAGTGAAAGTTAAATCCAACATTCCGTAGACTCGAGGAATTCCTGTGCATTAATTCAACTTACTAATTTACTCAAACCCAGCTCTAAATTGTAAACTTGCGAGACCCCCCGTTGAAAACCTCCGGTATAAAGAATATTCTTCTTGTGGAGTCCATTCTCTTAAAATCGCGCTTACAGATTTTTGTCTGAAAATTATTTTTAAGAAGTGCGAATTGTATATTTTGTGAAATGCTTGCTTTTTTACATTCCTAATTTTAAGATGTACCTGCTTCTCACGTTGCGTGTTATCCACGCTCATTTTTTGTTTCGCTGAATTGCCTCTCATAATAATTACCGGCCAGTTGGCGTATTGACTCACGACATCGCTATGTCTGGGGTTCGACTCTCAGGCCGCTCAAATCGAACGCAGTGTCGCCAACGGCTTGCCACCGCTGTAACGTTTCTTCGGAGCTTTGTTATCCATCTGCTAAACCACGGCGATGGGCCCCGCCACTCGTTACACGCTTGGGGTAATAATGTGAGTATAATGAAGATTTGATTTTTTTCTTAATGATTACAGCTTATTATTTATTTCTTTATATACTATGTTTCTTCGCATGGTAGGTTCAAAAGTTTTTTTCCTTACTATAACGTTTAAATTTAATCATAACTCACTGTAATTTTTAGTCTCTGTCGGATTCGAACGCTCAAGTTGACAAACTTAAGATGCAGCTTGTGGCTTTGGAGAAGATCAATAGTGATGTTGAAGCGAAAGAAATGAATTATTTGATGCAGGTATGCTCAAAATAATGAGGAATGCGAACTGAAGTGATGTTTTAATTAAGGAAAGATAAAGCCGTAGCAGTATTTCTCCTTAAGCTATTTTAGCTCCGTAGTTATTTTCTAAAGTGTTTTGTTTAATACAATAAATATGGGACGAAAAAAACTTAAAAGGTGCGTTTACTGATACGCGATGCGCGGCACGCGATGACGCGACTTAAATTATACTGTAAGTAAATGTAGAAGGATTTCGCAGGTTTTCGCGTAATCGGTGAACACTAAAATATAACAAAGTGGGAAAATTTTTTGACGCGTGCCGCGTATCGGTAAACGCGCTTTAAGGAGGAAAAAATCACCACAATATTTCTTAAAACTAGACGTTTCAACTACATAAATTCAGTTGTCATCATCAGCAGTGTAAGCGAGGCAGTATAAAACTGAAAAAAATGCTTACGCCGCTGATGACGACAGTTGGTTCTATATTGTCGAAATGTCCAGTTTCAAGAATTATTGTGACTTTATTTTTCTTCTTTTAGTTCGTTTGTTTCAGTTTAAACATTCCAAAATCTAAATAACAGTTAGTCATTGCTTTCTTTTCTACAGAACATTTGCTATTTATAAGCGTACAGTTCTCCTTAGTGCAGCAAAAATTTGTAACAAATCGTAAATTTGTGTGAACATTTGCTACAGAACTTAGATAACTGCAGTATTTGGCTTGTAGATTCGAGAGAGCGCGCAGCTTTTAGATGATGCCTTATTAGCTCGTGATTCGGCCATTTCTAAACAAAATCAAGCTCAGGACGACCTGGAAAAGGCGTCTGCGGCTATGGAAACGCTGGTCCAGGAAGTAGCAGACCGGGTTAAAAGTGAAGTGGAGAAAGTCAAGAATCATGGAAATGCGAAGATACGGCGACTAGCTGACGAAATAGAGGTAACATAAAATTGTTACTTGATTAGTCATTTAGCTTAAGACTAGCATGAGTCATTAAAAGCAAGGGACAATGCCATCTTGGCATGCTGAATGTTGTGCCTTCGCCACTCGAGAAGTTTGACTGAGCTGTGACGTAGCTTCTGTTACGTACCACATAGGTTATATGTTCTTGGGTATGTTAATCCGGATGGGTGATTGTCTCTCTAAGGGTCAATCCATCTGAAGAATGTCTTTTCACCTGAGTACGGCTCATCACCATATCTTATCGTGCCACCAATTTAACCAAGTACGTGCAGCGTCAGTAACGTCTCTGAGGTCTTGATCGGTGCAGTTGGTCCAAAATGGAACTGCATCAAATGTTTCATTGTTTGTAAGGCAGCGCCTCATCGACAAGTTGTCTGCATTTCATCATATTGTCACCAGTTCTACTAACTTTGGCACGTGCTCTATTGAGTGCAACCCGTAAGTATTCTTGAAATGATGACCCCTTGGCAGGTCTTCACTACTAGGGCTAGATATTGATTTGATGTTGTGGTGTTGTTCTCCCTTCTTCCAGGTTTCAAGTCTGTAGGATGATCATGATTCGGCAGAGGGGGCTGCTACTGTAGCAAAGCTATTTCGTGATTTCAGTCTATGTTTTGGGGCTTGATGTCCAAAGAGTGGGTGTTTTGGCTGATGTGGGCTAATGACATTGTGGTGTAGAAGTTGCTTTAAGTTACAGCCAGTTCTCAGCTCATTTTCCTGCTCATGCATTCGCTATTGCGCAATCATTATCAGGAGAAACATCATTCGCTGAAGCGTAATATTTTTGCCCTATCGCGTCAATGGACTCTTCAAAAACTGCAGAAAATTGATTACACGGCATTGTTTTAGCGACTGAATGGACTATGTATGTTGAATGCTTTGTCTTATTGTGTGCAAGCAGTGCAAGCAAACAACCGAAAAGGAATTCTTTTGTGGTGGTTTAGGAGCATGCGTGGTGTGTTTTGTTTGTAGGAATAAATGTAAAAAATAAAGTACCTTCCTCGGCGTTGCCTTTAGCCACGTTTATGAAAAGCAGCCCAGTTGTTGCATCCTTTGATAAGATACTTCACGACAATTATCCCTGCTTAGTGGAATTTAACAAGCATCAAATTGAAGCAGTCAAAAGCAAAAACTCTACCCGAAAGCTCGGAAAGAAAGGCAACTTCTAAACGAGTCTGGATTCGTCGTACGTATAGCGCTTCCGCCGCTTTCTCGTGACAGGAGGATAAAAATGAAGAAATCAATCATTTCTGAAAATATTAGCTGATCTTGGAAATGCTTTTACTATTGTAGTTGATTGAGTTAGAAAACGCCAACTTGCGTTCGGAATGTGATCGTGTGAAGCGAGATAAGCGTAGCGCGGAGGAAGAACTCGATCTATTACGTCATAATCGCTCCGATGACAGAGAAATCAGGCAAGTGGAGGAATATCAACGTAGATGCATTCATGCAGAACGGACCAGGGATGATCTTCTTATTACCATAGAAGTAAGTGCGAAATTGCTCCGCATGTTTTAGCTGTACAAGCTGCAAATTTTAAACTTCAAGTTTGTTAAACACTTGTGCAGTGAAACAAGGGTCTAACACTGCTAAACATTAGATTGTATTATCTTTAGGGCTGCTTTAAGGCATAGCTCTGTTGCTCAGCGACTTTCAACAACTTAACACAACCAAAAGCTTGCGCTACTTTTGACAACTTAAAACCATCAAAAATTGTTAACATTATGTTATGTAATAAAGGAAGCGGAAGCAGTACTTTCAAAAGTGCTTCTGCCAATTTGTCATCTATGATTCCAACCATGAATTAAGGTTTTAATTATGTCTATGCGCAGGACAGATACTGTGGCTCTGTATCCCCAAAGACCAAGCTGCGTCATCTTGTCCCAGACTAATAAACTAAATCTTAAGTATTTTAGTTGACTGGTCGGTGCTCAACCTACACGGCTGGCTAGCCCATACCAAATACGTTCAATCAATGCATCTGTTGCTGTATTTGTATTTAGTATTATTCTCCTAAAACGAAAAAGCGATCAAAGCGCTATAATGAGCTCGCTTAGGAGTTGCCGACCATTTGTTTACCACTCCAAGAAGGAGGAATCCCTCTGAGTGCCTTTCCCAACTGCCTAAGGAAACTTGCCGGCTTGTTCTCCGCCCTGTCCTTTTATTGCTGAGCGTCAAGCAGGGAAGGTCTAATTACCAATTTTACAGTCATTGGTTTGACCAGACTCGGAATCAAACCCGAGTGTGCAGCTGCAGAGGCAGACGCTCTTATCACTCGGCCGTTTATGTATCAACTAACCTTCCTTTTTAAGCAAATATGATCCAACATCAACAAAAATTTTTTTCAGAAGTTGGAAGAAAAAATAAAACGAATGGAGCGCGAAAACGAAGAAGATCGGTCACGATTGTTGAGCACCAATCAAAACCTAGATCAGCGAGTACGTCGTTTGCAAAGAGAGACAGAAGAGAGCCAGCATGAAAGATTTCAACTACTTGAAACTGTCAATCAATATAAGACTGATAACCAGGTGGATATGCTGTGCTGTCATATTTGCAGCAAATTAAAAATTCTTTCCAAGTTATATTTGATTGGTTGACTGGTAAGAAAAAATCAAATCTTCATTATACTTGCGGTATTATGCCGACGCGCGTAACGAGTGGCGGCTTTGCGCCTGGGCTACGCAGAAACGTCGCAGTGGTGGCGAGCTGTTAGCGACCTTGCTTTCAATTTTACCGGCCCGGAAATCGAACGCAATACCTGCCGCGCTGATAGCGATGTCTTTAACACTTCGCCAACCAGTCAGTTGGAAGACTCGTATTGTTTGATTTTGTAATAATGTGACGCCACCGAATGTAGTTCGCGTACATCAAAAAGAAACACAGATTTTGTTATGTATTTTTTGAGTATTTTTTACATCAATGAAATTGCTTCCTGTTTTTTCTGTCGTAGTTTTTTCGTCTTTTTATTTGTTATTTAAAACTTTGGTGTATTCTGGGATACTGGGTGTTACAACTAGGGTTTCCTTTTTTCACGGATTTTCAACTTCCCGGTAAACGGGAAATTTTCTGATATTTTTCCGAGAAATTCCCGGGATCTCAAAAATCCTCGAGATTCTCGGGATTCGGGAAATTTTCCGGAAATTTTGCCGGGAAAATTTCCCGAGTTTGATTATTTGGCCACTGGAGGAGTGGCAAAGACATTTTTTCGAAATTGCATCATTTCTAATCCAACTTTAAGCATTTTTTTAATGTTGTTTTGACGAACTGAGTTCGAGTTTTTCAACAAATTAAGGAAAAACGTTTTGATCTACCAAGCATTTGGTCGTTTTTGGAAATTTTGAAAAATAATTTTTAACGAGTAAAAAAAAAATTGAAACTTTACATAACGCATTTTTACGTCAGAATGATAGATATCAGTACCATTAAAACCCTTAAAATATAAACAAAAATTTCCCGTCCCGATTTTCCGGAAGGAAACACCAGTTACAAGCATGCCCAATTGCCCATTCTTGTTTTTTTTTTTTTTTTTTTTTGAACTCAATATCTTTTACCTGCATGTCATAACGTTAATCGTTGTTGCCCCTTCCCTTTTCTTGTAACGTTTTTATATTTCTTTCATCTTATGGTATTCTTCATCGTGTTGATGGTGCGGAAATAAAAAACGCTTTCTCTAACAGAGGTTAGAAGAATTGTCCCGTTCTGCTAGATTGTCGGCCATCAAGGAATTCTCTATCAGCAAAGAGAAGTTGAACAAAGAAAAAAAGCAACTGCAGGTCAAGTTATCTTGCGTGGAATCAAGTCACCAAACCAGTTTGCGAAACTTACACAAGATGCTGGCTGATCAGCAGAGAATATCAGCAAGGCAAGTGTTCTAGTTTATGCGGACTAATGGCTAGTAGAAACGAGAATCACCCTGTTCACGTGTCTAATTTAAGTGTTGCAAAGGGCCACGGGCTTTCTGCATCACAAGTAAGTTTTTGATGTCACAATCACTTTATATAATTATGACATCGAAAATTTGATTATGATGCAGAAAACATCAAAACATGTTTGTCTTTGGAACCACTTGACCTAACGGGGTAAGCCTATTTGTCTTTTGCCCAAGCGGCGTACAAAATGCAATTTGAGCTTCTGCCATTAGTTCTGCAGAAACCTGTTTAATAAACTAATTCATGGCTGAGTGGTGAAGATGATTGTGCAACATTGGAAGAGCGACAGCATCTATTCCAATGCATTTTATTGACGCAAATGTGCAGAAGTGTCGCCAACGCTACAATGTTTCTTCGGAGCTGTGTTACCCAGGCGTTATGCCGCGGAGATGGACCCCGCCACTCGTTACACGCTTCGGCGTGATGCCGCTGGTATAAAGAAAATTTGATTTAATTAAGAACTTCTCAGTACTAACAATACATCTATGTTTTTTCAGATGGAAAGACGAGAGCAAACACGCATGCGAAGTATATGAAGATCAAGTGAAAAGTCTTCAAGCTCAACTCTCTCGAAGCAGAAAAAAATCTCAGGATTTAATGAATAAGCTAAAAGTAGGTTGAAAATAAGAAATTGCCTCATGTTCACGGTTTTTCACTGCAAAATTTTGAGTTAATACCGGTATCTGATTAGTCGACCAAGATGCACCATAATTGGAGTTTTCGTGTCGTAGTCTTTGTTCTTGCACGAAATAAATTAAATCTTCATCATCCTCTTGGTATTACGTTGAATAACTGGTGGCGGGGTCCTTCTCCACGGCTTAGCGCCTGGGCAACACAGCTTCGAAGAAACGTCGCAGCGATGGCGAGCCGTTGCCGTCACTGCGTCCGATTTGACGAGCCAGGAATCGAATTAAACCTAGTACTAATCTCTTAGGGCACAAAAACATTGCAAACACTAGGTTTAATACAAACTGGAGCAAGAAACGTAGGCCTATGCAATATACATCAAAGGCGTAATTCTCTGTTTAGAGCTTTCCCGTACAAGCAGCTGGGGAAACAACTCGATTAGAAGAAACAAACAGACAGCTGCGTGCCGAGCTTCACCAATCACATTACAAAACATTAACTCTCGCTCAAAAACTTGCGGATGCCCAATCTAGAAGTAACGACATTGGCTTGCGAGACCTCGAATGAATCTTACGTAGCTTACTTTATTTATTCTGAATTGGGCTGCACGGGCGATAATACAATACACTGTAACATTAATATTGTCAATCCTATTGAAAAATTGCTACGCCTTTGAGCAAAAATAAATCGTAATTTTATAATGCTTAGTGCCTCATCTTTTATTTGGTCCGGTTGTCCGAATATGTGCACGTGCATTAGAGATGGCATGGGCCGCTAAAAGACTCGCTAACAAGGCGTTAACCGAATTTATTGCTGTTCCACTAACGACGCCAGATCTATCTTTTGTTTTACTTGGCCGCTAGCGAAAAATTTTCTTTAACTTGGATTGAATGTGATTCAAGTTTCATGAAAAAAAACGGACGGGCCTGGTTTTATTTTTTGGGACGATTTGCTGGGTCGGTTACGGCTCCTAGGCAAGAGGTTCCGGGCCACGGGTTGTCCCGGTTGCATATTTCGGAATGGTTCTACAGAAAATTTTTTGTTTATTCTATTACCACCTGTGATTTTTTTTTTTTTTTTCGGACATTTCTCGGACATTGTCCGAATTTTTTGCTCAATGTCCGAAATATTTGGAGCCATTTCGGACAAAGTGTCCGAAAAAACTTTGCTTATAGCACAACCATGCGCTTGGGGCGGCTCCATTGCTCACTAACTTAACTAAAATTTTGCGAATTCCTTTTTGCAATGTAACCGTTGCCACTGCAACTTCTGCTGAGTTTTTTGCAACATGCATTTTACCATATTTCGGAATTATGTCCAGACGCTTGAAACGATTCTGGCTACTGCGATATCGCGCACGGACTTCGTGATTTGGACTTGGAGACTTTTAATGACAACTTGGAATAATTTGCTGCTTTTGATATTTTGAGTGGAGTTGTGAAATATTGAGCTAAAATAGATTTTTGACAGATGAGGTTAATCATTGCGTTTTCGGAAGAAAGTAATTTGAAAAAAGATCATTTTCGTATAAGCGTTACAAGTTTTTGCACGGCTTTGGCGTGATTAAAGGTTCGTTTTCAAAACTAGTCTCGTGTTTTTGTGAAATGCAGTAATTATTGACATTTGATTTAGTAAACTGGTAAAATCGTTCGTTCAAAAATCTTTCCGAAAAAATTTTTAAATGTCCGAAATTTTACAGCAAAAAAATAAACCCAGATTACCACCACTCTGCTCCATCCTGAAATAGATATAAGAAAGTGCTTAAAATCAAAACCTAGAGCAGCATCAAATCTCGACCATACGACGCGTCGCAGTCCAGCATGCTGACCGATACACCACGCCGCTGATGCAAAATTCAGTGCAAATTTTCTATTTGTACAAATTTCAATCGAGCCCTATCTTTTTCTATAGAACCATTCCGAAATATGCGTCTGGGTTGCAAAAAAGTCAGCCCGCGATTTTTGTAACCTGCATTGCTTGTTGAGATATGCAATTGTTATATCGAGGTCATTTGGGGGAATCTAGTCATCTGGTAACCAATGTTTTTACTGCACCGGTAGGCCAGTAGCACCACTCATTTTTCTTATTGTCGCAAATGGTTGCACTGTATAATGAAATACGACACAACGTATTATACCGTTCTTCAGGAAAGCAGTAGTTATGATTGTGTAAACTTGCAGTTACAGTATGTTTTTGATTTGAATGTGTGAGACTTTTGCACTGTTTTGAAGACTTGAAATATGCATCAGTCTTTAGCTGTTTCATTGGAAGATTTTGTACAAGTGAAATATATACTGATGAATAGACTTATTGTCAAAGTATTGTGGTTAGTAATTAGTGATGGAGTTCTCGACACAAGTCTCGGGTCTCGCGACACCAAAGTCTCGGTCTTGAACTACAAGTCTCGTAAAATCGTAGTTTCGAAATATCAGAAGTTTCGAGACTCAAAATGTTTGGTTAGCGTAGGACTAGAAAATTTTGAAGTTAGTTTATGGTTTATCCATAAGTTTATCCAAGCAAAGTTGCCATGTGTAAAACAAACGCTAGAAGGCGGTGTTTCTTGGCATGCCAACATGAGAACATGTTTTATTCGGCAGGTAGAAAATATAGCACACAGTAACACATCACACGTTAAAAATGCGCTACATAATCTAAAGCCGTGGAATGCAGCGCAAGAGCAAAGCTCACCGAGGCAACTGCCACCACAAACCTTGAAATCACAATGCGCTATCTTCAAAAATTATCAACGAAAAAAGCAAAATGCAAAATCATTGAGCAAAATGAGATCATTTATACGCTGAAGCAAACTATTCACAAAAATATATACAAAATACACTTACATATAAAATACACTCCCAAGTTTGGTTTGAACAGAAAGCAATTGTCCAGGGGTTAAACATACTGATAACGTGAAATGGTTCAATATATATATATATATTTTTTTTTTTTTAATCATACTTGTTAATTAGAATTTGTCTACATTCTTTTTTATATCGATAAAATGTGTAAGATTTGATTGTAGGGGGAATCTGATTCCACATTTTGACTCCAAGAAATTTTATGGATTTTTTTCCACTGTTTTTTCTTACGGAATTAAGATAGTAATTTTGATTAGATTTACTTCTAGTATTATAGTGATGAGCTTGTTCGATGGGCAAAAAATAAGGGTCAAATATTTCGGGAAGAGATTGTGTGTGGTACAAGTACATAAATTTGCTTAATTCGAAGTTATAAATATCAGCAATTTTTAAAATGTTTAAGCTTTTATGCAAAGCATTAATAGTAGGCAGAGGCTAAGGTTACGTGACCGTAACATTTGTCTCTTTGATTATTTTATTATCCCTTCACGCTTCCCTGATTGTACGAGAGCGTGACGAAGTAATAAAATAAACTAAAGAGGCAAATGTTACGGGCCCGTAACTTTAGCCACTTCCTTAATAGTAACGCGATCTTTCCATGTGGATTTGTTAATTATTCGCAGAACTTTGTTTTGAAGAATTTGAATAGGTTTAATTTCAGTTTCTGAAATGCTGGCCCAACCAAGAATTCCGTATAAAATATGTGAATAGAAAAAAGTGTAATATAAAGCTATAAGATTTTGTTTGTTTAGGTAATTTTTCATTTTTGCTATTATGCCAACTCCTTGCGATAGTTTCTTACGTAAATTAGATATGTGTGGTTTCCAACTTAAATCTTCGTCCAAGAGTATTCCTAAATATTTAATTGAGTAACATCTGTCGATTTTAACTCCTTTGATTTTAACATCAAAATCGAAGGGTTCGACACATTTATTTTACTTCTGTTCAAGATTTTTGCCGCGGGCGATTGTCGTATGTTGCCATAGTCAAATCATTGATAAAGAAATGGTAGTCTGGAAAAGTTGTGGGTATCAAAACAGTATTGTAGGTTTCAATGTGGCGAAGTTGAACTTATAAGCTTACGTGGGACAGCTTCCAGGCTATTGCGTTTGATTGGCTGTCAAACATTATGGCACAGTGTACCTGTACACCGGGATTATGGCTAGCAGGCGATCAACAGAATTGTAGATGCAGAAATATTGCTTATGATACCATCTTACTTAGTCAGTAGCCTAGTCTAGCTTCGAGCAAATTAAAAATTTACTGTAGACTATATTGTAGTTTCAAGTTTTGAGATCAGTCGTTATTTAGGCAGTCAGATCAGAGCTTTGTAAACTGATACTTGCCCGCCAGTACCTTAAGTTTTTGTGTGTAGTGAACAATCAGTGTATAATCGAAGTGACTTTTCTCGTTTCACATTCTTATGATGTCGGTTGACTAAGGGTTAGGGTGAACCCTAACCCTCAGAAGAACGAGAAAAGTTGCGAATGATCAATTATACAATGACGGTCGATTGTTCACCCTAATTTTTTTGTTGGTTACCATAACTGTTGTAAATAGACTGTTTCACTGGTTAAGGATTGAAGTGAGTTGCAAAAAGAATACATAATTTATGATACTGTGATATGGTGCAATATGTCTGCATTTGGTTACCGTAAGTTTTTGAATTTTTCTTGATTGATTTCTTCATTTTTGTCTTCCTGTCACAAGAAAGCCAGTGAACAGCTGAAACGTAGAACAAATCCGGACTCTCTTAGGTTTTAGGATTTTTCAGTTGACTTTTGCCTTTTTTTTTATATATCACATAGATTTGATATCATAGCCCTAATTTTTGATATCACAATTACTTGTTAATTACCGGTATGACATCAAAAAGTTAATCTGTTAATTATGATGCAGAAAGCTTGGGGCTTTTGGAAGCACTTTGCTGGTCATGGTAAATGTGATGTATGGAGCTGTATGTCAATGATAGCAAAATTTTTGGAAAAGGAACTCTTTACTTTACATATACTTCATTCACAAGTGTTGTAAGCAAACCCATGAATATTTTTTTTTTCTTGAGAGCTGCATTGTGTCCATCTTTTGGATGGGCAACTTTCAAATACCGGTACCTTGTTGAACATGATTAATGTGATTATTACAATAGTATTGCAGTGATCATATTACAGGGTGCTGCAAGCATGCCTGCTCTTGTTTTTTTCTTAGCTCCTCTCCTCCCTGCATGCCATAACGTTAATTACTTTGTTGTGTCTTCCCTTTTCTTGTACCATTGTTATATTTAGAGATGAGCATTTATCGAGATAATTTCTCAGCGATAATTTATTACTGATTATCATTATTGCTCAAAATAGTTTTGATTTATTGATTACTGATATTGCTCTAGTAATAAATTTTGTTATAGCCGATAAATGATTCTTTGTGCATACAGTGTTCAAAGTTAGTGAGTTGGCACTATGGAAAAAATACACAGTGTACATAAATAGTCTTGTGGCAATTTAAAAAATCTTTTTGTTTTATTTAATGCCAGGGCAGAGTCCGTGAATTGCTCTTTTGAAAAATCTGGAAAAACATTTTTGCAATATTATTTGACTTGCAAAAAAAACTTCGTCAAACACTTTGAAAATTTACAGCAGCATTTATCGTAAGAATTTGTGGACAATAATTTATCGATATCACCCAGGGCTTTTTCGAAATTATCGATTAATATTATTGCTTTAGTACAGAAAGATTTATTGTGCCCTTGCCTGGTTATATTCCCTTTATCTGTATATCATATTCTCTGTTGTGTTGGCTGTTCGGAAATAAAAGACATTATTCCACACTACTAACTTTACACTGCTTCAATAGTATTTTAAAATTTGTTAAAGATATTTTTGTTTGTTTAGTGTAACAATTATCCCTTTATTTTTCTTAAGCTTTTGATATAGACACAAAATTAGGTTTTTTATGGGTGTGTTTGCAGTGGCATAGCAAGAAATTTTGGAAGGAGGAGGCATAAACTGCAAAAGCCGTCAAAAGAGTCTGATGTATTCCAGTCACTTAGCACCATTTGATCATTTTTTACAAAAAGGCCAAATCAAAAGGGTGGGACATGGCACTATGCATTGGTAGGTTAATATATAATGTAGCTGCTTTTTGTTGTCAATTCATTTAAAAGCATTTTGGATTATTTTTTGTCAACTTCATTAAAGTGTTGATTTCCTTTCTTTTGCTGCTTATAACTTTTGTTATAGCTGAATACAAAATCTCAGGAAGGATCTAGAATTTTTAGGGGATCAAGACAGTGGCATAGCTAGGGGGCTCTGAGGCTCTGCTCCCCCTCTTTTGACGTTAGAAGACGTTTTTTGAAGATCAATCAGTAAGGGCAAATGAAAATGGGCCTCTGATTGTGTAAATCCTGCCCTGCGAAAATTTTTCTTTGTTTATGCTCCTGGGTTAATGGTGCCTGAACATCGAAAAAACGTTTATCTTGCTGATTGTGTGCATCTAATTTATTCAAAGTGCTTACCTACTACAGTAATTAGGATGTATGACTGAAAATTCAGGGGGGAGTGCCGGTAACTCTTTTAGCTCCTTTTCTGTATGTGGATCTATCAGTACGACTTGCCAGAAATATTTAGAAGACAAAAATCTGGAAAAACTAAAACGTACATAAAGATTTGACTGCCCTAACTATAGCATTTTTTATGTGTTATAAAGCCTTGTTAATAACTATGAGATAATTCTAAGTTAGTGCTTGAATGTTACCGTATATCAAAATTAGTAAAGCCTGTTATTTACAGCATGGTATGGCAGAAATTATTGTGTGGCTGTTTTATTGTGGATGTACTGGTAGATTTGATATTTCGACTATAACCAAAGTCTCGTCAGCCTTGCTACGCACAGCCAATCCAGGCTAAACTCATTCCAGACTGTAAAAACTTTTTTACATTGCTTTGTTCCGTTCGTATTGTACAAGTTTTTATGCGAGTAACTTATGGTGTAATTATCGTTCTGATACTTTCAGAAAGTTGCGTGTTGCTTATAATGACTCGTATAGAATTTTGCATAATTTACCTCGTTACGTCAGTGCTCGGGAGTGCCAAGTTTCTGCCCATGTAACTACTTTTTCTGCTTTAATCAGAAAATCCTTGTTTTCATTTGTTTCTCGGTGCTTTCATTCTGAGAATAAGTTAATATCTGCGTTGATGACTTCTGATATGTTTTTTCGCTCTGGTTATTATAGTCATTATCTCGATATGGTCTATATAGCAAATGACTAAATGTTACGGTATCTGTTTTGTGAATGTAAATATTTCTGCTTTCTTTTTGATATGATTTCGTTACTATGGACCTTGTGGTCTGAAATAAAATAAATAAATTAAAATTGCTTTACCTGGACATCTCGACTTCACCTCTTTTCTAGGTTGTGCCCTATTTTTGGCAGGCGACTGGCCCCAAACAACTATACCCAATGAAAGAACGTATAACCACTAACCCACAACTAAGTTACCGGTAGCCTAACTAGCCCACATCACTAGAAGCCCCCATGGCAACCCACTGCGGCTCGACAAACGTACCGGAATATTGATGTTTAAACCACCGATAAGCGCTGACGTTCACTGTGTTTTCTGGGCTGCATGCTGTGGGCTAGATAGACTACCGGTAACTTAGTTGTGGGTTAGTGGTTATAGGTTCTTTCATTGGGTATCGTTGTTTGGGGCCAGTCGCCTGCCAAAAATAGGGCACAACCTAGAAAAGAGGTGAAGTCGAGATGTCCAGGTAAAGCAATGTAAAAAAGTTTTTACAGTCTGGAATGAGTTTAGCCTGGATTGGCTGTGCGTAGCAAGGCTGACGAGACTTTGGTTATAGTCGAAACATTAATTTGTCCCTTGCAGATTTGATATTATTTCGCGTGCTACACAATTTGTCTTTGAACAAATCAAAGGAGTTTGCAGTTTTTGCTTGTGATCTAAATTACGACTTGACGCAGTTGTTAATGCTGTTTGTTAAATGCAAAGCTAAAGCATTACAAGGAAAAATAAGGTCACAGTAGAATTCTTAACACTGGACGTTTTGGCAACATAGATTCAGCTGTCATCATCAGCAGTGTATGGAAGGCAGTACAAAACTAAAAGAAGCAGGAAGGTTATAGTGAAAGAAAACTGAAAGCTAATGCAGAAAGCAAATGTCACTGTTGGTTTTCTTTAATTACTATGATTCAGGAAGTTGTACATAAAAGATAATGCTGATCGTTAGCAGTTAGCATGTAATTGGATGCGGATAATTGTTGCTTAAAGGTTTAGGAAAAAATACAGTAGCTTACAAAAAAAACTCAGTGGGTGTGCAATTGTGCATACATGTACAGATCAAAAAACTACTTGGCTTGTTTTAGTGCTTACATGAGCTGGACGGTTAGCGCAGTGGTTAAAAACAGCTGTGGTGCAGTCTGTAATTCGATTCCCGGGCTGGTCGAATCGGACACAGCGTCTTCAACGGCTCGCCACCGCTACGACGTTTCTTCGAAGCTGTGCTGCCCGGCGCTAAACCACGAGGGTGGTTGCCGCCACTTGTTACACGCTTCGACCTAATACCGCGAGTATAATAAAAATTTAATTTTTTTGGTACTGCTTCGATAATATGAATAGATAAAGCATCGACCTATTTCTTCGAATTATTAAGTAGACAAATCAAATGTTTAGACGCGCATATTACGTTGAAGCGTGTAACGGGTGGCGGGGACCATCTCTGCGGCTTAGCGCCTGGGCAACACGGAAACGTCGCAGCGGTGGCAAGCGGTTGGCGACAGTGTCCGGTTTGACCGGTCAGGGAATTGAACGCAAGACCTCCCGCACCAATAGCGATATCTGTAGGCGCTGCGCTTACCGGATGGTCTTTATTTTGTGAAGCTCGTTCGTAAAAAGTAGCAAATTACGGAGTTCAAGTTGCGTTGACGCTGACGTATTTTGTGACCTTTATTGAATAGCTTAAAGCGAGCTCTATTGAATATAATATCGCTGGTTAGAAATTACATTATTACCTGCGCAAATAAAGTTCAGCCCACATAGCAAAGATATTAGGCGGTTTTAGCAAACAAAAATGCGCACAGCCTTCAGCGAAATGAAGATTCCTAGTGACGCGGTAGCAACGTAAAATTATATCTCCATTCATGGCGTGACTTAAGAACAAACACAAATTTCAAGTCAAGACCGTTAAAATGTATCGAATTGAAGATGAAACATTTTTTTAAGACGCAATGGAAATCCAATTAAAACCTACTATAAAAATCCAATCATAAAGCTCAATTCGGATTCCGCCCAAATCCAATTATAAAAATCAATTCGGATTCCGCCCAAATTCATCTATATTCGCAATTAGCAAAGTTTATGATTCTTTAATTGTTCTTTAATAATTCTTTAATTTAATAATTCAAAATATAGATCAAAATTTATATAGTTGCTGTTTGTTTATGGATTTGTCGAAAGCGTTTGACACTGTTGACGATGACATTCGGCTCGATAAGTTGCTCAATCAGCTTGGCGTACGAGGAGTTTCACATGATTTGCTATAAGTTATTTGACGAATCGGTTTCAACATACTGCTATTTTGAATTCTACATCAAATAAACTCAAACTGTCGTGCAGTGTCCCACACGGATCGTGCCTAGGCCCGCTTTTATTTTTATTATACGTCAATGACTTGCCTCTTGCTTCTAAATTTGATACTTCTCTATTTGCGGATGTGCTGATGATGAGTGACCATAACCTCGAGAATTTACAGAAAAAAGTAAATGAGCAAATGATTAACATCGAGATATGGTTTTGCAAAAATAAATTATTGCTGAATTATTCTAAAACTAATTTCATGGTAATTAACTAACAACCTAAAACGCGTACGGTTGAAAAATTCGTTATTACCTTGAATGATACTGTTTTAAAACGTGTGTCAACTGTAAAATACCTTGGATTGTTTATTGACGATACTTTAAAATGGTCTTGGCACATTAGTCATTTGTCTCTGCAGCTCGCCAGGCTTGCTGGGCTTTTTTATAGACGTCGTAATTTTGTAAACCAAAAAACCCTAAGCATGCTATATTATAATTTAGTGTACGGTAGAATGCAATATGGTGTCATATTATGGGGGACTGCAAATATAAAAAATTTAAACGTCATGAAAGTCATTCAGAACAAATTTTTAAGGGCATTACTATTTAGTGATATCTTTACTCCCCTATCTACTTTGTATAAATCTCTTAAATTTTTAAATGTGGACGGTATCTGTAGAATCGGCTAAATTTATGAATCGTTTGTGCAACAAACAATTACCGGATGTTTTCTTGGATTCATTTACCAAAATTAACGTAGTTCACAAGCGTCAGACGCGGCAAACAGAATCGCTTGAGTATTTTTTTCCACGATTTAATAAAATGTTTGGGAAAAAGCAACTTGCCTCTAGAGGAGCTGAATTATGGGTTAAGTTTCATCCTGATCTTAGAATTAAGCACTGCATTGCATTCAAAAAAGAAATGAAACTGTCAATTCTATGCAGATAACTAAGTTTAATTTGAAATATGTGTTGTGATGCATTAAAATTTTTAATGTGTGTTTCTTTAAGTGCAATCGTGTTTTCTATATATAGCAATTAGCAAGTAATAAATGGAAATATTTTTATTTGACACAAGGAGTGTCTTGACTTGATAACCTTTGGTTTTTTTTCGGCACTCCTTGCCACTTATTCAAACTTTATAAAATTCCGCAACCTCCATTGTACGAATTTTATATTTTTATGCTTTTCAGCGTATATGCGTGTCTTCGTTTTCGTTTTACATTTAGTTGCTATAATTTGTGACGAGCTTATTTTTTTGTTTTTGTGTCTGGCAAATAATATCTCTCTCTCAGTTTGTAGTTATAAAAAATAGCTGTTTTGATTTATGATTATACTGATTGACTTTTGGCATTTAACTTTTTCAAAAAGGATTGTTAATATGGATGTATAAGATGTTGACGAAATTTGTGTGGATATATTTTCGCGGAGAAAATTTCTTCGGAGTTGTGTTGTCCCTACGCTGAGCTACAGAGATGGACCCCCGACTCGTTACATGCTTCGGCGTAATAGCGCGAGTATCATGAAGATTTGATTTTTGTATCTTCTTTTGCTTTGCTGATATTCAAGGAGACTTTGACGCGTGATTGAAGATTCACCGAGAAATCGAAGGCTTCTTATCGTTCGTTTTTCTAGATAATAGTTACTACCGGTATACGTGCGATGTGGCATGGAATATAACACTACGTGAGCTTAATAAGCTCGCTAGTGTGGATTATGATTTCGTAATGCGATCGCGGTAGTATCAATGTGCAATTGAGCGTGGCGTTGTTTACGTACAATGTTGCCAGCGCAAGCCTTGCATTATTTAGTAAGATTCTTAGCGTTTATCAATACAAGGTGGTATAGGTAGCTTATTCATTGTCATTTCGAATTTTTTGCAGTATAAGAAGTATCAGTATCGGTTGGAGGAGGGGGCGAAAGGGAAAATTCGCCCCTCCGAAATATTTTTAGTACCAGTGTCAGTTTAGAGATTTGCGTCTGTCTTGACCCTAGGCGGAGTGGCGTGGGGCAGTTTATTGGAGATTGACTATAGAAGACGACCTTTTAGGGATTAGCCGGCTGGAAATACTCTTTCACCCCGCCTTGAAATTTCTGCCTGGCTAACGCCGCTGGTATCGGTTGATATCCAGCCCTGTCGTTCTGCTGGATTTTTTTTTTTTGCACCAGCCTTCCGGGAGTAACGGTTTGATGCCATTGCCCAGGAACGGTGGCTAGTTCTTCTTAAAACTTTTGCGTTG
Organism: Trididemnum miniatum; assembly: GCA_964006365.1. Taxonomy (NCBI): domain Eukaryota; kingdom Metazoa; phylum Chordata; class Ascidiacea; order Aplousobranchia; family Didemnidae; genus Trididemnum; species Trididemnum miniatum. The sequence goes on along the minus strand of OZ023243.1, from coordinate 3,038,717 downwards.
TACAGCCAAAATTATGCCTTTGTCCATAAGTAGTCTAGAAAAGTTTGTATTTTTTTGCCTATTTTCCTTGTTTGCTGTAAAAGTTTTTGCTGTGATCCCGTGTATTGTTCCTCGCCTAGTAAACTTTCATGCGCAAGTAAGGTGACAAACAATATTTGGTGGTGTTTTTTGTAATCATGGATTATCCTTTTGTTGAACCGAGAAGGGTCTTACAAGACAAAGAAATTGTTGCGATAGGACAGAATTAACGCTTTCCGATCGTCTTCCCGCTTCCTAAGTACACAATGGGTTGCGAAAATGAGCGCTGTACGTTTTTTCTTTGCGATATGGCGTCATAACATGATCGCGATGCGTAATAATCCTTGTGAATTGCTTTAGGCTGTTGCTTATTGAACAGCTAATGAAATTCAGATATCTTCAGATGCAACAGCAGCGGCTCTCGTAAGCAGTGAATTTAATGGTTAAGACTAATGGGTCAAGTTTGAGCGTAAATTTTTTGCCAGCACTAGATTGGGTACAATTTCGGTCTGTATCACAGTGATATGCTTTGCTTTAAGATTGCATCTCAACCAGGGCTGCGTAATATAGGCAGAACAAGGCGTGATGAGATTTTTAGCACTATTAGCTTTATATGCTATCTCCTACTCGGTCAGACTTAATGGTAACATTGTTGAAATCACTTTATAGCCTACTTTATAGTACTAAATGTTAGGATAATCTCTTGCGTGAATTCCTTGTATCTTGCGTAAATTTCAAGCTCATGTCAGTTGTTCTTCTTGGTTTTAGTGGCATAGCTGGCCTACTGTCTTATTGCTGCTAGAACTGTTTCTTGAAGTGGGTGCTATTTTATCACCTACTCTAGCTGAAATGTACTATAGCGACGCCATTGCTTGCAATAACGAGATTTGGAAAACAGGAATAAAAAAATGGAACAGAACCGGTCTCGAGATAAAATGCAACGTTTAAAAATATATGAAGTTTTTATTATACTCGCCGCATTAAGCGGAAGGGAGTGGCGGAGCAACACAGCTTCGAAGAAATATCGCAGCTCTTGCGAGCCGTTGGCGACAATACGTCCGATTGGACACGCCTAGGAGTCAAACCCCGGACCTCCCGCATCGTTAGCGGTGTTTTTAATCAGCACGCCGACCAACGTTTTTGCATACTTACTATGTTAACCCTCGTCGATTTGGCGTAGTCCTTTCTGAGGCAGGGATCATTTGCATAGCTCTCTGTTGAAATGTTCCTGTTACCCAGGTTGGGAATTTTCTATACCCCACTCATAATATCATACTGCTTCTATTGTCGAACGAGTAGGATTATTTTTTGAAGAAATATGGTGTTGAGTACCGGCTGATTGGCGCAGTGTAGACATCGCTATTGGTGCGGAAGGTTTGGGGCTCAATTCCCTTGCAGTCAAACCAGCTCGCCGCCGCTGCGACGCTTCTTCGCAGCTGTGTTGCTCAGTCGCTAAGTCACGGAGATGGCATACGCCACTCGTTACACGCTTAAGCGTAGTACAGCGAGTATAATGAAGATTTGATTTTTTTGGTATAGAGTATCATTTTAAGGACGCTGCAGCTTTTTAGGTGGTTACTGCGCTAACGCTGAGTCTTATTTTGCGGAGGTGTCGACAGCTAAAAAGTGATATGTCATTATAACGATTTTTGACAAGCTTTGAGTCGTGGGCTTCCCGCGAAGTTTAAAATGGTTTTACTTGCTCTACTTCGGAAGCATGTACACTAACTATGTTTGCGTGTCTGTATCCTGTTTTTGTCTAGTGCAAATTTTAACATTGTGATTGACAGCAACCGCTCTGTAGCTTGGAAACTGTGTTAACAAAGCGCAAGTTTGTATTTCATGTGGTGTAAATGTCATATCTAGTCTTAAAATAGAACGTGAAATTTTCAGCAGGATTTTAGTTTTAGCTCAAGTGAAGATAAGACTTTCTGACACTTACGCCAATGTATTATTAAATGTGCAGAATTTTTAGTGAAGAAAAAGTTTTTTCCTTGTATTTCATTAATGTTTTTGTTTCTCTTTTACGTTTCAGCGTTTGTTGCTGATATCACGGATGTATAGTCGGCTTTGTGTGCAATTGTTGTTGATTTTTGAGTTTGGTTTTAATTTTTTTGTTTTGCTTCATGCTGCATATCACGTACTTAATTTTTATGCAGTTTTTTTGACTTGCCGAAATGTCTAATGACATGAATTTTGCATTGAGCGTAGCAAAAAATCTCGCTGTGACTTGAGTCGAGCTCACTGCTCAACGCATTGTGCTTAGTAGACGAACTAGTGAAAATTAATAGGCTTTTCAAACGCTTTTTTGTTTTTGACCGTCTGTGCTTAGGTTCGACGTGAGAAGGTTCAAGCAGTTTCCACGTCGAATTTTAAAAATTTGTGTGACGCGTTTAGCGGGAAAGGTGTGCTCTCTTGACTTTTCCCTAATTCTGTGAGCTGCCTAGCTCAACTAAAACTAACTGAGGTTGTTTTCAAAGTATTGTGAACTGAAAATTTAACAGTAATTGTGGGAGACTGCAAAGTGAGCTTGCGCTCTTCGAGTCAGCAACCACCCGGTATATGTGTCAAATGCGATTGGCAGCAGCCGTGAATCGAACCCGTCACGTAGGATTTGTCACCTGCGCACTGTTTTGCTAGGCCATGTCGCTGACATAATTCTGTTTTTGCAAAATGTGTTGTTGCAGGTATATATTATGTTTGTATTGGTGAATATTTTGCATTATCTGGTGTTTGAAATGGTGAGGAATTTGGACCTTTAGAGTTTAGAAAGCTGCCTGCTGGCCAGAGTTCAAAAAGTCTCAGAACTCGATGGCAAAATTACGTTGAAGATCTTAGTTGGTCTCGCCTTGGCATTCTACCAGAGCATCTACCCTTCATCGCAGAGGATTGAGATGTTCGGAGGCTCCAACTCAAGTAGCTGCTCCCGCGACCCCCCAGGGATAAGCGGGTCTAGAAAAGTTAGAGTTTGAGAAAATTGAGACACTTTTGTTCTTAGGTTTGCTTACCTTAAAGTGGCAAAGGTGTGATGTTAGTGTAATAAAGAAAACATGTAGCTTTTTTGTGATTTTGCACTTTATTATCTTATTTCTCTTGTCTGCCGAATACCTCTGCCGCAAGGTGGTGCTTTGACTTTGGGGGGTCCCGGGGCTAATTTTTCGAAATCTTGGGCATCTCCGCAGACCTGGTCTACACGTTAGCAGCGGACTTTTGGCAGGGCGCAATTTAACGACCCCTCTTTAATTGCGCTAGGGTGGCACGCCCCTGACCGAGGATCTTCCCCTTCATCCGGCCCTTCTCTGCTGACCTCGTATTTTTTATTTTCAGTAAACTTGTTACGCAACACCTTTTACATAATCTTGTTGTGTTTTGCGAAATAAAATTAAGAGAGATAATAGAATTTTCAATTAGATTTGTCAAGCCATGGATCGCGGTTTTTTATTTGATTTTGAATTTAAAATCGGTTCTTAGCGCCTTTTCATTCATTCACGCGATCAATAATTTAACACAAATTCCAGCGATAATACAAGCTTTTCACGCTCGTACGGTGATAATCTGTATCGTCAAAAACTAGTACTAAACTCTGTCGTTCATTGCTTAGTTCGCTTCTTATTAAAAATGGCCAGGGTTGAATCCAGAATTATTTGGGAAGGGAGTTCTAAATCGAAAAACTCATCTTACAATTTCATGCAGCTAGAACAAGGATTCTCAGCCGGGGGTTATTGGCCCTCCTATGGGGCATAAGATTTTAACCAGAGGACGTTAACCACTGTTGTTGATAATCTCCTGAAGGGGGGCACAAATCATAAAAGGTCGGGAACCACTGATTTAGAAGTGCTGAATGCTTTCAGTATGTACAGCAAAAATTTTAAGGGAGAGCCTTGAGCCGTCCTGGTTTTTCTAATGGCTGTGTCATAATACGCAAGTGCTGTAAAGTGTATTATAAAAGACGTTTGCGAAGTTATAACCTAGTTGTTTTGTTGATGAATCATTTAGCTCTATGCTTAACAATAGTGATGGGCTGGTTGTACGACGAGCTTATGGAACATAGTATATAGAAACTGGATAAAATGCCTAATACCTGTTACAATTTTAAATGATACTAAATTAGACAACCACATAACTAGGGCGACCAGATTTTGACCTAAAAATTTTAAAATTTTGACCCAAAAAAATTAAAATTTTGACATTGTTTTTGACATAAAAATTTTATTTCAAAAAATAGCGACAACATGTTTAAGCAAGTAAAAATACTGCTGAATAGTTTTTTATGAACGAAGTACAACGAAACCAACATAAACAACGAACAAAATAGCACTAAAATTGTTTTAATCAAATTAGTCCAAAGGTACAAAATAACTTTTTTGCGGTCCAAACAAGTTAGAAAAGGTCCAAATTTTGCGAATTTGTGTACCCAAAATAGTCCAATCTGGCAACCACGCTTTCCTTCACTGTTAGAATTAAGCTAATCCTCAAAACTCGATCTCGCGCTGCTGCGATATATCAATGAAATTTTGGAATTATTCAAAAACGATTGTCTCGTCATAAACACAGTTTACTACTTTTATACTCGAATGGTGTTTTAATGCGCTTATGTTGGAAAAGGGACTACCAGTTTGCTTTTCACACGCTGGCAACCAATGATTACGACGTAATTTGTTTCATCTATTTGTTACACAATGCATATTAAACAATATAAACGACGCAGATTCTGCATCTTGACTTAAAAAGCAGATTTTGACCTTATTTTGACCCAGCGCAACATTTTAACCTAATAACTTTAAACTACGCCTAGTTTGAAGCTAAAACATGCTTAGTAGAAGTTTAATGGCTTTATGAGCCAGGTAATAATATTTGACTTTATTGACTTTTGGTTGCCCTACACATAACCAAATTAAACACCGTTTGCGAAATGCACCTTGAAACAAGCCTTGCGTCTTTTAAAAGGTTATGATGTTTTTGTTCGGTTCTACAGAGTCAAACGCAGTTACATTTTATGTGAAGTGATAGGTAAACGAGCGGTGCTAGTTGCGTTTCCATTGCAAAATGAGCTGTATTCAAATTTAACTACTTTTGCCCATTGTTTGTTCGATAAAAGGCTATTCTTTTGCAATGTTGATGACTTAGGAGAAGCTGCACTTGTACTGTTTGAGGATGATTTTACATCATTCAAACCTTGATTATACTCGCGGTATTACGCCGAAGCGTGTAACGAGTGGTGGGGTCTATCTGGACGACCTAGCGCCTGGGCAACACAGCTACCAAGAAACGTCGCATCGGAGGCGAGCCGTTGGCGACACTGCGTGCGATTTGACCGGCCCGGGAATCGAACCCAAGGCCTACGCGAACCTAACGTTTCATTCAAGTCTTATCCTACTTTTGATTTTAGGTTGTTTTCTTTGTATTTACGTTTTAATGTAGTGCAATAAGCAATTTTAGTATCTGGCTGCATTCATTTAATAATAAGCAGGTGGCTACCGCAATGGTAGACTTGCATAAGGTAATAAGACGTGCTGATGATGATGTTACAACCACCACTACCACAACGACAACCACCACCAAAGAATCAGGAGCAGATGTGGTGAAGGGGGCAATTGAAGACCTCTACAGTAAATGTAAGTGTTGATAAATGATTGGATTACAGTAAAACTACTGTCGCCAAAGCGTGTAACGAGTGGCGGGGTTAAGCTCCGCGGCTTGGCGACACTGTGTCCGATTTGACCGGTCCAAGAATCGAACCTCAGACTTATCACCTCGCGGTGTTTTGACCACTACGCCATCCGGCCAGTTATTTGTAATCTGAATAATTTCTGGTGCGAGTTTGAGCAAGATGCTTAGGTAACTGCTATGGTTAACTTGTCACTGCTTGTGAGCAAGCTGCGGATCGAATAAAACTACATTGTGGAGACGAAAGCGGGTCCGCAAAGCTTGCTTTACAATTGTCCCATCCAAATGCCCAATTTAAGCGTTCCAAAGGTCCACGGGGTTTTTGCATCATAATCAATCTTTGATGTCATAATTAAAACAAATGATTATAACATCAAAAATTTAATTGTGACGCAAAAAGTCTGTGGAACCATTTAAAATGGACATGTGGACAGGATAATCGTACCCAATACTTGCCCATCACTCAATGCTGACGTAGAATGGCTACAAGAACATTGTACAACATGGGGCCCCTGTGAGGCCTTTAAGAGCGATGATTGTATGGGAATTTGCTCATTTCTAAGGCCACTACTGGGACTCGCTAACCACAACGATTTCATAAGCTTGAAACATTAATTTGTTTTTGTATCGATGGGTTCCAATTGAATTGCCAATTTCTCTCGCCTGATCAGGCTGGGCTTGAAATTAGGAAAATATTGATCGAAAAATCAATGTTATTTTTCATTCCATTATTTTCGCACAATAGCATCTATTTCTAAACAAACAGTAACCTCAAGAATTCTGGGCGCCATGTTAGCGCTCTGTGTGCACTGCTGTTTAGTTTAATATGATTAACTTAATACAGTTACGTGTGCATCTATTAACATGCCCAACCCAAGGCTATATTTTACGTCTGTTGTGTTAAAAGAAATAAAAGAATTCATTGTAATTTTGTGTTAGAATGCAAAATTTAGTTAACGTTTGAAAGCAAATGCAGTGCTTTTTCCGTGACTTGTTTTTGAATGAAGTATGGTCTGTAAATCTGTATTGGTTTAAGATAACAATTTTTCCAAAATAGAAAATAGAGGAATGTGTTGTGCCCTCGGCAATAGACAAAAGTCTGATTTTTCTCGCATATTGGGTATTAATTTAGTTTTTTTTTATAATCAAGCCGTTTGTGATGGCAGTTTAAGACATTACTATCAGCGCGGGGGGCGATTCCCGGGCCTCTTAAATTATACACTGTCTCGAACGGCTGGGTACCGCTGCGACTTCTTTTTGTTGCCCAGGGGCTAAGTCGTTGAGATGAACCCCGCCTCTCGTTGTACCGCGAGTGCCATGAGCATTTGATTTTTTTAGTGCTGTTTTTAGTACCAACATGGGCTTGGATTTTGATCGCAATAGCTGCTGGGCTTCTACTTATCTGCATTCTTTATTGCTGCTGCAAACGATGTTGTTGTAAAAAGAAGAAAGGAAAAGAAAAAAAAGGACTGAAAAGTACAATCGATCTGAAAGCTGTCAAGAATTTGGGAGATAGTTATAAAGAAAAAGTGAGTTTTGGAAAACAAAAATAAGCATTATCTACAGCATCTGCGGTCATTTTCTTTCTGAAGTTGCTCTTTGAGCACACTTAATCCCAAAATTACATTAACTTTTGGTCTTAACCCTACCCCAATCTCCCTACCTCTAACTGCACTCTGGTATCCCTAATTTTTACGTATCATTAAGTTACTGCTGACGACGCCTTACCAGCGCGACACCAACGTCATGTAAAGAAACAAACAAGCAGTCCGGTGCAGAAGCGTTTGGATCGAAATGGAAACCGGTCCGGCCCTCTAGACGTTGCCAAAAATATATCTGTGTGCTTTGGGATGTTTGCTTACGAGTTGCAATGATGAAACAATTTTGTAGAAGTAACGGAAACTGCAAGATTTCCTCCTTAAAGATCATTGTAAACCTCCAAGCAAATTTTTTTTGCTTCTTTCACATCCTTGAAAAACAAGTGACCTTGTGCAATTGCATTACTTCACCAATGCAAATGATTGTATTTAAGCCAATAAACCTGGAATGCAGTGGCCGGTTGGTATAGCGGTTGAAGACATCGCTTTCGGCGCAGGAGGTCTTGGGTTCGATTCCTGGGCCGGTCAAATCGTACACTGTGTCGCCAACGGCTCGCCACCGCTGCGATGTTTCTGTGTTGTCCAGGCGCAAGGCGGCGGAGATAGACCCCGCCACTCGTTACACGCTTCGGCGTAATACTGCGAGTGTAATAAAGCTTTGATTTTTTGATTGGAACCTGGAATGCTTCTGATAGAATAACTGCCTTGGATATGCAAACTGCTTTTTATCACAAGTTCTTATTATCTAGGTGCAACCTGATGTTGATGATTTGAACAGTGGCTTGGACAAAGATGATGAAAAGAAATTGGGAAAACTTCAATTCTCCCTCGATTATGACTTCACACAGAACAATGTAAGAAATTCTGCAGTAGAATAAGTTTTATATTTCTGTATCGTCTGAGACATTAGCGTAGTAATTCAACACATCGCAATGGGTGAGGCAGGACTGGGGCTCTATTCCTGACCCGGTCTTATCGGGCGTTGGGTCGCCACCGTTGCAATGTGTCTTCAGAGCGGTGTTGCCCAGGCGCTAAGCCGCGGAGATGGACCCCGTCACTTGTTACACGCGTCAGCGTAATACCGCGAGTTTAATGAAGATTTGATTTTAGTCACTCTATTTAATTATAAAATTGTGCAAAATTTCACAAAAAAGGAAATCTGGACAAAGTATTCAAAATTGTTAAAATTTCATTTTTACGAATTGGACTTATATTTAGTTGGAAAAATGGCAACTTTTGGTTAATTTCACCTTCAATTTTTTATGCATTCTTTGTAAACTTAACAAAAATTGAGTTGATAATTAGTATGAGTTTCCAGTAGCCGTGGCTACAAATAAAACAAGTTTCGACGCAAAATAAACTGCCTTGCTTATGCTGCTGATGATGACAGCTGAATCTATTTTTCCAAAACGTCCAGCTTTAAGAATTATTGTTGCATTGTTTCCTCCTTAAGCTATTTTCGTTCCTTGTTTACTGTATTCCGAAGTTTCTGAGCAGTAATAACTATTGTTTTTAGTTGACAGTCGGTGTTATCCAAGCAGCTGATTTACCAGGAATGGATATATCTGGCACCTCTGATCCTTATGTGAAGGTAAGTAGATAAAAATTCTGACTCTGTTCCATTTTTTAAGCCCGCAAATGTTCATCATTTGCAACTAAATATATCCAGTTTTTGCAAACGGTAGCGCACGCTTCTACATCATGTCAATGACGTTAACATATCGGTGATTTCAAAGTGATATTTGAAGATCAAAGCACGTAATAGTATTATGGCATAATATCCCATTATTATGACACATCTTTTAATGCCTTGTGGTATAATGTTGCAACAAAACGGCTAAATACACTGTTTTGTTGGTGTTGTTGTTTTACAAAACTTATTTTTGATTTATGAAATATTTAAGCCGAACGACGTGACTCTTTCTTCAAGACTTTATTTTGCAAAAACGCATGAACCGGCTGAATGTTGAGTTCATCGCTATCGGCGCGGGAGGTCTGGAGTTTGATTCCCGGGTCGGTCATATCGAACACAGTGTTGTCACCGCTGCGACGTTTTTTCGGAGCTGTGTTGCCCCGGCGCTAAGCCGCGGAAATGGGTCTCGCCACTCGTTACACGCTTCGGCGTAATGTCGCGAGTATGATGAGGATTGGATTTCATTTGACTACTGCATATGGGAGGATTTTTGCAAATGCCTTGCCCACATGCCCAGTTTAAGTGGTCCCAATCCAAAAGCCCGCGAGTTTTCTGCATGACAATTATATTCTTGATGTCATAATCACTTGTTCGAAGTATGACATCAAGAAATTGATTTTGATGCAACAAGCAAAACTAGACATGTGGATTGTGGACAGGGTAGCCATATCCTAAATTCTAACTGTTACTGGTCCGATCTATTGTAGGGAAGCTTATTTTAGGCGATAACTGTTAAACTCTTATTGAACAAGGCTCCATGAATTTTATAGCTTCGCAATAACTTAAAGTGCTTAGTATAGATTGTTACTTGTTATAACCTCAATTTCTTTCGCTTGGTTGCCACCAAGACTGCCCATAAATAACTTTTTATGAAGAAATAATGCGAGCTTGGTAAATATTTTTGTTTGTTCGTCTTGTTCTTATGAACTTTGCAGTCGTTAACCAAGTATATAACCTCGGTAACTTACTAGGTGTACATGCTCCCGGACAAAAAGAAGAAATACGAGACAAAAGTGCATCGAAAATCGCTGAACCCAGTGTTCAACGAAAACTTTCATTTTAAAGTGAGTTGCATTTTGCTTACGGCGATGAAAAATTAAGTTGTATTGAAATATCTCTACGAATTTGAAGTTTATTTGTTTGCTGTTGTCACCACCTTGAAGCACATTATCAAAAGAGCGTAAAAAATAAACGCTAGGCCAAATTATTGTCAGTTTCAGTTTGACGCCAGCGTTTTCGTCCCTGATTTTTTTGTCAAGTGCGATGTATCGGTTTTACTCACTGAACAGGTTAGTCTCGCAACCACCCTGACGAGTTTGAAAGCTTCGAAACAGGCACGCTATTGTCAAGTTGATCCAATAGGGTCAGTTAAACAGGCCTGTTGGCGCAGTGGTTAAAGACACCGCTAGGGTCGCAGGAGTCTTGAGTTCAATTCCCCGGCTCGCCACCGCTGCGACGTTTCATTGTTGCTCAGACGCTAGCGTGCGGAGATGCACTCTGCCAACAGTTAGACGCTTCGACGTTGTACTACGAGTATAATGAGAATTTACATTTTGGGTTAGAATTTAGAAACGAGAGCGACGAAGGTCTTAGTTCTTACCCAGGTTGACGTTGTTGATAGTTTTGTGGCAAAGCAAAAGACAATTGTGAGATGCCGCGCATCGTGGCTTACGCTTTCATCGTTTGTCACAATTAGTTGACTTTTATTGTATTTGGTTGCATGTTTATCTTTCTATCACGAGAAAGCGATTGAAGCGTTATAACGAGCTCGCGTAGGAGTTGCCGGCCATCTGTCCACTGCACTGAAATGGGGAAATTCCGCGAAGTGCCTTTCCCAACCGCACAACAAATAAACTTGCCGGCTTATTCTCCACACTGCCCCGTAATGCTTTAGCGTCGTCAAGTAGGAAAGCTGTGAATACCAATTTGACAGTCATTAGTTCGACACGACTCGGAATCAAACCCGAGTCAACAACTCCTGAGACAGACGCTCTTACCACTCCGCCATCTGAGCTGTTAAATTTCGACTGTGTTGCCCATTGTTTCGACGGTTAGCCTGTAATAGGTCTGTGTTTTGCCCAAGTAATTTACGTGTTTTTACGATCAAACCACGCTGTTTTGACGTCTTTGCCAAGGTAAAAATTATTTCGAAATCGCTTATTTTTCGCCAGCCTCTTCTTTTGTGCTTCTCATGCATAATTTATGCGTGCTCTCTTCTTTATTCTAGCGTCCCAGTCAACGCTGTGTTGAACCCTAATTAACATACCATCAGCATTGCTTTTGCTTCATCGGGATCGATTTTTTGTGGCAGATTCCTTACAACGAAATCGGCGGAAAAATTTTGGTGCTGGCCGTCTATGACTTTGATCGCTTTTCAAAGCATGACGTCATAGGGGAAGTACGGGTGCCAATGAACCAAGTTGACCTCGGTTCCGTAATCGAAGAATGGCGCGATTTGGTGAGCGGAGAGAACGACAAGGAAAATGTAAGACTTTTTAGTATCTCTATTGCTTATTTTGTATTGGTTCCCGTGAAAAAGCAGAGCTCATTCGAAATAATGATAACTAGAAAAATACAAACCGGCCGGTTGGCAAGAGATCGTTATCGGAGCGGAGGTCTTTGGTTCGATTCGTGGGCAAGTAAAATCATACACAGTCATCAACGGCTCGCCACCGCTGCGATGTTTCTTTGAAGCTGTGTTGCCCAGGCGCTAATCCTCCACTCGTTACACTCTTACTGTAGGGTAAAACCGCTAGTACAGAAAAGATTTTTTGATTTTGATGTTGATCCAAATTTATGAGTATTCCCCCAGTGCAAGATGAAAATATTATTTGATAAAGAAACCTGTGGATTATGTAGAGCCAAACGCAAGCGCTTTTGCATTTCTTCAGAATTTTACGTAAACCATGTATCAAGTCTGGCAAAATACCATTCTATAGTTTTGATTCATAGAGTAAATTGCTTGTGTTATTTTGATGCGTTTAAAGAAGGTTTGAATGACAAATAATTGAACCAATTTGCTCGTTTTTCAACCTGGAAGGCGTATTAATGGCGCATATGTCTCAACTTCCAAATCGAGTAGTTGTATTTCAATGTTAATACGAAACTGGTTTCAAAATTTCACACGTCTTATCTTCAAAGATGAGGTTTCGGAATTTTCTTTGAATATTTAATGTTGAGCGCCTTTGAAAAATTGCAAATTGCACGAGTGATTATTTTATTTGCATTTTTGACTGGAGTTAAAATTTATCCAAACCACAATCGGATATTTTCCCAACTATGAGTCATCTCACTCATTATGATGATCAAAGGAATTATCAAATCATTCTACTCGCGGTATTGCGCATAAGCGTTCTACGGGCGGCGGGGTCCATCTCCATGACAACACAGTTCCGAAGAAACATCGCAGCGGTGGCGAGCCGTTGGCGACTCTTTGTCCGATTTGACTGGCCCGAGAAACGAACCCGCGCCTAGAGCGATGTCTTTAATTACTGCGCCAACCAACTGATTAATATGCTCACAACTTTCGAAATAAACCTTGCTCACAAACTTAGAGCTAGGTAAGTTTTTGCCTACTATGTTCTTTTAAATTGTTCTTTATTATTTAGGACTTCAGCCATTAATTTTTGCAAAATAATGACATAACAACTAGACTCGCGTGATATTTGAACTCAGAATCTTGCGATCGTTTTCTGTTAAGAATCGATGACCGGCCCGTTGGCGTAGTGAATAAAGACAACGCTGTCGGGGGAGAGGTCTGAGTTCGATTCTTGGGCCAGTCAAGTCGGAAACAGTGTCGCCTACTGCTCGCAGCTGCTGGGTGTTTTTTCGAAGCTGTCATATCCAGGCGCTAAGCCGCGGAGATGGACCCCGCCACTCGTTACACGCTCCGGCGTAATACCGCTAGTATAATGAAGATATGTTTTTTTGATTTGAGTGAATGTAATTTTTACTTTATTGCTGATTTCAGGAGAGATTGGGAGACGTTTGCTTCTCCCTTCGCTATGTTCCCACTGCTGGTAAACTCACTGTTGTAATTCTGGAAGCGAAACATCTTAAGAAAATGGACATGGGGGGATTATCTGACCCGTATGTCAAAATCACTCTCATGCAGGTAAAGATCAGATGTGATTTGGGGAGGTCATGTTCTATTTCGCAGACAAAAAAGAATTGCCCATTTATATCCTCTGTTTTTGAATTCGTGGAAATCCGAAACGAGTTAATGAAACTTTGAATTAAGGAGGAAAAATAACGCCTCAGTAATTCTTAAAGCTGGACGTTTTGAGATTAGCTGTCATCATCAGCAGTGTAAGCAAGACAGGAAGAAACTGAAAGAACTAGAATTTACACTTCTAACTTGGCATAATCCCTTGAAATATTGAGTTCCAAGTTTTGAAGGCGTAGTTTTCTATCAAAGCTGCCTTACCAATTTACCATATTATTGCTATTAAGCATGGCTTACATGGTAAAAGCGCTGGGCTTTTTAGTAGCTTGTGGTGCGCCTTGTATTAACTGGATATGTAGCTTATTGTTGGTCTTTGAAAATATGTTTATTGTCTGCTATTAACATTTGTCAATGTGGTCCACTCGTTCTAGCCCGGTTTGACCGTTAGGATATTGGTTCAACCAGGCAAATAGACTGCCGCATTTACCCTGTCCGCGTATTCAGTTTGAATGGTTTCTAAAGCCCACTGACTTTCTGCATTATAAACAATTTTTTGATGTCATAAAGCAAGTGATTCTGACGTCAAAAATTTAAGTATGAAGCAGAAAGCTTGTTGGCTTTTGGAACCCTTTAAACTGCACAGTGCACGTGTGAACCGGGTAATTCAAAGCAAAAGGAACCCTCTTAACATGTCACTGAGGAGCTGATTTAAGCGAGAGATGAGGACGTTGCAAAATTGGTTTATTCTGAGTCTGTATTTTAGGGCAGTCGTCGTCTAAAGAAAAAGAAAACAACAATTAAAAAGAACACACTTAATCCATACTTCAATGAATCTTTCACATTTGAAGTGCCATTTGAACAGATACAGGTTAGTTGGTTGTATGATATAGTAAAAAGATTAAACTTGTAGATTTTTGAAGATGTCCGTCTCTAACGGCTCGCCGCTTCTACGTATCTTCGGAGCTGTGTTGCCCAGACGCCAAGCCGCAGAGATGGGCCCCGCCACTCGTTACACGCTTCGGCGTAATACTGCGAGTATAATGAATACGTGATTTTTCGCTTAAAAGTTCAGACAATTGTATTAAATTAGATGCAGAATATGCAAACCACTTGGAGTAATTAACTGTTCTGTTCATATATTTCATTTAATGTTTGTCTTACAGCGTTATTCGTGACTTCTGAAAACTACCAAAATTCGCAGCTCAGATAGACATCTGACCTCTGGGGCTGTAAACTTGGGGTTGATTCCGAGTCGAGTCAAACCAATGACTTTTAAATTGATATTTGCTGCTTCCCTGCTTGACGCTTAGAACTAAAGGACAGTATGGAGAACAAGCTGGCAAGTTTACACGTTGCGTCGTAGGGAAGGCATTTAGCGGAATTTCCCCGTCGTAGAGTGATAGACAGGTAGCCGGTAACTCCAGTTCTTGCGTTGTTATTGCTTTCTCGTGACAGTATAAATACGTATACCAAAAATACTAATACGATTCCATACTTGGAATAGACGTAGTTTCTGGTTGGTAAAGTTGTTTATTTTTTGCAGAAAATTTCCATCATTATCAGTATCTATGACTACGATCGAATGGGGAAGAATGATGTCATAGGCAGACTCGTCCTAGGTTGCAACTCATCGGGCTCGGAATTACGTCATTGGTCCGATATGTTAGCCTCGCCCAGACGCCCCATTGCACAGTGGCACACTTTAAAAACTCCTGATGAATGCCAGTAGTTGTTGCTGTTAGTTTTTATCTGGTTTAGCTCGTAATATATGATTTGAAGTGATTTTTTCATCCATTAAAACATTAAATTATGAAATTCACATTTTTCTAAACCTAATTTGAGTTCAGCATCAGCGTAGTAACTTTTTGAAACCCAAAGGTTTTTCTTGCACTGAAACTACTTATTTGGTATTTTTGAAATACTGTTATCCAGTTTGTCTAAAATGCACTTTGGCCAACTGGCCGGCGTCCAACCGCAACGGTGCCGGATTGCGGTTACTCGTATTGTGCGTCAGTACTGATAAATTAGCTGTATTTTTCTACTTTCTGCGTCATTTGAGTTGTGCAATTTTTGCGTCCTGGCATATTTTTGATTCTTTTTCGCCCATTCCGAATATGACGTAATAATCATGTATTGTAATTGTTTTAGTTTTTTGTTGTACACTTGGCTTGAGGTAATTGTAGTAGGTGTAATTTGGAAGCAAAAGATTGAAAATTGTTTACTAAGTTTTTAAACGTTTCTGCATTGTTTTTTACGTCGATTAGAGGCGTCTTCTAAGTGGTTTTGCAAGGGACTAGGCCAGTGGCTCTCAACCTTTTACGGTATGGGGTTCCTTTCTAGGGAATCTCATCAGCAGTGGCCCCCTGCTGAGCGAGAAGGTTTTGGTAAGTATTGCATTCGTAGTGACCACGGCTGTCCGCTGGTCATAAGAGGTTAATTATCGTTAACAGGTTATCAAATCTTGCGCTTACGGTTAATGTCCCGTGGTCGTCGGTTGTAAGTCCGTGGGCTAGGCAAACCTCGGGTATTTTACTGTTAATCTACCAGTGGTAGTCAGAGTTTATTGTATGATGAAAAAATTGCTTTAACATTTTTTTGCATCCACATTTTAAGGTTCTTGGGTCAATTTCACATTCCCAAAGATTTAATTTGTAGCAATGGCGACCTAATTCAAGATCTTTGAAAATTTTTGCATCGATAAAAACATTTCATGTTTAAGGAAAAATAGAACCGCAATAATTCTTAAAACTGGACGTTTTGACAACATAGATTCATCTGTCATCATCAGAAGTGTAAGCAAGGTGGCACTAAACTGAACAATTATAGGTTACTTTCAGTTAATTTGCTTTCCGATTTGTACAGTCTTGCTTACTCTGCTGATGATGACAGCTGAATCTAGTTGTCGAAACGTCCAGTTTCAAGAATTATTGTGGTTTTATTTTTCTTCAAGCTATTTTCGTACTGTATTTCGAATTTTCGATTTGTGGAAAGCCTTGATAGTGGATTAGGGCTGATTCTATAATGCAGTTTCGTTGCAATATTACTAAGGTTGATAATTTCATGACGCGTTTTTATGAATTATGATGTAATGTAATTCGAAGTTTGCATTTTATATATTGAGATTTATCTAATTTAGTGAAACTGCGTAGTTGTGTTATATTTAGAGGTGGGTTTCCTGCCTACTTTTTGTTGTATTTTATCTAAGAAGCAAAGTAGTTTAGATTGAAGCAAAGACGTTTGTTACTGATGAATGTAGCGAGTAGAAGTTGGTGTTAGTTGTTTCCCCTGTCCATGTGCCCAATTTTAGTGGGCAAAAAGCCAATGAGCTTTTTGCATCGTAATCAATTTTCTGATGTCATAATTAAAACAAGTGATTATGACGTCAAAAATTTACTTTTGGTGCAGAAAACCCATGGGCTTTCGTCCCAGTAAATTTGTACATGTGGACGAGGTAATTGTTTGCAGATGTTCCTCTTGCTACCAGTGCTTTTCAATGATAAGAGGGCAACAAAAATCAAAGAATTATGGCAATTTAAGAAATTTCATTAATAAATTAATCTTGACCTAACTCGCTATGATCTTAGGCTAAATCAAGTGTAAGCAGAATCTCACTTGTAATGAGATTTTTTCGATCATATTTGATTTAGCCTAAGATCTTGGTGGATTAGACTCAAGTTCAATTCGTTAGTTAAAATTCTTCGTATTGATTTATAAGCTTGAATCACTTTTTTAGCCGCATGGACTGGATACACTTCGTAAAGCCTTCATTACTTAATTTCATTGAATAACAGTAGTATTTATTACATCAAAAGTGTAGAATTGTGGTGATGATCTAAATCTTGGTTTGCATTGCAAAGTAAGTTACGGTTGGGTTAATTGCAAAAAATTGTTGAATAATGATGTCGATTCAATCACTTGATGCCAAATCGCTGGGAAAGTGTAGTTTATGTTATCGTTATGACCTCATCATTGGTTTTTAAGGCCTGTTTGTGACATCTGAAAGCACTGGCATTGTTGTATTAATGTAATGGAATGTAGTTTGGTTGTAGCACATCGGCAGTTGGACGTAAATTAACATCGCCCTCCATGATTGTACTCGGGGACCGGTAAAAAAATGGCTTGCCGACAGACAGTCATCATGGTTTCAACCTCTAAAATTATTTTCTGGACCCGCTCCTATTGTTTTGAGTGAATCTGGACATAAATCACTCATCGGTCTTGAAAGGGTTTTAGTTGTTGTTTACGTCTGCATGTCGTGTTTTTTTGAATGAGTTCATGATTTACTTTGCACAAAATATCCGTGGGAGGGAAATCCCCTTCCACGGGTACCTGTAGTTATGTACATATTAATGTTATTTTGTTTTTTTTTTTACCGAATGTTGTTCCTTTGGCGCCCTTCTTTTTTTTTTTTTTGATGTGTCATTCCGTTTAACGACATCGCAGGACTCCTTGTATTGTTCCAAGATTTCTAGCTTTTACCCTTAAGAGATATGCTTAAACTTAACCGCAAAACAGGTCATAGAATTGGTTTTTACAGCGTTTATTTGTAAGCTTTTTAAGGCCTATCATAATATTTCATTATAGGCTTGAAATATGTTGATTTTTTCATCAATTTAAATGTGTTAATACAAGTAATGCTGTAAATAATAAAAACGAATACACAAGTAGCCAAAAAACCTATGTTGTAGTAAAATTGAAGTAGCTAAATCTATAAAAATGATGGAAAATGCTCTGATTTCGAAATTCATGGGATTACAAATTGTAAGTGGTTTAGACGTGAATTTTATGTTAATGATTTATTGAAGCTTGGCCATGGTCTAATTTTTAAAAGGCATATTTCAAAAAACTTAAATTTTGTTGACAATTTTGAATTCAGTTCATTTTACTTTGATCATTCCGTAGATTGATTCAACTTTATTTTCTGCGATGCACTGTTGTCCACAATTTGCTGTTGTTGGTGTATTTTTGTACATATTTTTTTTTATCTTTTTAGTTTTTTGAGTAAGATCAGAATAAATGCAGTATTTTAAAAAAAATGACAGTAGGATTGTAAGATGAATATTTAATTTTTTTTGCAATTGTGTCTGATGTAATGGCTTTTATTGGCCGTAGATAACGTTAGAACGAAAGGCGTCGGCAGAATTTTTTCTAGGAGAGTGTAATTTTTTCTGAAGAGGACTGCAACTAGAAAAAACTTTAATTTTCACGTAAAATACTCATTTTTGATAATCCAATATTCAAGATGGGCCAAGTACAGTGGCATGGCCGGGGTGGGAGGCATTGGGGCACTCCCCCCTTTTTTAACGAATGAAAGCGAGGCCCCTTGTTGTCTAAACCCGGCCCTGGCCCCATTAAGTTTTTTGATGGATATGTCCATGGCCATGCACCCCCTGCCCCACTCTGCTGACGCCCGTGGTAGAAGTGTATTTATTTATAAACATAGAAGCTGATGTAGCTTTTTGCTGATTGGTGCTGTTGTGCTTTGTCAGTGCGTTGTAGATCTCTTAATTTTCAAACCAATTTTTGCTTTGTACATGATGGGTGTGGTAATTTATGTTCGTCTAGACTACCAGTGAACCAAACAAACTACCAGCATTGCATTTTGAATAACACCTGAAGAATAACCCCTGATATTAAATGGGGTTTACTGCCATGAAACCCAATTTTAGTGGAGAGGATGCTTTTCGTAAATATTCTGAACGAAAATCAAATAGGTTTCCTCAAAAAATTGTGTTTTTTCGTTCCAGGTATGTAGATGTTAGACTTACTGCGTTATGAGTAAGTCAAAACAGTACCCATCATTTACTGCAGAGTTTGTGTCTGTCATTTTTAATTGTTGATGAAATTGAAATAAATTACATGCACTTGTTTCGCATTTGTCTTTAATATCATAGTGTTTTTTCTCGATACTTGCGGTATTACGCCGAAGCGTGTACATTTTGTACAAGAGGCCCATCTCGGCTGCTTAGCGTCTGGGCAACGCAGCTTCGAACTCCGAAAAAACGTCATCGCGAAGTCGGCTTTACCCGGCAGGCTCATCAAACACCGGCATGTACTGTACTGTAACACGATAACTAACTAGCTGAACGCGGCAATCTGCGTTTCTTGCACTACTGACCTGCTGGTTATTGTCCACGTGCTCTGATTAAGGCTGTCAAATTTTTTCTTTCTCGAGCTGGTCTATGCTTGATTGCTTTGGTTTCATTTTCAACGCTGGAGCTGAAGCGAGGACTAAAGTGAAGCAAATTTGCAGCATTTTTATTCGCTGGCAAATTCTATAACCAACTCCAAAAACAGAAAGAATCAAGGTAAAGTGTTTTCTTTTTCAGTTTTAATGTTTTCAGTTACTTACTGTCATTGCTACAGTAATAAGCGAACAATAAAAACAGGAAACAAGGAAAATTTAGATTCATATAGGCAATCGGTAATATTGAATTTACTAACTTGCAACACAATAGTTTTTATAAACCTTTTGTAAAAGCTATGAAGTGCATTTTCTTCAAATTTTTATCAAGTTCGTTTCATAGCTTAGTGCCTCCGTGAAAAAATGATTTTGACCAAGTGATTTTGAAAACCGAGGTACGTATTACGTAATTTACAATTTCTTTTGATCTTCTATTATGATCATGAATTTGTTGAATTTTCGTAAAGTTTTCATAAATTCCCGACGGCAACTCGTCAGGTGCGAGCAGATAAAAGAATTTAGCGAGTTCGAAATTATATAGATCTGAAAGCTTTAGCTATTTAAGATTTGTGTGCAGTGGGGATACTGTATTCGGCAGAATTTTGTATTTGATGTAATAATAGGAATCACTTTGTTTAATCTCAAATTAATTTCCTGTAATGAATATTTATGCGCTGTGCCCCAGGCAATGATACCATATTGCAAGCGACTACAAACAAGAGCACTAAGTACAGTGCATAAAATGACAATTGACACGAAATTGCTTAATTTGTTAAGTATCTCAAAACTTCTTGCAAGCTGCAATGACTACTCTTCGATATGCGACAACCAGCTTAAATTTTCGTCGATGTGTAATACTAAGTATTTGACTGCTTTTTTTCCTTTCTATTCAAGCTTTGTTAAGGGTCAATGTAACGGGGCCGAAATACATTTTTGCGGAACTTTATTGATTAGTATATAATTGGATTTTTGATAATTAATGATAGTTTGTTCCATATAAACCAGTTATTAATTTGATTAAGCTCACAATTAACCCTAGATTGAAGCGATTCCAAATTGGCGTCAGACATGTTTAAATTCCTACGTATCGTCCGCAAATTAATTGCTTATATTACTATTTAGCTGACATTAATTGCTTACATTAGGCTTACCATACGTTCTCCTTTTGGAGGATATGTTTTCCTTTTAACGAAAAATAAGTTGTTCTCCGAGGACGCCAAAAAATGCCCAAATGTCCTCCTTTTTGGCATTATGAACAGTGAAAACATGTCAATCATTCTCCCCCGAAATATTTTGAGAAGTTTCCGTTCAAACTGCGGCCTGTGGAAGTGATAACTTTTTGTTTTTGCTCTTCATTTGGTTTTGGGCAGAAAATTGGACATCTGCGGACGTGGTGACTTTTTTTTGCTCTTTGCTTGATTTTGGGCCGGACATCTGCAAACGTAATGACCAGGAGCGTATTTAGGGGGGGGCATTGTGCCATGCCAAACTAATGGTGTCAAGTGACTGAAATATGCCAGAATCTTTTGATGGTTTCTGTAGTTTACGGCCAGGAGCGGATCTAAGGGGGTAGGATGAGGGGTATGCATCTTCCCATCAGCCATTTTCAAAAATGTATTTGATGTATAACTTACAATTTTTTCATAATTTTGAACCTTTTCAATGGCGATAAGCCTCATTACGCGTAATCGAAAATGTGCAAACAAGATGCATCATATTTGGCGAAGCACTAAGAATTGGGGTCAAAAAATTTAAACAAAATTTTGCCTGAAAATAGCTAAAATAGCTATTACAGCAAGAGAATTTCCGAAATTTTTCCGGAGAAGCATGCTCCCTGAACCCCCTAGAGTTTGACTTGTTTCTCAATCAGCTTCAAATTTGTTCTGCCAAAAAATACGTTGGAAAAAAAATGTGGATATGATGGGCTGATGCCCCCCTTTTTAAAAATTTGTCGCTACGCACTGGTGATGACCCTCAAAGAATCTGTTCTCCTTTTGCGCAGTGAAACTATGGTAACCCTAGCTTATATTAAGCTACAAACTGGCTGCTGCTGGCAGGCTACATCGTTTACTACTACTGTTACACTCACGAAACCATTGAAAGAAGTAGAAAAGGCGTGAAAATGCATGAAGCAGTGTTTCAATGTGTATAATTTATGCACAAAAGTTAAGAAAACGAAGTTCGGAAAGAGGGTCGCCAGACTCGCCACAAGCTTTTCACCGTCGTGGATTCTAGAAATAAGACTATTGCGTTTTTTAGGAATCTCTAAAAACACAAAAAGAGCAGTGTTTACGTAGCGGTGGTCTCAAATTCAGCTGCAAAAACTGGTGTTCTCCAAGGTCTTCACCCTCGGGTAGCCATTGGGCTATGCCCCCCCTTCCTTTTGGCTCTGCCTTTTAGTAAAAAAAACAAAATTAATGGTGCCAAGTGACTGAAATATGCCAGTTTGCCAGACTCTTTTGATGGTTTCTGTGGCATATGGCCAGGGACGGATACAAGGAGTATGCATCTTCCCACCAGCCATTTTCAAAAATGCTTTTGATGTAGGCTATACAGTTTTTCCATAATTTCGAACCTCTTTGATAACAGTGAGCCTTACGCCTTAAAGGGGAGGTTCGGTGCCAACAAACAAAAACTTATATGAAAGAATTTTGTACACTGAATTCTTTTGTCAATATTGCCGAACTGAAAAAGCTTTTGTTAAAAGCCTATTAGGCTATTTAAAATATACCAATAGGTGGCGCTACACAAAAATGACGTCATTGGAGGGCAAGCTGAATTGTACTGAGTATTTCTATAGCTGCAGCACGCATAGGTTGGTTGTAGAACGTGTCTGAACAGCGTATTCTGGTCAAAGGAAACAAACACATTATGGTACATATGGAAGGTAAACAAAGGGAAGAAATTTTGTTTGAACCATTACATGTTCAGCAGCAATTTCTTTCTCAATGTCTTCGTGAATCTCCTTGGTGTAAACTGTAAAGTAACAAAATGGTTTTACTTGAGTAGATAGATTACCTAAGTAGTTTTCTTCGGTAACGAGTACTTTTTTGAGTAGTTTTTTTTGGCTATTTTTACGTTTACTTAAGTACTTTTAGTATAAAACTATAAAGTAACATTACTTTAATAGTTTTTATTTTAGATAAAGTAGACCTTAAGTTAAACCGGCCGTTAGCTCAGTTGCAAAGCGCACGCTATCGGTGCGGGAGGTCTGGGGTTTGATTCCCGGGCCGGTCAAATCGGCACAGTGTCGCCAACGACTCGCCACCGTTGCGACTCTTCTTCGGAGCTGTGTAGCCCAGGCGCTAAGCCGCGGAGATGGGCCCCGCAACTCGTTACACGCTTCGGCGTAATACGACGAGTATAATGAAGATTTGATTTTTTTGAGACCTTAAGTTTCTAGTCTTACTTGAAACCCCTCGTTGCACCTAAAATCTAATACACTATAATTTACAATGTATGGTTATTTCTCTGGTAATGTCTATTTCTCTTCTCTGCTAACACAGCA
The DNA here is from genome assembly GCA_964006365.1 of Trididemnum miniatum. Taxonomy (NCBI): domain Eukaryota; kingdom Metazoa; phylum Chordata; class Ascidiacea; order Aplousobranchia; family Didemnidae; genus Trididemnum; species Trididemnum miniatum. The sequence continues at coordinate 3,015,884 of OZ023243.1, read as the reverse complement.
CAGCACTTCTTACATTATGAACCAAATTATCGACCCCAATCGAAAATCACAGCTGCACTGCGCAGCTGCAGTCCTAACTAACACTACGAGCAAGCTATGCTAGAAAATCGAATCAACAAAGCACGCTTCACAAGCTACCAAGCGGTATCTCGCAATCACGCGCGCAGACGCCAAAAGTACAGCGATTGCACCCGCGATCATCAATTGAATTGATAAATAGCAAATCTCGGGTTTGGTTCACAATACAATTACAATAACATAAATATGAAGGCCCAGCAGCGAAACTATCGTACCTGTATTTCTCTTTCAACCTTAATTAATTATGAAAAAAAGCAAACTCCAACGCTATAATTAAAGTGGTAACAGAAATAAGCAGGTTTCCGCTTGTAAGTTAAAACTTATTTATTCATAGGCTACGTTTATCCTTCTTTGTGATAGAGGAGCTATAACAAGCTCGCTTAGGTAGTTAGGAGTTTTGAATCACCTGTCTACCACTCCGAGATAAGGAAATCTCGCCGAGCGTGGTTCCGAATAACACAACAATTGAACTTGCTGGCTTGGCCTTCACGCTGTCACCTTTGATGCTAAGCGTCATGCAGAAAAGCCATGAATACCAACTTTTAAGTCATTGGTTTAATCCTACTCTGAACCGAATCCGGAATCTACCGTTCTAGAAGCAGACGTTCTATCGATTCGGCCATCTGAGCGGTAATAATTTCTTTTGGTTTACCATTTTGCACCTTTAGAGCTGCAAGTCATCATCGGTAAGTGTGCAGCTGACACTTTAATGACTACTTTTTTAATTTTGAGTGCTTTTTTTAGTCAATACTTTCTACTTTACTTCGAATATTTTGCCGTCAGTCAGGGCCGTTGAGAAAAAACCCGGGCCCCGGAGCAGAGATCCCCCCCCTCCCCGGTCAGACATGGAACCGGTCAAGATTTTCTCGACCCAATCGGTAAATTTTAAATTTCAAAATCTACGCCGGTTGACCGGTCTCTGACCGGCCCGGTCGACCGTTTTTTTACTAAAGGTTTATGTTCAGTCTTCAATAAACCTAATGACAAACTGTAGTTTGCGCTAACTTTGTCACTATAAATGTATTGAACACGTCAAATTTCATCTAAAAAAAAGAGTATTTTAATAAAAGTAAACAGAAAACAAACTTTTGTTTTCAGAAGGTGTGATTTGTTGACGCTCCTGCTGCGAAAATGTTTTTTACTATTTAAAAAACACATATCGGTATGTATATTTCGCTTGGTGTTTAGGTGTATTTTAGCTTCAAGAAAAAGGAATTTGCCCGGGATGACCGGCCAGTCGAAGAACCTCGCCCGACCGGTGCCGGTCGACCCAACCGGTTTTCATCTCTTCCCCAGTACCAAAATTTAATTCTTATTTTTTCGTTTGTCTCAAAAAAAGGTCTCATAGAGAAGACGTAATTTCTCCAACATTTCTTCGCGTGTGTCTCGCTCTAAAGAAAAAAGTTTTATAAGAGCGGGGCTCCTCAAAACCTGTGACAAGCCCCTCAAAACCTGTGACGAATTCCTCAAAACATGACGGGTCCCGGGTACTTTGTACTTCCCTGCCCCGCCTCTCACCAGTCCTGCCGTCAGTAACAATACTTTTACCTACGCACAATTTCAAAATACTTTTTACACCACTGGTGAATCTACATAAATACACACACGTAAGCAAAAGCATGACTTGATATTTATTAGATCACTAAACAGATTTGTATGAAAGTTGGGTAAGTAGTCTATTTCTTAGAAGTCTCCAAACAGAAGTAAAAAGGATCTTACTCCTACTTTCAATCTACCCATTGAAAACATATCTCTACCACACCACAAAAATTCAGCTCTTTACGTTGTTTGTTACCGATATCACAAATAACAATTTCAAACGTCGATTCTATGCTAACTGCCTACTGCACATTTCCCCTACAAAAAATACCATATAGCTTATACTCAGTGATGGGATTCAAAATTTTAAGAGCAGGTTCTCTTTTGTATCGTACTTACTAACAACAGGTTCCCTCATAAAGGTCTGATGTGTGTAAAAAAAAGCAAGAACGGGTTCGCTGATTATCCTGACATTCCAAGAACGGGTTCGCGCGAACCCCCTGAATCCCATCACTGCTTATACTTTTTGTAGCCCTATTGCTGCATCCAGGAGCCATGCAAAAACCAACCATTTATTTTTCTAAAACTCAGCCAGGGCAATGCAATCATCAACAAGTGGTAAAGCCCAGACAGCTGATTGAGAAAACTGAATCTGCTTGCCCTCCAATGACGTCACGAATGAAACCGGCCAATCAGAAGCCAGTATTTTTTTTACTTTGTTTTGCTAATAACTTCGTAACGAAATCGAATTTTAACATCCGATCAAAGCTATTGAGTAATTCAAGGCATAACAAAACCAATCCTAGCGTATTGTTTTGCACCGAACCCCACCTTTAAGCACGCATAATCGAAAATGTGCGAACAAAATGCATCATATTTGGCGAAGCACTCAGAATTAGGGTCAAAAACTTTAAACAAAATTTGCCTGAAAATTTATCAAAAAGCACTAAAATAGCCATTACTGCATGTACATTTTCAAAATTTTTCCGGGGAGCATGCCCCCTGACCCCCTAGAGCTTTTCTTGTTTCTCAATCAGCTTTAAATTTGTTCTCCTGAAAAAAATACGCCTAAAAAGATGTGGAAATCATGGCCTTTTAAAATTTCTCGCTACGCCACTGCCCTCGCGAGTGAAATTCCGAGGCAGGATACCGGGACAAGCTGTTTTCCTAGACTGTCCCAGCCAAACTGGGACTAATGACAGAACCAGTAATTTTAAGAGGTCTTGATCTGGTTGTAAACCGCTTTTACATAATTTTTATTCGTATCTTTTGGTTTAGCAGCCATCATGGTGTCGTGGGATCCTCAGCAGGCTGGTAAGGCCGCCAATTATTTACGTCTTGACCCTAAGGAAATGATGACTATTACATCACAACCATACTCTGGAAAAAAAGCGGTAAGAAGTGGTTATGGCTTGTTTGAAGATGTTCATAATTCATTCGAAATTTATCTACGTCATGGAATTTCTTTTTGTTTGATTGTTTTTACATTTGTTTTGTTTTCTATTCTTTTGATGTAAAAACTGTTTTGTTTTGATCAAGTGGTACAGATTTTTTGGTCTACATGTGTTGTAATTTTACAAACTCTTTATGCTGTCATCCTTACTTTTCTAAACACGCTTATCCTTGGGGGGTTGCGGGGGAAGCTGCTCAAGTTGGAGCTGCCAAGCATCTCGATCCTCTGCGACGAAGGGTAGATGCTTTGGTCGAATGCCGAGGCGAGACGACTAAGATCTTCAATGTAATCTTGCCATCGAGTTGTAAGTGTAATACTTTATTAGCTTTTCGTTTCTAATAAGTTGTGTAACAACGGAGCGATTAACTCAGTTGCTAAGAACATCGCTACAAGTGCAGGCAGGACCGGCGCCAAGGGGGGGCCAGGGGAGCCTGAACCCCCAATCGATATGCTTGGCCCCCCCAATAAACAAGCTTACTCTTTTGAAGACAGCGGCTTTTGTGCTTAAATTCAAACTTTGGGTTCCCCTGATAAACGCTTGACCCCCCTAAGTCGACTGCTCTGGCGCCGGCTCTGGGTGCGGGTGGCCTAGGATTCGATTCCCGGGCGGATTGTATTGGACACAGTGTCGCCAATAGTTTGCCACCGCTGCGACGTTTCTTCGGAGCTGTGTTGTTCAGTCGCTAAGCCGCGGGGATGGCTCCGCTACATGCTTCGACGCTGCATAATATTTTGGGTATAAATGAAGATTTGATTTTTTTTTTATTTCGATGCATTGTGTTTTATTGTCTGGCTGATTTGTTGCTTCATGTATTTACTTCATACTTTTTACTAGGTGTGGGTTCCTTGCAAAAAGAATGTTTATCAAAAAGGTGAAGCGATCGGACCATCCGATAAGAAAGGTTGCGTCACTGTGAAGATTGAAGGCGGTGACGTAAGTGATTACGTCATGATGCATTACGTTGATGTCTATGTTTTACTTCATGTATCAATAGGAGAAACCAAGGGTGTGGCCAGCGAAAAATTTAGGGGGACAGGATTGGATATAAACAATGAGGGTCCGTTTGCATTCGATTTCTAAAAAAGGGGGTCAGCGCCCAGGTGCTTTCCTGGCTACACCACTCGAGTAAACCTGCGCAAAAACTTTCCTTTTGATTTACCATGGGTTTCTTATGAATTATTATCATGTTGCCCAAACATTCGGCTATTCATCCTGGGTACTGTATTGCTTATGCAACAATACCCGGCTTCGATATGAAAGCTCTGGAATCTAACCAGCAGTGCTTTTGCGTGCAAAGGTGCAGTAAGCTATTTGCCAAATACGCAGCAATTTAAATGCGTAGGTCTAGCATTTATGTGAGGTTGTTAAGCAAAAAATTATTTTTCAAAGGGTTTAAGCGCTTTGTAAGGTGGCTGTCGTTAAAATCAGAGATCTAATATTGGACCCAGCCTCGCCGCTGATAAATGCAAAGCACGCAAGTGGCGCCGTCGCACGGCTTGTCGTTGCGAAGTCTGGCGTTGTCTTGTCAAAAATGTGATAAATTGCTTGGTAGAAATAACTGCTCCTAAAGGAAATAATCGAGGTTAAGCTAGTAAGTTCTTATCTACGAAATGCTCTTGTCATAAAGGCTGACAAACTCAAGACCTGCTTACTGCAGGGTTTCCATTTCACGCAGTGCATTACATTAGTGCTGTGATAACGTTGTTCTACTAGCGAGAAATTGGCTAAAACCTCGTTAAATAACACCTTTTATTAGTTATTACACTAAGTCGAGCTAAACGTAAATAAAGACTAGGTTTTCTCTTGATGCAAGGTATTGTTGTTAATTCTCATTCTAAATGAGTTGAGTAGAAGCTAACTGTAGCTTGTCGATTTATACATTCACACTGCCTTGCTAACCAAAAATTTTGTTTGTTTGTTTTATTGCGTTTACTTCACCATAAGTTGGTGTGTGCGCCAAAAAATTTGAATTTCGCCAAACTAACACACCGTTAAGCTTAATTCGACACTAGCCGCTAGTGGAGTAGCCAGAAAGCTCCTGGCACTCCCCCCCTCCCCTTTTTTTTGGCGTATAAACCTTTTTTGGAGTTCAATCACTTTTGGCGAATGTAAACGGGCTCTTTCATTGTGTAAATCCGGCCCTGCCAATCCCTAAATTTTTCATAGGTCACGCCCTGCCAGCCACTATTTTAGCTTGAGCTCTACTTTTAATTGGATTATTTGATCGTTTTTTCTGGTAGGAAATCAACGTGAAGGAAGAAAACATTCAGGAACAGAATCCTCCCAAGTTCTTGCTCATTGAAGATATGGCAAACATGACTTACTTGAACGAAGCTTCTGTGCTTCATAATTTGAGAGAACGCTACGAACGATTTCTTATTTATGTAAGTTGATGTGACAAAATATTCAAATTTTGAAAAATTAAACCGAATACAAGACTAGCGATTGACATGGCTGTGTTCAGTCTTTGGGGAGGGGTGCTAAGTTTTCGGGGGACCCACTGCTTTTTTGCAGACCTGATTGTGACGTTACCAGCAGGCCTTCATTCAGAGGACGCCATTTAATTACCTTGTTTAAGTTTGGCATGCCCCTGACCTTGCGACTTCACCGCTATACAACCGCTTAATTAGGCCCTGCCAAAGAGCTTTCCTTCTCGAATCAACCGCCTCCGAAATATGTGTCAACTATGATCGGCTTCATCCGCGAACCGAGCCCATTTCAAAGGATAGTTTATGTAATTTCGGGTCACTCAGCCATGGCGCTGATCTTCATCTCACTGACACCGTCTTTTCTTGCAGACCTACTCCGGTTTGTTTTGCGTGACCGTGAACCCGTACAAGATGTTGCCTGTCTATGAGACGTACGTTGTGGCCTGTTACAAGGGCAAGCGCAGGGGAGAGATGCCCCCTCATGTTTTCTCGGTTGCTGACAATGCTTACAACGACATGTTGCGCAGTAAGTACAAAAACTGTGCAGTTAGCAGTCTCTTTTTGAGAAAGGACAGTGTTGAGAACAAGCGGCAAGTTTACTTGTTGTGCCGTTGAGAAAGGCTCTTAACAGGATCAACCCACTTTTACGTGATAAACAGACGTGGTGGGCAATTCCTGGTGAGCTCGTTCTAGCGCTCTGATCGCTTCCTCATGATCGAAGGATAAATAGGTTACTGATACTAAAATACTAATACTTTTACCTTTTTTTTTTCTTCTCAGATCGAGAAAATCAATCTATGCTGATCACGTGAGCTTTTATTTATTTTCACTTTTTTCTTTTCATCACTTTTCTCTTCTTTTTTTTATCACTTTTCGAACCTCATAGCTTCTAAATGAGGGGTTATCAACTGTGGCCTCGGCCCCCAAGGGGGCCATGAGCATACCAACAAATAGATTTTTATTGCTAGACCGGGACTTTTAAAATTACACAAGGGGCCACAGTCTTTTAGTGTCACGGTCAGTGGGGGACACGACTCAATAAAGGTTGAGAATCACTGTTCTAAATGTTATAATCTAATATTTTGTGTTTTTGTGGCGCTTCCAACATATTTGTTTGGTGAAGGAACTCCAGGACTCTTCTACCTAAATGCCATAACAGTAATCGTTTTGTTGCCTCTTTTTTGCACCGTCAGTATATTTCCTTCATCTTACCGTGTTCTTTATCGTCTTGACGGTTCGGAAATAAAAGACACTAAAGACACTAGCGTAATCTTGAGATGTTGACTATGTCTATATTTGTAAATTACAGTAGGCTACATGACATTTTTTAGGGGTGAATCTGGAGCAGGCAAGACAGTGAACACCAAGCGAGTTATCCAGTATTTTGCCACTGTCGCTGCGCTAGGCGATGCCGGGAAGGAGGATTCTTTAAAGTCATCCAAAGTATGCCCGTTATTTCTATTCTTAACTGTTAATAGGCCTATCTCTTGTTTTTTGTGTAAAAGGGAAGTTTATTTTGGCAAACGGTACAATTGGAAGTTGGTTAGCAATTTTATTACAAACAATACAGCCAAGATACAGCTAAACATACTTGGGCGGACGTTTCGGCTCACATCTGGTGCCATTGTCAACGCTAAAACGCTTAGGTTATGCTGGGTCTTGAACCATGATGCAAAAGTTTATTTGATCCTTAATTAGCCTTGCTTAGAGCATTGAGCTTGGCATCAGTAAAATCTTCCTCCAGGGTTTATCAGAAGACCCCTTCAATGTTAACAGTGTAATAGCTTATAATAATCCGGCCATTGGCGTAGTATCTAAAGACACCGCCAACGGTACAGGAGTTCTGGGGCTCGATTCTCTAGCCGGTCAAATCAAACGCAGTGTCGCCAACGACTCGCCATTGCTGCAACGTTTCTTCGGAGCTGTGTTGCCCTAGGTGCTCGTCGTCGTTTGGCGGGGCATCTCTTCCAAGACAGATGGAAGGACTAAGGCCAAGGGTTTATCCTTTTACCACCCTGGCCACCAAACTGCTTGAGTCAGATGCTGACTGTAAGAGACTTCAGCCAGCATTTTGTTTTGTCATCCAAAACCATTGGACCAAACATACCTCGGGGTGTCCGATGTATGGGACACTGTGAGATGATGTGGTCTGCTGTTTGTTCACTGGCACCACACTCACAATTCGCTGGAGGAGCGAGGTCCCAGGTGCTGATCTGCGTAGATGGGTCCCGCTACTCCTTACACGCTTCGGCGTAATGCGGCGAGTGTAATGAAGATTTGGTTTTAATTTTGATTGCATATAATAGGCTTAAGTTTTGCATTTTCCAGCTTGAGTGAATTCTAATAAGGTTATCTGCGATTTTTTGATCTTTGATCGCCATAGCTTGCTTAGCTTTAACAGTTTATTTATTTTAACGAGACGCATTTGTTACAGGGAACACTAGAAGATCAAATTATTCAAGCTAATCCCGCCATGGAGGCATTTGGGAACGCGAAGACAATCCGGAACGACAATTCTTCTCGATTTGTAAGTTTGCAGGGTTGAGATTAAACAATGAAGGCTAGAATAATTACCAATTGTCACGGTCATAGTAGCTGAATTGGCTGGCTGCTTATGTAGTAGGATGATGAGCTAAGGTGCGATCACAGTAACTGATACGCTGAGATCTTTGAGACATTGTGCAGATTGATCTTATTATGACATCATGTCTTAACGACTTTGTGCGGATGTAATGTCATAATAAAATAAATCTGCACAATGTCTCAAAGGTCTCAGTGTGATCGCACCTCTACGTAGTCTTGACGTAATACGAGAAATTCGGCTCCTATGGCATCAGACTATGATGGCCCAGTGGTTAAGGCCGTGTCTCCGGCAGGACGTGCTATGGAATGGAATGGAAAATGGTATGGAATGGAAGGAAAATTTTGGTATGGAATGTGGAAGATGCTCAGAATGGAATGGAAGATCATCTTCCATTCTTCCTTACTAACTACAATATGCAGTAGCCTACTCAAGTTGAGGGGGATGCCATCCCCCCGAAAAACAACCCCATCCCTTCGTAAACCTTGTAAATAATGACCATCCCTCCTTTACTGTTTACGTCTGTATGAAAAGCTTGCACTTTCCCCCATAAGTGTTTTTACAACTCGAGCACTGCATGTACAGGGGCGTGCCCACCAATTTAAAAGGAGGGGGCGCAATTTAGGATTTAGACAATGAGAGGCCCCAGCGGCCCCCCCTGGGTACGCAGATACGCCCCTGATAAATATATTTTAAAACTTTCTACAAATTACAAAATACTACCGAACTAGAATGAGGATAATTAATCACTTTTCGGATCTGCAGTGTAAGTTTTTAGCATGTTGTGACTGTATTGTTCTTTTGCGTTACACATCAATACCTTGTTTACGTCTATGTTTACACGCACAGAACCATGTGTTCATTTATATTGTTTTTTTGCAAAGTAGGATTGTTCAACAAATGAGCATGGCTAGCTTTAGATTGGAAAGCTTATCCAGCAGATAACGCGCATGCCGCATAACTTAATGATAGTGTATTTACTATTACGTTAAATTACATTAGTATGGAAGAATGGAATGGAATATGGAAAAAAAAATTAGTGTGAAATGGAATATGGAATGGAAAATTTTTAGTATGGGATGGAAGAAATTTTGCAATATAGAATATGGAAAAATCGTCTTCCATTCCATTCCATAGCATGCCCTGGTCTCCGGTAAAGACTCGCCGCAACCATTGGACTGGTGACACGTCACTGGTCGGTGCGGTCGTAGGTTTGAATCCCACTCGTAATCAGATTATTCTGATTGCGTTTGATTTAGCTCAAGATCTGGTGGGTTATATTCAAGTTCAATTCATTAATTGAAATTCTTTATATGCAGGGTTAACATCGTAAATATTATTACAAAAACAGTTTGCTGTAAACACTAAAATGTATGTGAATAATTTGTAACTATTTTCTTGCAAAAGTAATCAATGCGAAATGCTTTTGCAGGGTAAATTTATTCGAATTCATTTTGGAAACACTGGAAAGCTTGCCTCTGGAGATATTGAAACTTGTAAGTTGAGCAGTTCAATTTTTTATTTTGACAGTAATTAGGAAATTAATGAAATGGGTTCCATTCTCGGGTTGGTCATCAGCATATAGCCTACAGCCTGTGAAAATGTTACCAACGTCACGTGTACATTGGATAAATTAATAAGTTTAGAAAATAGTGTTTTACCGGACTTGCAACCTTCTTTTATTTTAATTTATATTAAGAATTTATTGCTTGGCTACGTTTCGGTTGGCGTAGGGGGGAAAGACATCGCTACCGGCGCGAGAGGTTTTGGGTTTGATTCTCTGACTGGTCAAATTGGACACTGTGTCGCCAACAGCTCGCCTCAGCTGCGATGTTTCTTTTTTGGAACTGTGTTGCGCAGTCACTCGTTACTCGCTTCGGCGTAATTTCGCGATTATAATGAAGGTTTGATTTTAACTTTATTCCTCTATTTCAGACTTATTGGAGAAATCTCGTGTAATTTTCCAGCAACCTGGTGAACGAGATTTCCATATTTTCTATCAAATTTGTTCCGGGGTCAAGCCAGAAGTACTAGGTGAGCCATTATCCTGTTTACATGTCCGGTTCAAGCGGTTCCAAAGGCCAACGAGTTTTCTGCATCATAATCAATTACTTGCCATAGCTTACTTTACTAGCAGCACTATTAGTGAATATTTGAAGCAAATTTTTATATTAGGCAACATTTTTTTAATTTTAGTACTAGGTAAGTCTGGTAATGTCCGAAAAAGAAAAATTCGTGTATGAAGCAATTCGGTCTACCCCCCAACACTCATATAATCCATTTTTTCAGAGATGCTGTTGGTGAGCACTGATCCTTATGAGTACCGGTACATATCCCAAGGAGATGTGACAGTGGCTGGTTTGAATGACGCCGAAGAATACATTGCTACTGATGTAAGTGCTTATTTAAAGCTCTGCTCTCGTATAGAACCGAGTTCCGGTGCTTTAAGAAATGCAACAAGCATTTTGTAATAATCGTAGGTCATGTAAAAATTAAATTGTACCTAGCTGAACATTGGTGTTGAATTGCAAAGACTGCAATTTATGTGAAAGGATAGTATACAGTACCTTTCCTACGCTAAACCATTCGGGAATAATAACATAGTTTTTGAATTTCCTTCCCGGTCTCATTTGGACAGAGTTCCGCCTACTACGCGCCATCGCTGCAATGTTTCTTCGCAGCTGTGTTGTCCAGGCGCTAAGCCGCGCAGACAGGCCCCTTCTCTCATTACACGCTTTGGCGTAATGTGGCGAGTCAATGAAGATTTGATTTGTATATACTGCAAAGTATTTTATGGCAAAAATCTGACTTTTTTGCTTTTTGCTCGTTCTGAAAAACAGTACTGTATAAATGCCCCCCCTGGAAATTTTCCGTCTTCTCGTGAATGCATTGTAAGTTAGAAAACTGAATTGTAAAAAGGTGTTTAGGTTTCGCCTTAAATCGTACTTGTAAGGGTTTGTTTTTGCTCTGCAGACTGCATTTGATGTTCTCGGATTTTCACAAGAAGATAAGAACGGAATTTACAAGATCATGGGTTCGATTATGCACATGGGTAACATGAAGTTCAAGCAGAAACCTCGCGAGGAACAAGCAGAGGCTGATGGAACTGAAGGTGAGTGTGGGGCAGATCCAAAAAACTTTCATGAAAGATGCTAGGAATTGGAGCGGGAAGAGGGCTGAGCCGATTTGACCTTCCCGGGAATCGAACTGTAGATTGGCGCGTTAAGTCACAATTTCCGGGCCGGTCAAATTGGACGCGTGTTGCCCAGGCGCTAAGCCGCAGAGATTGATCTCGCCACTGGTTACACGCTTCAGCGTAATACCGCCCGTACAGCTACAGGATAAAGACTATATTTCTGTTGATTTACAGAGGCAGATAAGGTGTCTTATCTTCTCAGCATCAACACTGCTGAACTTGTGAAGGCTTTGCTTCACCCTCGAGTACGAGTTGGGAATGAATATGTTTCGAAAGGACAAACTGTACAGCAAGTTTTCTACGCAACAGGAGCGCTGTCGAAAGTAATTATATCCTTATATTGTGTTTTCATTTAGGCAAACAAAAATGCGCGCCCCGCTCCAGGGCCGGATGAAGAGGGAATCTATAGCCCCCTCCCGTTCAAAGGGCCGCCCTGGTAACTTGCCCCCCCTAAAAAAGTCTGCTGCTAACATTAAAATCAGATCAGCACAAAAGCATGAGGCTCCTAATGTCTTAATACGGCTCTGCCTTCCCTTTCTTATGAAAATAACTTAGGCTCCCGAAGCTCAATCCTGTAAAACTTGTGGCGGATCTTTGACATCACTTGAGAGTCCTTGTTGAGCAGGGGCATAGTCAGTTAAAATTTAGGGGGGTCAAATTACAATTGGTCAAGGATTACAAATGCTGTGGTATTTTCTAAGAATGTTTTGAGCGTACTTCAGGTTAAGATTCGTCGTAAAGGGATCAGTGCCGTAGTGGCTGTTCCACTGCTCTTGAGGGTATTGTGGCTTTTTTAATAAAAGAGCAATGGTGTTCCGCTGATAGTAAGTAGCAAGTAAGCTGATTTTCTCAATGAACTTAAACAGTTTGATTTTGTTTCAGGCTGTTTTCCACCGACTTTTTTCGTGGTTGGTGAAACGCATCAATGAAACTCTGAGCACAAAGCTTCCGAGGAGTTTTTTTATTGGAGTGCTTGACATTGCTGGATTTGAAATCTTTGATGTTAGTAAAAAAAAGTAAACTCTTTTACAGTCACTTCATTAGCTTTCAAATTCTCAGGCTTGTTAATACTCTTGCAGCGTCATGACTCTGGGTTTAAACGCGAAATTTCCGATTGACGTTTGTTTCAAACTGAAGAATTATTTTACGAAAAAGTTTAGCGCTTCGCCTCCTAAACTTCCAACTTGTTTTTTTTCATGGTTTGAACGCAAAAAGCGAAGTTTTACATCGAATGAAATCGGAATTTTGTTAAATTCAAATTGCGATTGTCCAATCAGCTTGCAGTGTTGCAACCATGCCCACTCTTTTTTAAAACTTTTCTTCTCCTACCTGCACGTCATAACGTTAATCGTTTTGTTGCCTCTTATCTTGTATTGCGTTATAATTCCTTAATCTTATCGTATTCTTTATCGTGTTGACGGTGCAAAAATAAATGACACTACTACTGCCAGGGCTGCGAACTCAAACATGAACTCCAATTCCTTAAATTCAGTCAATTTTGGCGACTCATATTTGAACTCGACAAACAAACAAAATCTGAACTCGATCTTGAAAAAATTGATTGAGTTTAGAACTTAACCTAAACTTAACAAAAATTGCTTGAGCTTAGCCATAACCCGTGAAGAATTACCTGAATTTAGCGTAAACTTGGTAAAAATTACCGAACTCGAACTTAGATTCGCAAAATTAAAAATGTAGAACTTTAACTCAAACTCGACTTTCAAATTCTTGCTAGTTCGCAGCCCTGCTCAGTGCTCTCTGCTACCACCACTACTGTTATTTCATTTTTTGTGTTTTTCAGCTGAACAGCTTTGAGCAACTCTGCATTAACTTCACAAATGAAAAGTTGCAGCAATTTTTCAACCACCACATGTTTGTCTTGGAGCAAGAGGAATACAAGAGAGAAGGAATCGAATGGACTTTCATTGACTTCGGGCTTGATCTACAAGCTTGCATTGAGCTGATTGAAAAGGTCAGGTTTAAACTCGCGGTATTACGCCGAAGCGTGTAACAAGTGGTAAGGCCCATCTTCGCGACTTATCACCTGCGAAACGCAGAAACGTCGCAGCGGTGGCGAGCCGTTGGCGACTATGACCAATTTGACCGGCCTGGGAATCGAATTAAACCCAAGACCTCTCGAGCCAATAGCGATGTCTTTCGCAGCTGCGTCAACGGTGACCAGCCGGCGTTAAATACTTGCTAACACTTTGGTTGTTTATTTCAGCCTCTTGGTATCATGTCAATTTTGGAAGAAGAGTGCATGTTTCCCAAAGCTACTGACATGACGTTCAAAGAGAAGCTGTATACAAATCATCTAGGAAAGTCGAACAACTTCATCAAACCCAGACCTCAGATCAAGAGAAAATACGAGGCTCATTTTGAGCTGATCCACTACGCTGGGATAGTAAGAGAGTTGGCAGCTAAATTTGACTAGACACTGTCATCATATCTGCACGACTATTGGTGATAGAATAGGCTATTCATTAGTTGCTTCTGCTTCACTTTACTGCGCTAAAAACAGCTTCTCGCTCTGCTACTGGGTGAATAGAGAGTCGGCAAACTACACAAAATTTAGGCTCGCATCTCGGCATTAAGATGCGCTTACCGATACGCGACTACGCCACAATGTTTATCGCTCTTGTTTTATTTGCTGTTTAGCGGTCTCACGAAAACCTGCGGCATTTACTTACATTATAATTTTGGTCGTTTGTCGCTTTATCGCATATCGGTAAACACCCTTTTAAGTACAAGCTTGATATTTGTGGTTTTAACCCACAAACTTTTACTTCATTTAGCTCTACTGCGTGAATTTCGAAATGTCAAATGACCTATTCCATGCATGTAGTGGTTGTATGATAATATCCAAATGTTGCTGTAGGTCTCAATGAAAAACCCAACAAAATTCATTAAATACGTTTGCTTTTTAAAACATTTCCTTCAGACAAAATTCATAGTTCGTCGTGCAATAAATACGGGACGAAAATAGCTGAAAGGAGGAAAATAAAGCTGCAGTAATTCTTGAAACTGGGCGTTTCGACAGTTCTTTAAGTTTTTTCCTGCCTTGCTTACACTGCTGATGGTGACAGCTGAATCTATGTTGTCGAAATATCCAGTTTTAAGCTTTATTTTTCCTCCTGAAAAAATTTCCATTCCTGGTGTTCAGGTTGGTTACAACATTACTGGATGGTTGAATAAGAACAAAGATCCTCTCAATAACTCTGTGGTTGCTCTCTACAAGAAGTCTACGATGAAAGTTCTGTCAACTATATGGGAGACATATGTGTCGCCTGATGAAGGTAAAGAATAAAGCTGACAAAACGTTTTAATGGTTGTTTTGCAGAGTAAATATCTTTTGAACAATTTTGGTAAAATTTTTTCAATTTTTTTGATTTTAACCTAAAAAAAATATGAGTAGTTGCTAAAAAGTCGTGCAAATAACCGTATCGTTAGCTTTTAGTAGCTAAGATGGCCGAGTGTTAAGAGCGTATGCCTTTGGAGGTGTATTCTCGGGTTTGATTGATATTCCGGTCAAACCAATGACTTTAAAATTTGTATTCACGGCTTCCTGCCTGACGCTCAGCATTAAAAAGGCGGGCAGTGTGAAGAAGAAGCCTGCAAGTTTACTTGTTGTGCTGTTGGGAAAAGCACTTAGCGGGATTTCCACCTTGGTGTTGTTGGAGTTCCAGTTTATTTTAGGTTTAGCGCGTCTCAATCTCAAAGGTAATACAGCGAAGTGAGCCAGAAGAGAGCGAATGAATGTGTATTTCGAGCAAGCACGTGAATTTAAATGAATGCAAAAAAAAAAAAATACAAGCATTGCCACGTTGGATTGCTGGAAATCACACCTTCTATTTCGGAAAAACCTGCCTGTTCCAGGACTGAGGAGGAGATGATAAACAAAATAACAAAACGTGGGAAAAGATTGGAAAAAGATAAAAATTGCACTATCGATGGAGCATGTTGAGAAACAGCCAGATTTCGTATGGGAAATAGATTGCACGACGTCCAGCAACGTCCAACGAGCAAGTAATCGCCACAGTGTGATAGATAGATGGCCGGCAACTCCTAAGCAAGCTCGTTATATAGCGCTTTGTTTGCTTTCTCGTGATAGGAGGATAAATATGCAACTAAACCAAACTTTTTATATAGTAAGCAGCATTGGAACGTATGCAGTAATTGGCAATTTTTTTATTGTACGTTTTTGCAGCCATGGCAGCCGGTAAAAAGGGTGCAGGCGGCGGGGGCGGTCGTTCTAAGCGGAGTAAAGGCGGGTCTTTCCAAACTGTTTCATCTCTCCATCGGGTGAGTGTTTAAAGTTTAATTTGCACAAATTCGCACCTTTGCGTTAATCCGAGTTTGTCGGAACTCTGTAAGACTAACTCAACCGAGATGTGTAATCGGTTAAAATTTGTGGACATTCAGTTTTTTCAAACTGCATATATAAGCGTTTATTTCGTCACAAAACACAAAAACAATCAAATGCCATTGTTTCTTTGTCAATCTGCCTAAAAGCAGAGGTGGGCATTCCGCAATTTGAAGCGCAAAGCGCAAGTTGCGCAACTTCCGCACGTGCGGAAGTTGCGAAGCGCTTTAACAAATTATTTTTAGCCATTGCGCAAGTTGCGCTGCGTTTCAAGGAAAATAAATCCTTCTTGCGCTTTATTGCGTTGCGAACTGAAAAAATATATAATAGTGTGCGCATTATTGCGCTGCGAACTGAAAAGAATCTGGTTGCTTGCGCTTTGTTACGTTGCGCACTGTCGGAACAAATACTGCGTTGCGCTTTGTCGGATTAATTAAAGCGCAATGTGCTGGAGTAAGCAGTTTTTTGTAACTGTTTTTAATAGAATAGCAGTTTGTTTCTTGATGCGTACAATAGGCCTATTGGTCAATTTATTGTAGCAAAAATTTTCAGCTCATCAGAAATGTGGTACACTAAAGTCTTTTGCTTTTTTCAGAAAATCATTGCAAGTGCTTAGAGATCATTGAGTGTTGAATAAATCGTATTTACTTGTTGTTGTGGAGAACTTCGCCGCATATGCAAATTATGATTTACCGCGATGAGGTGCTTTTAACGGCACGCGACAATGCAACGTGGCGCAGTGGTTTGGAGCATCGTTTTTACGACGACCATGATCGCAAGGTTGAAGGTTCAACTCCCAACTTAGTCTCGTTGTTGCGTCCATGGATAAGATGCTTCACGTTGATTATCTCTGCTTGATGAAATCTGGCAAGCGGCAAATTAAATAAGACAGAAGCAAAATTCAACCGGAAAACTCGGAAACAAAGGCAACTCCTAAGCGAGTCTGGATTCGTCCTAAGCAGCGCCTCCTTTGCTTTCTCGTGATAAGAGGATGAAGATGAAGAAAGCAATCATCAGCAACGCATCTTTTTTCGCTTCTTATTTAATTTTCCTGTTCATTGACCACGCAAAATCCTGTTACAGTCACTTGCATTAAAATCGTTGTCGCGTTGTAGACAACTGCGTGCTGTTAAAAGCTCAAGAAAAAATTGCATTGCTTATACATCTACTCGTTGCGCTTTATTAAATTTTTCGTTGCGAAAGTTGCGTTGCGCTTTTTCTTTTGTATAAACCTCGTTGCGGAAGTTGCGTTGCGCTTTAATGCAAAAAAAATTATTGATTGCGGAAGTTGCGTTGCGCTTTAATGCGAAAAAACAATTGATTGCGAAAGTTGCGTTGCGCTTCAGTCAATTTAAAAATTAGGTTGCGCTAGTTGCGTTGCGTTTCATGACTTAACAGAACTTTTGCGCTTTGTTGCGCTGCGCTTCAATCAATTTAAAAAAAATGCCCACCTCTGCCTAAAAGCATTTAATCGAACCAGATATAAGCAGGGCTGCCATCTCGGACTTGAACCGGAACGCGATGGTTTTTGCCGAGCTCGAACTTGAAATGGAAAAAAAAAACCTTGAACTCGAAAAAAGCTGATTGCGTTTCGAACTTATCTTAAACTTGACAAAAATTGCTTGAACTTAGCATAAACTTAGTAAAAACTACTAAACTTGAACTTGAACTCGCAAATTTTAAAATCAAGAACTCGAACTTGGACTTAGCTTGCAAAGTATTCGTGAACTCGAGCTAATTTCCTTGAACTTGATTATAAACGCGAGTTCGCCGCCCTGGTTAGGATGATGATTGCTTCATTTTTTTTCCTCCTGTCACGAGAAAGCGACGGAGGTGCTTTACGTTGACCGAATCCAGATTTGCTTAGGAGTTGTTTTAGTTGCCCAGGTTTTCGGTTGAGTTTTGCTTCTGACTTCTTTAATTTGCTGCTCGTTAGATTCCACCAAGCAGAGATAATTGTTGCGTAGTGCATTATCCAAGGACGCAACAACGAGGCTTGGGTGGTAGTTGAACCATCAACTCTACGATCATGGTCGTCGTGAAACGACGCTCCAACCACCACGCCACGCTGCCGGCATACTCTCTCATTTTTAAAGCAACAGTAGACTTGTGTCAAATGAGAACATTTACTTCAGGAATCTTTGAATCGTTTAATGACGAATTTGCGTTCGACTCAACCTCATTTTGTTCGTTGCATCATCCCAAACGAGATGAAGAAGCCAGGTCACCTCGATAGCGCCCTCACACTCCATCAACTCCGTTGCAATGGAGTTCTGGAAGGAATACGGATTTGTAGGAAAGGGTTTCCCAGCAGAATCGTTTATGCGGAGTTCAAGCAAAGGTTTGTCAATTCCAGCTTTCTCAGTTACCACAGACGTAGCATAGACGGATTGAGGGGGCTCGCCCTCTGAAATTTTAGTTATGCATTAGTACTTGTTTTTTTTTTTAACTCTTCTTCTCCTACCTGCTTGCCGTATTGTTGACGGTTTTGTAGCCTCTTCCCTTTTCTTGTGCCGTTGTTATATTTCCATCATTTTATCGTGTTCGTTATCGTGTTGATGGTGTGGAAATAAAAGAAGTGCTACTACTGCATTAAGAATTTTTTGAAATTTAACCCACCTCATAAAAACCTGAAGCAGCCTGCTTATTTATGGACTAACTAAGCGGTTTCGTATTAACTCGGAATCTCATCATAGATATCGCATTCTGAATCCTTCAGCGATTCCCGAAGGACAATTCGTTGACAGCAAAAAAGCAACGGAGAAGTTGATTGCCACTCTGGAACTGGACCCAGCTCAATATCGCTTCGGACATACAAAAGTAATGTGATTGGAGAGATCTCATTAAAGTGCCTTCTCTAAGATTGATCAATTTAGTTTCGAAAGTGGTGTTTATTCTTGAAGTTTATTGCGCCAGTTGATAAATAATGGTTAAATTAGATCTCTCAGGTGTTTCCTAGTGCTGAGAAACGAACGAAGTGCTGATCTATTAATGATACAACTGCTGAGAAACCGCTGCAGTTTTATTATTTTTGTACTGTCAAGTTCAAAGTTGAGGGTGATTCAGGAAACCAACCAAAGTATTGTTAATGTTTAAATTGGTAGGCTTAATTTAATCTCGCTGTATCAAAATCAAATCTTCATTATACTCGCTATGTTATGTCGAAGCGTGACAAGCGGCGGGATTCGTCTACGCGGCATAGCGCCTCGACAACACAGCTCCGACGAAACATCGCTGCAGTGGCGAGTCGTTGGCGACGCTGTGTCCGATTCTACCGACCCGGGGTTCGAACCCCAGACTTCCCGCAGCGACAGCAATGTTTTTACTACTGTGAGCTATCTGGCCGGTTATTGCACATTTACAGTAACAATCATTTTTAAAATTAGGAATACTGTCTTACTGTATTGTCTCGGAAATAGTCAAATTTCTAGAAACTTAATTTTAAATCTTAAACAGAACTTCGGTCCAGTAAGTTATGTTAAACACTGTCCCAAGTTTACTGTGTTAGTTTTTTAATTTCAAAGTTGCCATTTTTTTTCTAGGTTTTCTTCAAAGCTGGAATGCTGGGTATGTTGGAAGATATGAGAGATGAAAGATTGACAATCATCTTCAAGAGGATTCAAGCCAGAGCTAGAGGAAAACAGATGAGAGTGGAGTTCCAAAAAATGCTCGAAAGAAAGTTAGTAAAACGCTGTTGTTCTGATCTGAGTTCTATACATATGGGACAAGAACAGCCTAAAGAGGAAAAACAAACCACCGCAATTCTTAGATACTGGACGTTTCGACAACATAGATTCAGCTGTCATCATCAGCAATGTAAGCAAGGCAGTACAAAACCCTAGCTGAATCTATGTTGTCGAAACGTCCAGTTTTTTAGAATTAGGCCTATTGCGGCTTTATTTTTCATCTTTGCACTATTGTGTTTTGATAATTTTAATTCTTTATTTTCACCGTTAAATATTCCAGTTAAGCTGTTTGAGAAAGGGAAGAAGGCTTGTGTTAAATTGATAATGTTACCAGATTTTGGATCAATGTAGTCTTTCAGGGGAGCTTTATCTTTGCTCTTCATTTTTTTCTTCAACTTGGCTAAACCTTTGACTGTATGTCTAACTGAGTTTACCTGTCCTTAGAAAAGTTGATGAATTTGATATTGAATTTTAGGATTCTGATAATCTAAATCGCTTTTAGACAATATTTTCAAAGTAAACTATGTTTCTAATTCTCAACTTCCTAGTCAATGACATGGCCTTGCGTTACCGCAGGTTACAGATACTACATACCGGGTTCGATTCACGGCTGTAGCCGATCACATTTGACATATATACCGGTCGGCTGACAGTCTCCCTCAATCACAGTATAATTTGAAATAATCTTTTTTTATAGACAAGCTTGCTCATTAATTCAAACCAACATTCGAGCTTATCTTTCCGTGAGGAATTGGGAATGGATGCGGTTAATGTTTAAGATTAAACCGCTTCTGAAGACCGCTGAAACCGCTAAAGAAATGGAGGCTATTGAAAAAGAACTAACAGAAGCAAAAGAAGCTTACGAAAAAGAAAAGAAACGTCGCCAAGAACTAGAGGACAGCCAAGTAACACTTATACAAGAAAAGAATGATCTTGTTCTCCAGCTAAGCGCTGTAAGTCTTCTTTAGCAGTTTGCGTAGAAAAGAACTTTAGATAAAGATCTGTACCATAATCCATCAAACTCCTAATAACCAATGCCGGCTTGTTCTCCATACTTTCCCTCTGATGCTAAACGCCCAGCAAGGAAGCTGTGAATACCAATTTTAAAATCACTGGTTCGACCCAACTCGGAATTAAACCCGAGTCTACTGCTCCAGAGGCGGACGTTTTTACCTTTCGGCTATCTGAGCTGTTGAATATTTGATGTGCTCTAAACTTCGGATGATGGAGCTTTTTGCTTGATTATGCAAGCAATTATTGATGCTTCTTTGATGCATGTGGTCAATAAAAATTGACATTCCTGTTTCTAATCATAGGAGCAGGAAGTTCTTCAGGATGCAGAGGACAGATGTGATCAACTCATCAAATCCAAAGTTGAAATGGAATCAAAAGTCAAAGGTAATGCTAAGCCATACAAGAAGTCGATTAAGCCGGATTCAAAAGTCAGGTTTCCATGCATTTCTTTGACTTTGGGTTGCCATTCCGCCATAACCTTTCCCAAAGGCATGACAAAGCATTTGTAAGCTTGTCTCGCCTGATGGCACCTTACTAAATGTCAGCGATATGATCTAGCGGTACCGCCCGTAGGTTACAAGTCCTACGTGACGGGTTCGATTGACAGCTGGAATCGATCACGCTTACATAAACCGGGTTGCTGCTTACTCGAAGAGCGCACGCTCTCTTAGAAGTCTCCCTTAATTATTGTTGAATTTTTATCTCAAAATAAATTGAAAATCGCCTTAGTTATTTTAATGATGGACGTCAAGCAAGGAAGCTATGAATAAATATTTAGTCTGATTCGTCATCAAACCCCAAGCTTGCCGCTGCAGATACAGCCCCTATATCACCTCAGCCTCGTAATTCATTCAGATAAACTCTTTGTTGAAAAGCTTGGCAGTTCTGAGAAAGAAAATCGTCTTTTTTTGGTGCACACTAAATACGGGACGAAAATAGCTTAATGAGAAAAATAAAGTCACATTAGATGAGAAATTTGCAAGGGACAAATTAATGTTTCGACTATAACAAAAGTCTCGTCAGCCTTGCTACGCACGGCCAATCCAGGCTAAACTCATTCCAGACTGTAAAGACTCTTTTTTTTGCATTGCTTTACCTGGACATCTCGACTTCATCTCTTTTCTAGGTTGTAGAAAAGAGATGAAGTCGACATTAATTTTTGTAACTAGACGTTTTGACGACACAGATTCAGCTGTCATCATCAGCAGTTAGTTTTATCCTGTCTTGCATTCTCTGCTGATGATGACATCTGTATCTATGTTGTCGAAACGTACAATTGCTAGAAGTATTGAACAGAAAATTGGACAGATTGAAAAAGACTGCGGAGTGAGCTTGCGCTCTTCTAGTCAGCAGCCGCCTAGCTCATATGTCGAACGCGATCAGCTCCAGCTGTGAATCAAACCCGTCACGATGGGTTTGTCACCTGCGCACTGTACCGCTAGGCCATGTCGCTACTATAAATCTCTGTCTTTTATCTTACAGACCTGGAGGAGCGGCTGGAAGACGAAGAAGAAGCCAATAACGATTTGCTTTCCAAGAAACGCAAAATGGAGGACGAATGCTCTGAATTGAAGAAGGACATTGATGATCTGGAACTCACTCTTGCAAGAGTAGAGAAAGAAAAACATGCAACTGAAAACAAGGTAAGGTAAAAAGATTGGTCATGGCAGAAAAAATCACCGTAAGTATGAGATGAAAGTAGCTTCAGGAAAAATAAAATCACATTCTTCATGCCTTGTAAATAAATTCTCGTATTGTAACTAAAGCACTGTACATAGTACACCAAAACGTGATTGACAATTGCCTTTTTGTACCTCCTTGATTGCCATTATGTTCATTACATACTTTTCTAAACCCTCTTATCTTTGGGGGGTCGCGGGGCAGCTGCTCGAGTTGGAGCCTTCAAGCATACCGACCCTACGCGGCGAAGGGTAGATGCTCTGGTGGAATGCCAAGGCGGAATCAACTAAGATCTTCAACGTAACCTTGCCATAGAGTTCTGGGCGAGATTACGTTGAAGAGCAAGCTCGTTCACTTCGTTAAAATTTCGTTAATAAATTGAACTGATTCGAAAAGGCCTTTTGAATTTGCGAAATCTTGAAGAAAAATTTATTTCAATATTTAGAATTCAAATCGGTGTTTTTAGGTTAAAAACGTGACAGAGGAATTATCCAATACTGAAGAAATATTGGATAAAACTAATAAAGAGAAGAAGGCTCTGCAGGAAGCTCATCAACAGACTTTAGATGATCTTCAAAGTGAAGAAGATAAAGTGAATAGTCTGAGCAAGCAGAAAAGTAAATTGGAGCAGCAAGTGGATGATGTAAGATAATTAATGATTTGACTGTTACACGAAATAAATAATTTCTGAGCGGGGGTGAACCCTGAAATTGAGAGGCAGAAAAGACTTACCACAAAAAGGCGCAAAAACAACTCAGGTGGCCGAGTGGTGAGAGCGTCTGCCTCCGGAGCTGTAGACTCAGGTTTCATTCCCAGTCGGGTCAAATTTAAAATTGGTATTCATAGCTTTCCTTCTTGATGCTCAGTATGAAAGAGACAGTGTGGAAAACAAGCCGGCAAGTTTACTTGTTGTTCCGTTCAGAAAAGCTCTCAGCGGGATTCCCCCATCTTGGAGTAGTGAGCGCATGGCCGGCAACTTCTAAGCAAGTTCGTTATAGCGCTTTGATCGTTTTCTTGCGACAGGAGGATAAACATGCAACTAAATACAATACAAAATATAAAAAAATAACGTCTTTTAACGTGTGTTATAGCCACAGCATACGCTTCTGCAATTGAGATTATTTTCTAACTGTTGAAACAAAAATTCAACAGCGCCTTGAGAGAAACAGCAAAATGAGATTTTGCTTTTTGAGTAAACCGCCACTTGAAATATGCGTCGAATGCAATCGGCTCCAGTCGTAAATCGAACTCATTATGAAGGATTTCCAATCCACTTGTGGTGCTATACAAAGAGCTCAGTGGTAACCGCCAGAAAAGTGAACCAAAAGCTGTTTTCAGTAAAAAATATGCAGGAAGAGTAATTAAAAACATTTTTTTTTTCAATAATTCTAGCTGCATGTTCATCTACTGAAACTAATAAGAAGTTCCAAGCATTATATTCGGCTCCAAATAGCTATTTTATCATATTTTTTGGGGCAGTTGGAAGCATCTCTGGAGCATGAGAAAAAAATCCGTATGGATTTGGAGCGAACCAAGCGGAAACAAGAAGGAGATTTAAGGTTATCACAGGACACAATCATGGATCTGGAGAACGATCGGCAACGATTGGAAGAAAAGTTAAAAAAGAAAGAGTTCGAGTACAATCAACTTTCTACGAAGCTTGAAGATGAACAATCACTTGTGTCCCAACTTCAGAGAAAAATAAAAGAGCTCCAGGTACAAAAATTTAATTTAATCACAAATATCACTGCCACGAAACAACTAAACAACTTGGGCGGATGCTTTGGCTCACTTCTGGTGACATTGTCATCGCTATAAGCATATGCTGAGCTGGGCCTTATGCCGTGGTGCTAAAGAAGGAAAATGAGGCAGACTGGAGAGCACCAGTTTAGCTGCGTATCAAAGAGGTGGAGTCAACACTACATTTTGAAAATTACATGTTAATATCTGGATTATTAAACTCCTTATAATT
This sequence comes from Trididemnum miniatum, assembly GCA_964006365.1. Lineage (NCBI taxonomy): Eukaryota > Metazoa > Chordata > Ascidiacea > Aplousobranchia > Didemnidae > Trididemnum > Trididemnum miniatum. The sequence continues at coordinate 2,991,892 of OZ023243.1, read as the reverse complement.
TTTAGTTAAAGTTTATTTACTTATCGTTTGATGCTGAGCATCAGGCTATGAACTTACCCTGTCCACATGTCCCGTTTAAGCGGTTTCGAAGATTCGCGGGCTTTCTGCATCACAATTAATATCATAATTGATGAAAGTGATTATGACATCAAAAATTTAATGGTGATGCAGAAGCCCCACGGGCCTCTGACACCACTTAACTAGACTTGTGGATAGGGCACATGTAAACCATTTATTTTCAACCACTGTTTTTTTGTAAGAGTAACTAATTCGGGTTCCAAGAATCGTAATCAGGTTTCTATAGTCAAGATAAATTATGGTTGCAAATGTTTTTTTTGGGGGGGTCCCAATAGATTTGTTTTCGGCGCTTGACTTTTTGCTTGAAATAAAATGGTGTTTAAAAAATACTTCCTACAACTTTGCTACGAACTAAACTTAAAATTACGAAACGTAGTGGTATTGTTTTTATTTTCTGCACCGCCAACGCGATAAAGAATACAATAAGATGAAAAAAATTTTATATAACAAAGGCACCTGTACAACAAAAGGAAGAGGCGACAAAACGATTAACGTTATGGCATGTCGGTAGAAAAAGAGGAATTAAAAAAAAGAGTGGATATGCTCGCAACTTAAACAGCAAACTTATTAAAAAACTGCCAATTTCGTTAAATATCTACATTGTTTCAGGCTCGCATTGAAGAACTGGAGGAAGAGCTTGATTCCGAGCGTGCAATGAGAGCCAAGGTTGAAAAACAGCGAACCGATATGTCTCGGGAGCTGGAGGAGCTTAGTGAAAGATTAGAAGAATCTGGAGGCGCCACCATAGCCCAGGTAGTTTTTTAATGGTATTTCGGCTGACATAGTGGTTAAAGACATCGCAAACGGCACGGGAGGTCTAGGGTTCGATTCCCGACCGTCAAATCGGACACAGTGTTGGCAACGGCTCTTCGGAGCTGTGTTTCCCTGGCGCTTAACCGCGAAGATGGCCCAGCCACTCGTTAACAAGTTTCAGCGTAATACCGCGAGTATAATGAAGATTTGATTTGAGTTTTGCTTTGACGAAAATTGCATTTATGATGCTTTAAATAATTCACTGCCACTGACTCACCATCACTGCTGCGTTCTACGTTCATAACTGTGTTGCCTAAACCGTTGAGTTGTGGAGACAGGCACTGTAAACTCATAACACCCTATTGCATAAGTGTATAAATGAACGAAGAGATCGCTTAATGTCTTGTGAAGACTTGGTGTGTAACTAATACCCTAGCTTACGTAACGTTCTTTAACGAGGTATCTCAAAAATCAAATCAGTTCTTCATTATACTCGCGGTATTACGCCGAAGCGTGCAATGAGGGCGGGGCCCATCTCCGCGGCTTAGCGCCTGGACAACACAACTCTGAAGAAACGTCGCAGTGGTGGCGAGCCGTTGGCGATACTTTGTCCAACTTGACCGGCCCGGGGATCGAACCCAAGAATTCTTGCACCAATCGCAACATCTAACTGCTAAGCCAACTGGTCGGTAACGTGGAGTTTTACTTTGTAAAAAAAACTGTAACATAAATTACTTTGTAAGGATCTTTAATTGCAACCAAATGTTTGTTTTTTTAGATTGAGTTAAATAAAAAGAGAGAAGCTGAGTTCAGCAAACTCAGGCGGGAACTTGAGGAAGCTAATCTCGGTCATGAGGCTATGATTTCTACGATGAGGAAGAAAAATGCGGACACAATGGCGGAGTTATCTGAACAAGTACTGAGTTGAACGGATTTTTTACTTTGCAACATATTAGTAATTGATAAAAATTCTGGTAAAGTAACATATTGTCTTTGTTTTATTATGGCCAGATTTCTGTTGTAGTTTAATCATTTTTTAAAGATTTTAGAAGTTATTATTTTAGCAACTAAAATCTACACATTGAAAACAAAAAAATGTATGTTCTTCGTAGAGCTACGTACACACTATTGTTGTAAGTTTTTCGTTAAACTGGACCACCAAGGCGAATAGACTACATGGCTCTATTGGAAATTTTTCCTACTCTTTCGCAAAAGAGCTTCTTTAGGAGGAAATAATTTAAGGGACAAAACAAGCCGGCAAGTTTTTTTTTGTGCCGTTGGGAAAGGCACTTAGCGGAATTCCCCCATCTTAGAGTGGTAGACAGGTGGCGGGCAGCTCTTAAGCGAGCTCGTTACAACGCTTTGATCGCTTTCACGTGATAATTAAGCTAAATACAAGAAAATGCAATTGTATATGTTTGTTGCTTGCTAATCGATAAGTTATACTGATCTTAAAACACAAAACAATCAATTTTTTTAGGTTGACAATTTACAACGTGTGAAGCAGAAGCTGGAAAAGGAGAAAAATGAGATGAAAATGGAAATTGATGATCTCGCTAGTAACGTGGAAGTGGTAACCAAGCACAAGGTGGGGAGACTGCGATTCAAGATTTAAAGAATAATTTTGGAAGAAAGGTCTCGTCAGCCTTGCTATGCGCGGCCAATCCAGACTAGACTCATTCCAGGCTGTAACAACTCTTTAGTACATTTCTTATCCTAAGCATCTCAACTTCATTTCCTTTCTTGGTTGTGAGATTAAGCGCAAGCGATGTAACGAAAATTCCTTACGGTCTGGAATGAGTCTAGCCTGAATTGGTTGAGCGTAGCGAGGTTGGCGAAGGTTTTGTTATAGTCGAAGGATTAAGTTATCTTCTGTAATTTTCGAGGAGCTTTTGATTAGCGTCAAGCAAGGTACAGTGGCATAGCCAGCCCAAAACTTCGGGGGGGCAAAACTTCATAGGCTTGTTCAGTGGCACCCCTAGGATTCGGCAAAGGGGACACAACCGGGGTCTTGGGGCGAAGCCCCCAACCGCTGGAGGCAGAGCCCCCAACCCCCGTGGATTTTCTGGGTTTTAACAAGAAAACCACTCATTTTAGCGTAGTTTTTTGTCGAAATAGAACACACGGGTACCTCAGAGTGGTCTTACTCCACCCCTGCTTGCGTTGTTAGTAGACTTTGACTTACATTATAGCATTTGTATCTTTGTTTGTAGGCTAGTGGTAACCGAAAATATTTCGGGGGGGGGGGCAATTGCCCCTTTGCCCCCCCCGAAATGGTTTATTGGTGGTTTATTGATATCTTTTTTCATATCCAGTGAATTTAGTTTTGGATTTTAGATTCTTTTTGTAAAGCATTTTTCACGTATTTGTACGGTACACGTTTCGCTTTTTTGATTCACATGTGCTTGAAATTTTATTTCAACATCTTCAGAGTTGTAGCGATCCCAAGTAATACACAATCACCCTGTCCGCCTGCCTGCACCAGAGCTGTCTACATGTCTAGTTTAAGTGGTTCCCAAAGCCATGGCCTTTCTGCATCACGAACAGTTTTTTGATGTCATAATTAAAAGAGATTATGACATCGAAAATTTAGTTGTAATGCAGAAAGCGCTAGTGCAATTCAAGTGGTTTTAATTACCTTTGTTTTCTATTTACTGGAGGGTTCTCTTCTCCTCAAATGTCTAGTCTCATAAACTAGAATCTTGTTTATAATGATTTCTGTTAAACGAAATTAGGCGTAAGTGGTTCCCGCAAGTCAAAATGTAGGAGATCTGCAGTTGATTTAGCACATCCATTTTTATTCTACCATTGTTGTGATTGCACTCTTTACTTTCTTTACAGCTGAATTTTGAAAAAATGAGTCGCAATTTGGAAGATCAATTGTCGGAAGCGAAAAGCAAAAATGATCAAATGCAAAGAGATTTAAACGAAATCAACGCCAAGTTTGCGAGAACTTCAAGCGAAAAGGTAAACTGAAACATTAAATTTTCAAATACCATAGTCGGTTGAATATGTGCTGCACATCAAAAAATAGAAATCGAATTATTATACTCGCGATATTACGCCGAAGTATATAACGAGTAGCGGGGCTTATCTCTGCGCCTTCGAAGACAGCACATCATCGAAGGAATTATGTGTGAATAGAGGATGATCGCTTTCTCGTGATTAAAGGATAAATAATGCAAGCAAATATTGAAAAATAGTATAATGCAGCTTAAGCCGAAATAATCTATAAGTCGCATAACCATTTTTGTTTGAATTCAGGGAGAGCTTAGCAGAGTTCTTGAAGAAAAAGAATCGTTGATGAACCAGTACACCAGAACAAGAAATTCTCTGCAACAACAACTTGAAGAGCTCAAGCGACAACTGGATGAGGAAGCTAAAGTAAACGCAAAGTTTTTGCTTTATTTCAATGCTAATCAAACCTTTGCTACAGCGGTAGTTGCTATCAAATTTAACCTACCGTAGGCCCACGTTCAAATTTTACCAATCTCCTGCGTTTTCTCCTTATACCAGTAGGCAGTATGTTGTTGTTTTTGACAAAGTCGTTTGACCTAAAATGATGTAACGGTTTGCAATAAATATTGGCCGAAAATAGTTTAAGAAAGAAAAGTTAATCCACAGTAATTCTTACAACTGGACCTTTTGACAACATAGACTCAGCTGTCTTCATCAGCTGTGTAAACTTTTAGTTTTGTACTGTTTTGCTTACGCTGCAGCTGATGATGACAGCTGAATCTTTGTTGTCGAAACGTCCAGCTGTAAGAATTACTGTGGCGTTATTTTTTCGCCTCATCACCACAATTTGCCATTATTTCTGTCATGTAAAATTTTTTACTAAGCAAATTCCATTCAGTAGCTTACGCAGGTAGGGGACTATGCGCTCGCCATCCATCAGCTTTCCTACGAAACACTTTAACAGCCGGTATCATTGAAATATTCGGTAAAAACTATGCCTTAAAGTGGGAAAGTATCTTCTTCGAACCCCCTCAAAACATTACTGAGCGCCTGGTAGCAATGGCATCTCTTGTTTTGAGTTATATTTTGACTGCGTTTAATTTATTGTCTCGCAGTTCAATCATCGATGTTCTGTAAGTAAGTTCTTGTTTTAAATTTTTCATTTTTAGAGAAAATTTTTGGCACTAAATCAGTTGTTTTTAGGCGAAGAGCGCGCTTGCCCACGCAGTCCAAGGTTTGCGACACGACAATGATCTTTTGAGAGAACAATATGAGGAGGAACAGGAAGGGAAAGCCGAATTACAGCGCGCTCTATCGAAAGCAAACGCTGAAGTGGCGCAGTGGAGGACCAAGTATGAAACCGATGCCATCCAAAGAACAGAAGAATTGGAGGAAGCAAAGTAAGATTACCACTCCAGAGATGCTCAATTGCTCATTTACATTAACTTTACCAGTTGGCGAAGTGGTTAAAAACATCGCTCTCGACGAAGGAAGTTCTGGGTTCGATTCCCGGGCCTGTCAAACCGAACATAGTGCCGCCAACGGTTTCGCACCACTGTTGCGACGTTTCTTAGGAGCTGTGTTGCCCAGGTGCTAAGCGGAGGAGTTCGTCCCTGCCACTCGTAACACGCTTCGGTGTAATACCGCGAGTATAATAAAGATCTGATTATATTTTTTGACATCGTAGGCCTACTTTCAGCCCTATTGTAATTTTTACTATTTTAACTTTTTACTGATGCCAAAACCAAATTTTTAGGAAAAAATTGGCAACTCGATTACAAGAAGCTGAGGAAGCGGTGGAAGGCGCTCAAGCAAAAGCATCCAGTTTGGAGAAGACCAAGATGCGTCTGCAGGGAGAGCTGGAAGATGCAAACATTGAACTAGAACGTTCTAATGCTGCAGCTGCCGCTCTTGACAAAAAACAAAGAAACTTTGATAAAGTAAGTTGGATTTTGAGTTTGCACTTAAGTAAGCTCACTCTGTCTGAGGCGGTACCCGCTCAACGCGTAGTACAGGGGTAAATCCTGAAACTTTTGGGGGGATGAGGTAAGAATAAAAAAAATGGATATCTTGCTCGTATGATAAATAATCGATAACTGAAGGATGATAAATAATAAACTGAGGGGATTTTTGAATTTTATTGAACTAAAAATTCAACTGTAATTAAGGGAGACTGCGAAGTGAGCTTGCGCTCTTGGAGTCAGCAGCCACTCGGTGTATATGTCACAAGCGATCGGCTCCAGCCGTGAATCGAACTCGTCACGCAGGATCTGCGACCTGCGCACGGTACCGCAAGGTTATGTCGCTGACAAATATCCAAGCACTAATGTATTATTGTGTATAACTGACAATCCAGGGTGGCTGCAAATCTCTAAGCCCCTCTATTTGGATTTACTAATGTAGAAAAAGCTGCATAATATTTAGTACATCTTTGCCCAGGGTCCATTTTTCCAGTTCTAGTAGTTCAATAGGCCCACGGGCTATTAGCATCACAACTAACTTTTGATGTCAAATCACTTGTTTTAATTATGTCTATGCTGCCTCTGACACAAAATATGATAGAGAAAGACCGTAGACTTTTGGAGCCACTTAATCTGGACATATGGGTTTGGTAAATCTTATAACTTGTCCTTGGGTGTTGCAGTTAGTTAATCTTCATTGATTTTTTAGGTTTTGTCTGAGTTTAAAGAGAAGCAAGAAGAGATGCAAGTTGATCTGGAGCAATCTCAAAAAGAATCTCGTTCCATCTCAACTGAGTTGTTCAAGACCAAAAACGCGTATGAAGAAGCTCTGGATGCCCTGGAGACAATTAAGAGGGAAAACAAAAACTTGCAAGGTATCAGCAACATAGTCCTGGAAGCGCTTAAATCCTAAACTTGCAGAAGGGTTTTGGAACTCTACTTTAGTACAAAGATTATCGCCAGTATATTAGTAATCATTTTGCAAACGTTTCGGTAAAAACTTATTCCATCATCAGAGTAAAACTACATTCTAGCGTAGCCTAGTGGACAGATTTTTCTCTCACTACACGATGAGATCCTTGTTACCTACCGGTAATCGATAAAGTTGTAACTAAAGTCTAGCGGCCACATACAGCCTATTTGTCGACCTGTTTAATTGTTCAGAAATATTGAAGGCATCAGTTTTCTTCATACAGTGAATTATAACAGAATAAACTTTGAAATGCAGTAAAGTAATGTGGGACTAAAATAGTACCGTATAAGGATGTAACAAAAAACTACAGTACAACATAGATTCAGCAGCTGTTATCATCAGCAGTGTTAGGAAGGCAGTACTGTTGTCCTTGAGTTCAATTCTCAAGGACGCAAACTTGGCACTCAAGATTGTTACGAACCTCTGATAAATTTTAAACAGCAAAATAGGCGCTACTGGTTATACGCATCAGCTTCTTTAAGCTCGAGGTTTTGATTTTTAGAGGAAATTTCTGACATTACTGATCAACTCGGCGAGGGAGGGAAAAGTATTCATGAACTGGAGAAAGCTAAGCGTGCGCTTGAACATGAACGAACTGAAATACAAGTAAGTCGGGATGAGCTTTCTGCTGCACGGTCTGAAGTGGACAGGCTCATTGATCAAATCGAAAATCAAATCTTCATGATACTCGCGATATTATGCCGAAGCGTGTAGCGAGTGGCGAGCCCATCACTGCGACTTACTGCCTGGGCAACAAAGCTCCGAAGAAACGTCGCAGCGGTGGCGAACCGTTGGCGACTGTGTCCTATTTGACCGGCCAGGGGATGGAACCCCGGAATGTTGCACCAATAGCGATATCCTTACCCACTTCGTTAACTTGGCCTGGTTTTCAGGCAGCTCTGGAAGAAGCGGAAGGAGCGATTGAAAACGAAGAAAGTAAAGTTCTTCGTCTGCAAATTGAAATCGCGCAAATCAAACAGGACTTTGAAAGACGATTAAACGAAAAAGAAGAAGAAATTGATAACGCCAGGTAGTTGAAGAATTTCAATAATTGAATTAAACTTGAATCTAACCCACGAAGATCTTTGGCTAAATCAAATGCAATCAGAAAATTTGATTACGAGTGGGATTCGAACCCACACTCGCATTGATCAGTGACTTGTCACCAGCCCAATGGTTGCGCGAGTCTTTACCGAAGACACGGTTTTGACCACTCGGCTGGCGTTTGATTTAGCCTGAGATCTTAGTGGGTTAGATTCAAGTTCAATTCATTGATTAAAATCCTTTATATTAATTTATAAGCTTGAATCACTGTCTTAGCCTAATAGCTAGACTAGATAGACTTCGGTAAAGCCTTCATTGCTTAACCTCATCGTCAGGTAGTTGTTAGATTTCATTGCCTAGCGCAGCAAATTTTCATTTTTTGTCTACTGCAAGAAAGAGGGACGCCATGGTTGTTACTGGCTATAACTAACATTCCGCAAATTTTTGAATTGTTAAAAATTTATTATGCTGTAGTTTCCTGAAAGATGGTTATTTGTTTATAATTGTAGCGCTGAAGAGCAAACATAAACAAATACTGAATTAGATGAGAAATTTGCATTTATTTTATTTGTTTTTACCATAACGCACAAGAAAGCACAGGTAGGAAACAGCGAAAAGACCATCATTCGGTCATCTAGGTCAACTGCACCTTTTTGCCATATCTTATTCTGACGTTAATTAGTAAAAAGTAAACGCAAATACACGCACATACGTAATAATAATAAGGGGTTGAGCATGTTGTCAGTGAAGGCATAACTTTACGACAATCAGAAAGGGGGGTTTAGTTTGAGATTCAAAGCTAATATACAGTAGTGTTTAAAAAATAGGGTAAAAAAATAATAGCTAAAAAAGCAACATCCTACAATACTTCAGAAAACACAAGTTACAACTTCAGAAAACACAAATTACAACTTCAGAAAACATAAATTACAACTTCAGAAAACAATATGTACACAAAGCACAAAAAACAAAAACTTTGATTTTGGAGAAGGTAAAAATGCATTTAAAGGGATACAGATATCAACTGTTTAGTTATAATATCAATTTAGATGGTGACATTTGTATAAAATTGATAATCTGCTGAAGGCAAGATGAAATATTGTGGAGAAGGTAATTTCATACATATTTGGAGACGGCAGAAGATTTAACGTGTTTTTTAAAAGAAGAAAAGGAGCAGTGCTTAATTTCTTCGGGAATGTTTTTCCATATTTTCAGGCCAATGTATTGAAGAGATTTTTTGCCAGTTTCCGAAGCAATAAAAGGTTGAAAAAATTCAGACGTTCCTTTTTGTCTAGTGTTATAATGATGTATTACATCAAGTTTTGTGAAATAATTGTTGAAAGAGGGTGTTAACAGACGGTTATTGTATTTAAACATAAATTTAGCGAACTCTATATTAATCATGTCAGTCAGCATAAGTGTATTAAATTTAGAGTAAAGAAAGTTAATCGGCTTTTCTTTCGCACAAAAAAGACTTGCTCTTATGAATTTGTTTTGGAGAATTATCAATTTTTGTAAGTGAGAAGAGGCGGCTCTACCCCAGTTTAATAAGCAATATTGAAGATGAGAGTGAAAAAGACCGTAATAGACTAACTTGAGTGAGGATAGGGGAACGTAGTGTCTTAGTTTGTAAACCATACCACAAGCTCTGGAAAGTTTTTTTGATAGTTTATTAATATGTATTTTCCATGACAGACGATCGTCTAAAAATACTCCAAGATACTTGACATAGTCGGATTTTACAATGACATTGCCACTAATACTAACGTTAAATTCGTTTGTGTCAATTTTCTTTTTGTTACCAGAGATAATCATGTAGCAGCTTTTATTGTAATTGATAGTTAATTTGTTGCTGGTAACCCAATTTTCAATTTTATCAATTTCCTCCTTCACTTGTTGCTGAAGTATGTTGAAATCATGATGTGCTAAATGCAAAGTTGTATCATCGGCAAAAAGCGTCGTTTCGAATTTGGACACGTTGGGAAGGTCATTTACGTATAAAAGAAAGAGTAAAGGCCCCAAAACTGAACCCTGAGGAACCCCATATTTAACTGGACGTAGTGAAGATAATTTGCCATTAATTTTTGTACAAATTTGGCGCCCAGAAAGATATGATGATAATAGATTGAACATTTTACCACGAAAACCGTAATGATAAAGTTTTTTAAGCAAAATTTCATGACTTACAGAATCAAACGCTTTTCTCAAGTCGAGAAAAATGGAACATGTTATTAATTTTCCGTTTAAGTTGTTTAATAATTTGTCATAGAAAGTGGTAATAGCTAATTCGGTGGAGTTGTTTTCTGTAAAGCCAAATTGCGAAGGAGTAAGGATGCAGTTTTTAGTAATAAATTTAGTCATTTTGCTTTCAAGAATTTTTTCAAATAATTTAGAAAATACTGATAGCAGAGAGATTGGTCGAAATTCATCTAGTGAAGTTGGAGATATTTTTTTCGGAATAGGAATGACACTAGCTACTTTGAAATCATTTGGAAAGGTTTCTAATTCAATGCATCTATTGAATAATCTAGCAAGAAGTGGAGCTAAAACACACTTGGAAAGCTTTACAAATTTAGGAGAAATTTGGTCAAGGCCAGGAGCAGTGTAGGGTTTTAGTTTGTCTATACAGACATTCACGTCTTCTGATAATACTTCTTCAAGCATAAAAGATTGGACACAAGACGAGTGGTGGATTTTAAAAGAAGCCCCTTTGGAAAAAGGTAGATTTTTGGACATAATTGTACCGATGTTTGCAAAGTATTCGCATAATTTTTCGCGAAATTTAGGGGAGTCCGTTTTAACACGCTCGCCCTCAATCACTATTGAATGTGGCAATTTAGATTTGTTTGAAGAATTTTTAAAGTCAATGATTTCATTAATTGTCGACCATGTTTTTGAAGAACTTTTGCAGTTGCTAAGTAAATTTTGATAGTAATGTTGCTTGGAAACATTTTTAATATGAGTTAATTTGTTCAAATATTTCTTATAGTGCTCTTTTTCAGAATTAGTGGAATTTTTTTTAAAAACCTTTTTAAAAAGATTATTTTTTGTCTTAATCGATGCGAGAATACCAGGGGTTATCCATGGCTTCTTTTGTAGACGTTTTTCTTTTCTAGTCAAAACGGTTAAAGGAGCGTGTTTGTCTAACACAGAATTGAACGTAGAAGTAAAATTTGAGACGCCTTGGCTAATGTTTGATTTGTTTAAATCAGTTATATTAATAGATGAAAGTGCCGAGTCTAAATCAAGAAGATAATCTTCAATTTTGAAATTTTTCATAGAACGTTTAAACATAGTTTTATAGAGGTACGAACATTTAGTGTTTTTAGCAGTAAAAAATGTTGGTAGATGATCGGAAATCTCAAATACGCAAACACCACTTGCGGTATCTTTTTTAAGAATATTTGAATAGATATGGTCAAGCAGGGAAGATTTGCAGTTGTCAGCAAATCTAGTGGGGACATTAATCCTTGAACTGCAACCGATGGAAGTTAAATCATTAACGTAAGATCCTACCGCTGGGTTATCCTTAGCTAGAATATTAATATTAAAGTCACCAGAAACTACATAATTTACTTTCTTGCTTTCTAGATCCTTTAATTGGTTATAGAATTTGGTATGAAATGAAGACAAATCTTGGTTAGGGTGACGGTAAATAACAGCTAGAATAAATGTTGAATTTTTGCATTCAATTTCAAGCCATAAATCTTCGCAATTATCTAAGTTAAGAAATAAGTCATTTCGTAAACAACACTTAATTGCATCATTAATATAGAGACCGACCCCTCCAGCATTAGTTGGGGAGTCATTAGTTGGGGAGTCATTTGCAAGGGACAAATTAATGTTTCGACTATAAACAAAGTCTCGTCAGCCTTGCTACGCACAGCCAATCCAGATTTTCTTGAAAGTTTTATTTCAAATTTTCTACCTTGAGCAGAACGAGTAGAGGCTTAGATTTGGGACGTGTAGTTCTTTTGAAAGTTAGAATTTTTTTTTTTTTAGGAAGGTGGGAGGTTGCTATGCTGCACTGTTGAGACCATAATAAGGTCGAAACGCGTCTGCAGCTGCAAATGAGTGGGTTGCTATGGGGGCTTCTAGTGATGTGGGCTAGTTAGGCTACCGGTAACTTAGTTGTGGGTTAGTGGTTATAGGTTCTTTCATTGGGTATCGTTGTTTGGGGCCAGTCGCCTGCTAAAAATAGGGCACAACCTAGAAAAGAGGTGAAGTCGAGATGTCCAGGTAAAGCAATGCAAAAAAGAGTCTTTACAGTCTGGAATGAGTTTAGCCTGGATTGGCTGTGCGTAGCAAGGCAGACGAGACTTTGGTTATAGTCGAAATACTGAGTTGTTTTTACAGCGTTAGAGCGTGGTTCCACTTGTGACTAGGTCGAAAATTTGATTTTCATGACATCAACAACTCGACGCCTTAAGTACGACTAGTGAGCTACCACCGAAATTGTAGCCTTAGAAATAAGTCCACCAACTTGTGACACTCATAAGCCGATGAAAACACTGCTTTTTGACGATCCGACTTGGTGGTTAAAGATATATCGACACGGGAATTCTTGGATTCGATTCCCGAGCCGCTTAAGTCGGACAAAGTATCGCCAACGGCTTGAAACCGCCGCGATGTTTCTTCGGAGCTGTGTTGCACACGCTCTAAGCCGCGGAGATGGATCCCGCCACTCGCTGCACGATTTGGTGTAATGCCGCGAGTATAATGAGACGTGATTTTTATTTGATTTTTAGGCGATCCGGTCAGCGGGCGATGGAATCTATGCAAGCGACACTAGACGCAGAGGGAAAGTCCCGATCTGAAGCTGTTCGCGTCAAAAAGAAAATGGAAAGTGACATCAATGACCTTGAAATGCAGCTCACACACGCGAATAGACAAGCTCAAGATGCGATAAGACAACTGAAGGACAGCCATGCTGGAAATAAGGTAATCTTGTTCCCCGCTGCAATCCAAAAATCAAATCTTTACTCGCGGTATTACGCCGAAGCGTGTAACGAGTGACGAGGTCATCTCCGCAGCTTCCGGCTGAGTAACACAGCCCTCTAAAGGAATATCGCAGCCGTAGCGAGCCGTTGTTGAACAGATTTGACCGGCCCAGGAATCGAATGCCAGACCTCTCGCCCCGTTAGCGGTGCATTTAACCACTACACCAGCCGACTGATATTCCCCGGCATAATGTGAAAGCAAAATTATGGTGTGCCTAAATCAATGAGCATATGAAGAGATATTATGGCAGGCCATACAAGACTTACAAAATAAACGCTGTAAAACCAATTCTACCTGTTTCACAGTTTGACCGCTCATCAGGTAGACTCATGTTCGAACCCAGGATCTTGTGATTGACGGTAGAAATCTCTACTGCTCGGTCACCTAGCTAACAGCGTTTAAAATGCAATTGAATCAATTTCTTTGTTTTTAAAAAACTTTTGGGAATAGGTGGAACGAATGTCGAAAATAGTGTCATTTTGATTCTGAAGCATTTTAGAAATTAGTAAAACTCTTAAAAAGTGATACGCTCTTACGTTAATTTTATTTTATCTTGAAAAAGCGCGTTTTCCCTGTGAATCAGCCGTCATATAATTAATAATATTGTAAATTTTTTTATTTTTGTTGAAGGAGTTGCAAATTCAATTGGATGACATGACTCGTCACACTGAAGATATAGAAGAGCAGAAATCGGTCATGGAAAGAAGAGCCAATCTGTTACAGGTGCGAGAAGCAGGGAGGCATTAAGGGTTTTGGGGGGTCCATGCTTTTCGGAAGATGCGATTTACGGGTAGATGGGGCTTATCACAGAGGACCCGGGATTAAAGCGCACCCCTTTAATTCAGTCCTGGCCAGAGGCTAGAAATTTTTTAGGGGAGTTGGGGCTTGGAATTAAAAAAGTGCTTATTTTGCCGTTTTGCATGTCCGTAAGTATCAAAGTACTAAAATGTCTGATAAACTTGTTTATCTAAAAATTTGGGGAAGCTTGAGCTCCATTGGGTTATCTCTGGTCCCGGCATTAGGTGCATTATTCTGTATGTGCCGAGCCTCAATATTTATTGTTTTCTTCGAATACGTTTTTCCTGTATAATGGTCGAACTTTTCATCTAATGAGCAAGATTGTATGTGGGAGGGTCCCGGGCCTTAGCTACTGCATACCCTCCCCCCACCCTAACCCGGCCGTGCAAATGAGTATCATGAGTTTATTCTGCGTCGTTTTCAAAACACAGAGTCTGAGCTTCACAAATAGGAAATGAAACGTGTGAAGAAAGTTCAGCACTGATACTCGCAGCTGCTTTGAACTATAACTAATATAATCTTAAGTCCACGGGCGTAACCAACAAAAAATTTATGAGAGGGCCTGGGCCTTATTTAGACAATGAGGGCCCTGTTTTCGTTTGCTCCTAATAAACAATCTCTAAAAAAAGATTTTCACGCGTCAGAAAGGAAAAGGGCTTGTGACGTACAACCTTTCCTAGCTACGGTTTGCGTAAATCGTAGGCCTACTAACGTTATTGATTTCGATTGGTAGTTTTTCTTTTACTCAATCGCCTGGCAGTCACTGTTTCGACTTTGCTAGGTCTCGTCAGAGCTACTAGCTCAGAGTAGTCTGGGTTTTCTTTTAACTACTATTATTTATTTTAAGTTGTTTAAAATCAGTTTGACACTGCCGTGCATGCTGCTGATGATGACAGCTGAATTGGTCTTGTCAAAACGTCCAGTGTTAAGAATTGCTGTTGTTTTATTTTTCCTTTTTAAGCTATTTTAGTTTTTTCTTCATTTTAATTGTAGTCGGAGTTGGAGGAAATCCGGTCCGCTTTGGAGCAGACGGAAAGAGGAAGAAAATTGGCGGAGAGTGAGTTGATGGAGGCTAGTGAGAGATCCAACTTGCTCCATACCCAAAATACGGCGCTGATCAACCAAAAGCGGAAACTGGAAACGGAGCTGCAGCACATGCAGGGGGAGATTGAAGAATCTATACAAGAACAAAGAAATGCAGAAGAAAAAGCAAAGAAGGCGATTGTTGATGTAAGTGTGTGTATGATTGCTTAAGTTTGGCTTTCTAATTTGTAGTTTTTACTTGCATTAGTGTGAAAATAATAGCTTTTTTGTTTCAAGCAAGTTATTATTATCCTTGTCACTCTTTATCCAGTGTTACTACAAGCATTCTTGCCATGTAACTACTTTAAGTAAACATTGGTGATCGTTTTTTTCAAACTTATCATAACATTATAATTGTTTTTACCATTGTAATCTTCATATTTTTTATTTACTGTATTTAATTCTGCTGTTTCCACTGTTATGGTTTTTGTTGAGCGCTTATGAATTATGATCTGAATATCCGTCGAAAAGAGAGTTATAATGTGTTACTATTAGGCCTTATTATTATCAAGCGACTTATTGGGCAAGCGAAGACAATTTGTTTTACGGTTCAGGTGTCAAAGCATTTGTCCAATTAAAATCATTTTTCTGGGATAAATTTCAAACCTCCTTTACTTCTATTACGTTTTAGCTTTCACGGCCTCCACAGGCCTGGGGGGGGGAGTACCATATTTAGATACAAAATATACGGGAAGTTAATTGTTAAATTTTTTAGTGTTGTCTGAAGTGATTTTGTCTGATTTCGTTTGAATTTCTTTCACAGTTTATTTGCGTTATTTTACGTTGTATCCAAGGCATGTCATACCGGCAGGCTCGCAAAGCTCTTGTTTTATGGGGCTTTGGATAAAAAAAGGTTTTATGGTCGTGGCGTTCTCTAAAAAAATGGGCGTTGGTGACGTTCTCCAACAAAAAGAGAATGAAGGTCGAGGGTTTGGGATAAAAATATTCGGTGGGCATTGCTCTCTGTTGTCTTTTTTGGGGACAGGGATGATGTGCCATAATCCAAATGAGCTTAAATTTAATGCAGGCAGCGATGATGGCTGAAGAATTAAAGAAGGAACAAGATCAATCTTCTCATTTGGAGAGGATGAAAAAAAACATGGAGCAGACTGTCAAGGATTTACAGATGAGATTGGATGAAGCGGAACAGGTTGCGTTGAAGGGAGGAAGAAAACAAGTCCAAAAACTGGAAACACGAGTGAGGATTTGGAATATTTTTTTTTTGTGCTCTTTATCCCAGTGTAGTGCCTTTGTATAGTTTTACACTGATGATGGTATAAGTTTTTGCTGAAACGTTTGTAAAATGATTACTAATATACTGGCTATAATTTTTTTATCAAAGTTGAGTGAAGATATGTTTTATTTTTCCAAAATATTTGTTTTTAAAAGCAGCTACCGGTAAAATATATGAGGTAATCAGGGCAATTTTTTGATTTTTCAATAAATAGTTTGACAACATCGTTTTATTTGTAACCGGCTGGTTAGCGTAATGGCTGAAGACATTGCAGTCGGTGCGGAAGGTGTGGGGTTCGATTCCCGGGTCGGTCAAATCGAACACAGTATTGCCAACGGCTCGCCGCTGCTGCTATGTTTCTTCGAAGTTATGTTGCTCAGGCGCTTAGCCGCGGGGATGGACCCCGTCTCTCGTTACTCGCTTGGGCGCAATGCCGCGACTGTAATGAAAATTTAATTTTTAAAACTTGTTACTAATGTTGTTAGGTCCGTGAACTAGAGAATGAAATTGACGCAGAGCAACGGCGGAACGTGGATGTGACGAAACAATTACGTAAAAATGAACGACGCATTAAGGAAGTGACGTATCAAGCCGATGAAGATAAGAAAAATTTGACGCGCATGCAAGATCTGGTTGAAAAATTGCAAGTTAAAGTGAAAACATACAAGCGACAATGCGAGGAAACGGTGAGCTATCAGATACTGCTAATGTATTGTATAGTAAGGCTGCGAATTCGAACTCGCCAAACTCGAAATAGAAAAATCCCTGTACTCGAACTCATTTTGCAAATTCGTTCTCAACCCTGGTATGTAACAGCGTAGGTTACTTGTCGCGGTTGGCCGTCTAACCCCGGGTGGAAATCAAGTTGCTTATAGGATTAGAAATTGCTCTCAGAGCATGACTTAACAGTATCGCCTTGGGGGTAGATTCTTAAGTAAAAATTTACTGGAGTTTTTCCGTAATTCACTTTTTTTATCAATCCTATGGTCTATATTGCGTGCAATTTCTTGTACTTATTCAGTAAAGCATGTAAAAACTTTAATTGCAAAATTTTCTGCTAAGGATAAAGTTAATTCGTTTATGTAGGAGGAACAAGCAAATGTGAATCTGTCCAAATACCGGAAACTGCAACACGAGTTGGACGATGCTGAAGAGAGAGCAGAAATAGCGGAGTCCCAACTAAACAAACTCAGAGCGAAAGCAAGAGACGGAGGGACGTTCCGAACATATGGGAAGGGGGCGGATATGTAATCAGCTTCGAGCAAATCGAGCCTGGTGAGTCTCTGTAATTGCTATTGGTGATCAATTTTGTATTTAGCTTCTTAAAGCGATCAAAGCGCTGTGACGAGCTCACTTAGGAGTTGCCAGCCATCCGACAATGGTGTAATCCCGCCGAGTGCCATTTCCAACGGCACAACAAGTTAACTTGCCGGTTTGGTCTCCACACCGTCCCTTTTGTAGCCTATACTGAGCGTCGAGCGAGAAATCTATGAAAACTAATTTTAAAATCATTGGTTTGACCTGACTCGGAATCAAACCCAAGTCCTCATCTCCAGAGTCAGAAGCCATGTCCACTAAAATGTTCACGAAAGCGGAAAACTACTGGATATGTTACTAACGTTTTAAGATCATATATTGAGCTTATCAGCAATAACGCTTAAAGAGGTAATACAATTTTTGATCAGGCATATCTCAAACTGAGTTATGAAATGGTTTATTATATTGTTTGTTTTACAGATCATACATGGTCACGAATTGTTGTTTACACGTGCCACTCGTACTTTAAAAATCAAATTATGATGTAATTTTGTACACAGTACTTTTATTTCCTAGCATATTTATGTTCAATACTGCTCATTACTGCACAGTATATCGGCACAATAATTTTTGAACTTGTTCATCTTGATGGTGAAGTCACCTTTTGACTTTAAACCTTGGTTGATTATGGACCAATATTTCACCGATATGTTATACTCTACGTGCTCTCGTATATTACTTGTGAAAAGCTATCACAGCTTAATATTGTACATTCAACTTTGTATTTATTTTCACATGATGTATTTATCGACTTTTATTGTGTTGGAACTCACACCAGCAAATGGACGATTGTTCAAAAGTTTATGAGTCCTAACCTATTTGTGAATCTGTGTCATGGAGCATGCTTGTTTTGTTTAAACCCCGCATTACTGTATGTCCTGCCTGATGTTTAATATAGCGTATGACCGTATGTAGTCTATCTAGAACCGTGGTTCTTAACCTATTTTATTCAGCTACTCACTTTGCAATTCGACGTAATCAAATTACCCACTTCCAATATTACGAGTCATTAGACACACATAAATGCAGTTGCGCATCAGGTGAAGAGCAAAAAAAAACACAGCTCTCCAATTTTCCGCCCAAAATCTAGTGAAGAGCAAAAAAAAGGTCATCACGTCCGCAGATGTCCAAATTTCCGCCCAAAATCAAGTGAAGAGCAAATAAAAAGGTCATTACGTCCGCAGATGTCCAAATCGCGACCCCCAGATTGAGAACCACTGGTTTATGACCTATCGTGAACTGTTGTGTTCCAAAACTTCAAATTACCCACCTGGTATTCTAAAATTCTCCACAAGTGGACCCACAGGTTAAAAACCTTTGATCTAGAGCAATAAAATTTAGCTTGATGGATTTCTCTCGAATCTGATCCATAAATACCCGCATGACTTTTTATAAAAACGTGAAGCTTATACTCATTTCTGCGAAAAAAATTCCTTAAACTTAGTCAAACATTCAAAGCTTTTGCGCAGCTGTTTTTGCAACCTCGGCGAGATAGTTAACCAACGGACTAATCAGTTCACCCTGCCTTCGTACCGAACTCCTGCAGCTTGTTTGAAAATTCTAGATTGTGACAGAGCATTAACGACGCTGGATTCAAATTTTTTCCCGAAATTACTGATGGTAAATTTGGCATTTTGATGATTTATTAATTGAAACTGAAGCACAGCGAAAAATGTTACTTTAGTAATTGAGTTACTCAAGGCAAACGTAAACTAAGTTAAGTAAACAAAAAGTCATCTGTTGTTTGGTGACAAGACAATTTTTTACGACAGCACAATGGATGTAGTAGCAACAGCAACTAGATAACTAAAGACCATTGGTAGATGAAGAGATACACCTGTAAAAAATAAAATGCAGTAAATTTGAATTTTGTAGTTGGTTGCATATTTATTCTATCACGAGAAAGCAATCAATGCGCTATACGAGCTCGCTTAGGAGTTGCCGGCCGTCTGTCTACTACGCCATGACGGGGAAATCCCACTAAATGCCTTTCCTGACGGCACAAGCAAACTTGCCGGCTTGTTCTTTACACTGTCCCTTTAATGCTGAGGGTCAAGCAGGGAAACTGTGGATACCAATTTTAATGTCATTGGTTCGACCCGACTCGGAATCAAACCCAAACCTACTGCTCCGTAGACGGACGCTGTTACCACTCGGCCATCAGAATTTGTGGAATTGTCAAGCAAAGTTAAATTTCTAAGCATAAACTGAACTTGAGTTCCTATCCTACTCGAAATTACAATCTTAACTTGAAAAATATTAACCACAACTCCAGGAGTACACAAGTGGGAATAGCGAAGAATCAAGTGTTTGGGTGAAATTGTCTTTTTCTACGTCCACCGACAGCATGCAATCCTTCATGATTGGTAATGCATAAAATGCAATGAAGCGTTATTTGAGAATAACCCACCCTACACAATGACTGTTAGCACCCGATCAACCGTACTTTTAGCTTTCACAGAGATCAAAGCAACCAGAAACGTTGATGAGCAGCCTGTAGCATCAAGAGGCCTTAAAATTCTAGTTGGTGCTCCTAGTTTTCGAGTTGATTGTGTTAACAAATTGGTATTGACATTCAGCATGTTATTCAGTCAGCAATTTTACGCTGTGGACCATTGAATTTGATGTCATCCAATGAAATTGCATCTGTTGCTAAAACCACAGAAAAAAATATTTTATTTGAAAAAAAAAAGAAACGAAAGAGGACAAACTAAGGTGGGGTAAATTAATACACTCCAGAAAATTATCAGCTAACCTGCTGAGGTTGTGGAATTTCCATTATTGTGTGATTCGGTGGAGTTTGATTTAGTTCCCCCGTGCGTGTTTCCGTCCTCAGCTTCTCTTGCCTCAGTGGAAACTTCCGTAGCGTCAGTAGCGTTGCTGCTACTAGTAGTGGTAGAACTTGAAGCATTACTTCCATCGTTATCATTAGCTGCCGCAACGGTAGCGTTGTCACTAGCAGCAGCAGTAGTAGTGCCATTGTCAGTAGCTTCGGTAGCATTATCGGTAGCAGCAGTGGTAGCGTCGTCAGCAGCGGCAGCAGTAGTGTTGTCGTCAGCAGTAGTGGTGTCGTCAGCAGCGGCAGCAGTAGTAGCGTCGTCAGCAGCGGCAGCAGTGGTAGTCTCATCAGCTTCGGCAGTGGTTTCGTCTTGAGCCAATGTATTGACGAAGAACGAAGTCATCGCCAAAAGAACGAAAAAAACAATTTTCTACACAATTATAAAACCAGTGTGAAGAGAAAGTGGGTTGCATTACAATGAAATTGTATTGGCATAGCCAAGCGTTACAAAGATACTGCAAACACCGCAAAAAACGGCATGGTTGTAAGGCCCCTTTCCTCACTTCCAAAAAGGCTTTGCCACGACTACTACTACTTTTCTAGACCCGCTTATCCTTGGGGGTCGCGGGGGCAGCTGCTCGAGTTGGAGCCTCCAAACATCTCGATCCTCTGCGACAAAGGGTAGATGCTCTGGTGGGATGCCAAGGCGAGACCAACTAAGATCTTCAACGAAGTCTCGCCATCGAGTTCTGGGACGGCCTCTAGGCCTTTGCCCAATCGGTGTTGGACAGAGCAGTTTTTTGACTGTTCTTTCTTGGGACATTCGCGACACATGTCAAATAAATCTCTCTCTCATGTCTATACCAGCGCAGTTGCGATCTTTCTCGTCAGAGAACCAGCGATTTGATGTTTAGAGATTTGCAAACACAATATTTGTGAATTCAGTATCACCATTCGCAGAACTATAGGTTGCACGCAGTGGCGTAGCCAGGGGGGGGGAGCACCAGAGCACTGCCCCCCCCCCTTTTTGACGAAGCTTAATCTGAAGTGTGATTAAATTTTAAAACATTCTTATGAAATACCGTAAACTTTGTTTCAAAAGCTTCCTCATCTTGAACACTTTTTCGTTTACCGATACGACTAATTTTTGCGTCATTTATGTATCGACATATAATAGGCAGCTTAACCGGTCGTTAGCTCAGTTGCTAAGTACAAGCTCTCGGTGTGGGAGGTCTGGGGTTCGATTTCCGTACCGCTCAAATCGGCACAGTGTCGCCAACGGCTCGCCACCGCTGCAACGTTTCTTCGTAGATGTGTAGCCCCGGCGCTAAGCCGCGGAGATGGGCCCCGCCACTCGTTACACGCCTCGGCGTAATACTGCTAGTATAATGAAGATTTAATTTTTTGATAGGCAGCTAGACTTAAGGATTGCTTGCCAGTGGCGTGACGAGAAATTTTAAAAGGGGGGTGTTAACTTTCTTGTCGATTTTGTTAGATCCCAATTACTTTCCCTAATATGATTACCCTCTTCAATCTATTACGAGACAAACGCCACTTCACTTCTAAATCCCATACAATTTCTTGATAAGTTCGTGTATTTGTGAATTACGTTTTATTTTGGCAACACATATTTGGCTCGTGAAATTACGGCAAATGCACGTGGTTTGATCATTGCGTAATCGATGGAACTTAATGAACGACCGAGCTTCTAGCTTTAAATTTGAGAATTTTATTGCAAATACTGACGATTATGAGACAGTCCTTGGTTTGAACGAAACAATTCTTGGTTTGAACACAATTGGTGAGTTAAAGATTGTTTGTTATCTTAAAGTATAATGTTATCTTATTGAGTGAATTTAAATATAGTTTGAGTTAATTCACCGAAATACGTTTTCTTTCTCTTAACCATTGGTTTGTGATTAATTTTGCACTCTACATGAAATGAAAGGTTAATCCAATATCGTAATATTCTTCTATACGTTTGTGACTATAAATCCCTGTTATGCAGTCGAATTAATTTGTACATACTGAATAGCTCGTTGTTTAATAAGCAATCTATTAATTACTTTCTTAGCCAACTTCAGTGTCAACCGACAATACACACGGTTTGTACTTTAATATGTGGTATATATAATTAATCAACCGATAATTAATCATAACCTATAGCGATTATTTTGATGAATTGTATTCCAAGATGGGATCACTTGTGCATAGTACGTTTATGTCAGTTCTCGCCTCGAAATTTCTTTCCTGCATTTGGCTTAAGTTATTGCGTGTTTGTTTACATGTTTTCCTGTACTTGGCTTAAGTTATTGCGTGTTTGTTTATTTGTTTATATGTTTATTAATTTTGTGTTTACAACTTTAATAGAAAACGGTGTGTGAACCTACTCTATGGTCATTCAATTTGGTTGAGGTCACGCACACCAGTGAACAAGCAAATCAAGAAGTAGAAGTTCCTTCCAACCTTTAATCAACAGAATCCTATACCACGCAAATGGTCAGAATTTCCTCATCTCTTTCAAGCGTAAACTTTTACGGCAGAACAAACTTCAAGCTGATTAAGAAACAAAAAAAGCTTTAGGGGGGTCTGGGGGCATGCTCCCCTGGAAAATTTTTGAAAATTCACATGCTGTAAATGGCTATTTTAGTGCTTTTTGATAAATTTTCAGGCAAATTTTGCTTAAATTTTTTGACCCTACTTCTGAGTGCTTCGCCAAATATGATGCATTTTGTGCGCAAATTTTTGATTATGCATGCTTAAGGCGTAAGAACACAACAAAACTTTTTTAGTAGACGCCGGCAAAACACACACTTCAATTTAGCTATTATGAAACAAAAAA
Source organism: Trididemnum miniatum (assembly GCA_964006365.1). Lineage (NCBI taxonomy): Eukaryota > Metazoa > Chordata > Ascidiacea > Aplousobranchia > Didemnidae > Trididemnum > Trididemnum miniatum. The sequence continues at coordinate 2,969,071 of OZ023243.1, read as the reverse complement.
CACGGGCGTCGAGGTATAGCGCAAGAGACCAGCCGAAGACTGCATGGTTGCCGAGTCTGCGCCTCCTCAACAAGGCTTATTGCCATCGTACGGCTTATCGCTTTCAAAAAGGTTCGAAATTATGGAAAAGTGGTATACATCAAAAAAAAATTTTGAAACTGGCTGGTGGGAGGGTGCATACCCCTCATCCTACTCCCTTGGATCAGCCCCTGGCCATAAGCTACAGAAACTATCAAAAGGGTCTGGCATATTTCAGTCACTTGGCACCATTAGTTGTTCTTTTTTACTAAAAGGCATAGTCAAAAAGGGGGGCATGGCCCAATGCCAGTTTCTAAATACTAAATACGCTCCTGTTGCCTGCCTATAGGTCTACAGCAAATAATTAACTACATATTCACCCGTAAGCAAAATAAATACCAATAACTTGAAGCACAAATTGAAATTCGGGAAGACGGCGTGAGCCTAACGCCTTGGCCTGAACAGATCATTTTTTTGAAGTCCCCCCTCCCCATCACCTAAATATTCCGCTGGCTACGCCCCTGGCTGCAGGAGAGATGTTTTGACGCAGTGCATTGCGCTGAAGATAACTTTCCCTTGTCTAGGTGGTGATATGCTATTTTTAAGACTGTTGCAAGGTTAGTGAATCATTGGCTGTACTACCTCGACTAAGTTTTGAACCGTCTTTCAACCGCAAAGCTTTTCAACACCTGACATGCACGCAGCTGCTGATACTTCGCAAAAAAATTATCGCTCAGTCAATATTATAGTTTTAGATTAGTGTGCCGGCTTCTTTTGGAGCACAAAATCCACAATATTATTCTATCTCATTTGTTTATTCTGCGCTTAATTATGTCACTAACGTGACATTGCCTGTTATCTTTTGACAAGAGTGAGTTAGAATTGTATATATAAAATGCGAAATACTGGTAACTGGCAATATCATGGGGTCTTTGACAAAATTTACCTGCATGTTTTTTTCGAATTACATTGAACCGAAAATTTAACAGCAATTATTGAAGAAGACTGCGAAGTAAACCAACTTGTTGCGCTCTTTGAGTCAGCAGCCACCCGGTAAATGTGTCAAATGCGATCGGCTCCAGCCGTGAATCGAACCCGTCACATAGGATCTGTCACCTGCGCGCGGTGCCGCAAGGGCATGTCGTTAAACCATACCGCTAGCCCATAGTACTTAAGTCTTCACTTTCGACCAAGACTAGTTTTCACAGACAAAAACGGTAGGCTACTCAGTAGCCTACAACCACCGGGCCGCGGCCCGGTGCCGGTCCGTGTGAGGTTTGTTACCGGTCCGTATGCGTTTTCAGAATAAATGCTTTGAGTTTAAAACATTTTTATAACGTGAGACGCAATTTTGGGACGTTTTTGTAAAAATGCTAAATAACTCAATTCTGGTGACCCAGTATGGCAAAGTTACTCAATATCACAAAACTAACCAAATTGAAAAGTCAAATCTTTTAATTGAACAGCGAACATTTGATTATGCTGTCATTTTATGGTAAATCTTTTGCAAATCAAACAGCGCTTGGTTAAGAGAAAGAATAACGTTAAGAATCAGGTTTGAAAAGCTACTATAAATAAATTGAGCAATGCTGCTGCAGCAAGATTGAAAAAGTTTAATACTCCGGTCAGAGTAATACAAGATCGAGATTTTCAGTTCTGAATAAATATGAGTGTTTTATTGCTTAAACATTTTTGATTTTTTAAAGGCCGGTCCGCAAAAACAATTCAGTTTCAAACCGGTCCGTTGTGCGAAAAAGGTTGCCGACCACTGGGCTACTGGTTAGCTTTCGGCACCATTAGGCCATTCTCATGAACTGTGAACATTTCCATTTTTATGGACGAGACTTACCAATTGAAGATTCACCCTTGCATAAAATCAAGATACGGGCTATCGGTATTTAGTTAGCTGAATGCAGATAGGCTAAGGGAAATTCTTCTAATCTAGAATTCCAAACGTCCTTGATCTTGCTAGCAGCAATTTCACTCAAAAAGGCCTTAAAATTCACATTTCAATGATATATTTTTCAACTTTTTCATGCTTTAATCAGTTAACGCCAGGCGCGCAACTAGAAGCAAATGCTTAGGGGGGCGAAAATATTTTAGGGGGGGCCAAATTACCTATACCGGTATCATGTATTATAGTAGCCAATTTTTTGTAAGGGAAGCGAAATTTTTTTAGGGGGGGCTCAGCTCCCGCGCCTCCCCCCTGGTTAACGCTAACGGACAAGCAAGCAGGCCATCATGACAGCCTTGTGTTCAGCCTTCAGATGACCATGCAATGAATACGGTACCGGTATAGCCTTGAAAGTCAGCAATCCAACAAACCATAAGCGCAGAGTCAGTCCAGGCTTTTTAGGACTGTTGCCATGACAAACAAGCTCACAAGAGTAGCTTAAATACGCAAACTTAAAGGCTTTTGGCCAACGTATTCTACAAAATAATAACCTCACAACACTTAATTTACTTACCATTTGTTGAATTTGAACCATTTTTAGTCTTTTTGCTTACACAGAAATAAAACAGAAATCAGACTCCTGCTTGATTCAGGCCTTCAGAATTTTGATGATTAATAAAAGTGAAAAATTCTGTTAAATTTGTTGTTGAACTTTATGACGTCACAGTGCGTAATTGATGAAAAAATAAGAGAAACAGAGTGAATCTTGCTCCAAAGACGTGAACGCGGCCTGGGAAAACGCGGCAACTTCATTTTCTTGTTTGTTTTATTTTGATCTTTGTCCCCACGCAAAACTTTGACGCGAAAAGCGTTAAAAACCGGGTGAAAAGCGACAAAAACCACGCGATATTAGTCATTAGTACCTGCACAAATTTTATCGGTGTAAAAATGTTTAGCTTGACGACGGAAATGGAAAATAATGCTTACTGGGTTGTTAGTTTGTTACCACATAACCACAAACAATGGCCTAGCAACTGCTTTACGAAGATCGGCATTGACGTAATGGTTAAAGACATCGCCAGCGGTGTGGGACGTCTGGGGTTCCATTTCCGGGCCGGTGAAATAAGACAAAGTGTCGCTAGCAGCTCGCCACTGCTGCAATGTTTCTTCGAAGCTGTGTTGCATATGTAGGCTATACTGCACTTCTTAAAGAAAACTTCTTAAAGAGAACACCTTGATCCAGAGCTGGCGCTAGAGCAGTCGACTTAGGGGGGCCAAGCGTTGATCAGGGGATACCAAAGTTTGAAATTAAGCACAAAAGCCACTGTTCAAAAGAGCAAGCCTGTTGCCAGGCCCCCCTTGGCCCTGCCTTGGCGCCGGCCCTGCCTTGATCAATAATGAAATGGAAAAGGTTAAAATCTGGATGAATTCTAACCAGCTTACTATCAATCCAGATAAATCCTCGCTCACGTTAATTCAGCCTTTTACAAGAGGAATACTTCTAAACATGGAATTTCGATTTAAAAACAGTTTCATTTCCTCTCGTGAATGCGTTAACTATTTAAAAATAATGTAATCTTGACCAACATCTAAACGCTGATTTTCATATTGAAAAGGTGACAAAAAATAACCGAAACCACTAAGGATAATATGGTAACCAAAATTTTCTTACCTGAAAAAGCTCTATTGTCATTATATTAGGCCTACTCATTGGTATATTACCCATTTCCTATACGGCATAGAAATTTTTTTTGTGAAAAAACTCTTTTGTCATTAGCCTATACTAGTCATCAGTGGCGTACGCACGGGGGGTTTCGGGGGTCAACCCCCCTCCCCCCCCCCATTGACGATTGGAAAAAATTTAAAACCGCTCTTTTTGGACCGATCAGCCTTTTTTCATACAGAGATTGTGTTTTTCTGTGCTGTATCAAATTGCCGATATAATCTCGAGAAACTTTCATTGTGATGCAATAATACCGGTAGTCAAACTTTTCTGGTGTGTAGCGCTTGAACCAATGGCTGGCTCAAAATGCAAGCCTGGACAAGGTCAATGGGCACTAAAGCTGGAGTCGTGTTGTGATGTTATAACGACATTGTTCTCAACGGTTATGGCTGGACAAGACAACGTTTCAGCGCAGAAGGCATTCTTGGAAGGTTAAGTCGCAAGTATTTAAAATGTTAAGTCGCAAGCAATTTAGTCGGCAGCGTGGCGTAGTGGTTCGGAGCGTCGTTTTTACGACGACCATGATCGCAAGGTTGATGGTTCACCTCCCAACCTAGTCTCGTTGTTGCGTCCTTGGATAAGATGCTTCACGATGATTATCTCTGCTTGGTGGAATCTGGCAAGCAGCAAATCAAAAAAAAAAGTCAGAAGAAAATTCAAGCGGAAAACTTGGAAACAAAGGCAACTCCTAAGCGAGTCTGGATTCGTCCTACGCATAGCGCCTCCGTCGCTTTCTCGTGATAGGAGGATAAAGATGAAGAAATCAATCATCAATCAATCAATCAATTTAAGATATCCAAAAACCCTTGGATCACCTCTGGAATCCTTACTTCCATTGTTTGTAACACTGGTCGGCACGGGCGCTATACCTGCACGATAAAGCGGTGCCATTCAGTTGATTTTCGAAGTGGCGCCAATTGCATTCTTGCTATCTTGCTTCCTTCGCTTTTTACTTTCTCTGATCGTCCTATATTTTTTTCCATCAGAACGTCTACATAGTTTATGCTTTTTTCATGAATGACTGATTTTTTTGTTTCTTTAAGCAATGCTCAAGATGGTAACTGACTCAAAGTCTGGAGGACCTTGCGGTCGCTTAGCAGCCTCCCTGTCGCTGTTATTGTATAGCAGTCAAATTAGTTTTTTTCTCATATTACTTTGAATCATAGACGCCTTTGAATGTTAATATTACCAATGCACGAGCGTGTATGTAGGCAATTGTGCGCTTTATTAGGTTATTTACTAAGATATCGACGAATAGATAAATCTGAATCTAAAAAGATCAGTAGTATGGACGGTTTTTAACGTTTGGAACCTGTAGGCTATCAAGGGATCCGTCTTGTCAAGTGCGAGTTTTAAGACATCGGGTGCTCCAGGGCCAGATTAAGGCGGGGGCTAATGGGGCTGCAGTCCCAGGCCCAAAATAGGCCCTTTGATTACAACGTATTATGAACAACGAAGCGATTTTTTCGTCATTCCACTATTTTATTTTAAAGTTGAATACGATTACCAGATAGGCTATCAACCTTTATCAAACAGGCCTAATCGATCTAGTTTAGGTTAGGGCTAAGAGAGTGATTCAAGATTGTATCAATGCCAAAAATTTCAACGAATTTACTCTTGACTTTAAATCACAAGATCTGCAGCAATTAAACGAAATCAAAAAATACTGATAATGATTTCGAGTTTTTGCGATTCGGACCTACTTCCAGTAGCGAGATTTGGACCAGCACAGCGTCACCAGCCCAATGGCTTTTGAAATTTTTCGAGACCCTTTCAACCAATTTTCGAGCATTCATAGGCGCGGAAACAGGGTCCAGAAGCTACTTTTGGAATTTTTCGATCCTCTCTTTAACCAACCGAATTTCCCTTTGTGTTGTTTCAAAATCGCAGAAAGCGAAAAAGTGCCCAAAAAAAACATGCATAAAAAGATTCTGACACAATATGATTGTTCTGCACTACAGATATCGTAAAGCAATTTTGACGGTTTTCGAAGCAGAATTCAAACTGGATAAATAAAATGATTATTATTGATATAGACGTTCTTGCTGTGTAAATTTTGCAACAAATCACAATCAAATACAATCAATTAGACTAGCCTTGGTTACAGGGTGTTATTTAGCCTAACGTTCTATCCTCTTACTACAAAAAATCGAACCACATCTTTATTGACTCAAGATTCCGTTAGAGCGTGATACATGTGGCCGTTGTGGCGAGTCCATCTTCATGGCATAGCGCCTGCTTGGCAACACAGCTCCAAAGAAACGTCGCCGTTTGAGCGAGTCATTGAAATTTATCATTATTTTGTTCTAATAATTCATAGACAGCAACGTAAATCAAAAGTAGTTTCACACAAAATGCCGAACGATTTTTGTACCGGTGCGCAAAGAAACGTAGGATGCGAAATAGAGGCTATGAAGGAAGGTTAACGTAAACTTTGCATGGCTTGGGGGAAACTAATCGCAGAACCATTTGCAAAACAACAAGTAGAAAGCATATTTGCAAGATTTGGGGCTCTGTGGTGAGTGTGGTATGACATCTTCTCAAACTTTGTACGTAAAAAATAGGGTGTTCTGTTTAAATTCAGAAAATATGTTTTTTGAATGTGTTTAATACTGGTATGTCGGTTACATATTTCAGCAGTTCTTCAACTGACCGGGACAAAATAGGCCCCTGACTACCAGATAGCCCCAGGCCTCAGAAACCATTAATCCAGCCCTGTAGTGCTCGTACGACCGAGTATGGACTGCCGGGTGGCTAATCTAGTGCACTGCATTCGTCACTCGTAAGCGTGCGTTTGTCTGGAATGTGTTCCGCTTTCATCCAAAAGCGTATCCAAGATTTCTGTCAATGAAAAGGGGGTAAATTGCTTTTATGACGTTATGTTACGCAATAATACTTGGGCATCGAATATCTTAACTCAGAATACTATATAACAAAACTTACAGCTGTTTTCGAAATAGAGATTCATATTTACAAACGATTTTCGATACTTCTAAAAAATAGGTAGATTGCTTAAAAAAGTCAAATCTTCATTATACTCGCCCTATTACGCCGAAGCGTGTAACAAGTGTCGGGGCGCATCTCCACGGCTTGTCACCTGGGCAAGAGCCGCAACACAACTCCGAAGAAATGTCACAGCGGTGGCGAGGTGTTGGCGACATCGTGTCCAATTTGACCGTCCCGGAAATTGAACCCTAGACCTCCCGCACCGATGGGGATGTTTTCAACGACTGTGCTAATATGCCGGTTTTGCTGCAAAGCTTATTTCTCATTAATTCTCGGAAAAGTTAAGCAACTGTTTGGACTTTACGAAAGGGATTTTACGACAGTTACTTTTTGTTACAAACCCTTAATTGGCATTACAGTTACACTATCACACATGTAATTGGTTGCAATAGGCAAAAATACACAGAATTTAATGAAAAACACACCTCCTGCTTGGTCCTCTGTAATATTGTCGCAAGACAGAAGCAATATATCCTATTGACCACAACTGTAAAATTACTATTCGTTCGATTATTTTGCTTTGTGTGCCTTTATAGTTTATTGTTTGTACGTACCGTAGGCTATATTGCTTAAGTCCTGGCGCTAAAAGATTTCTTAGTTAAAGCGCCGTAAAACCACTTCATAGTAATAATAATATCCTATTGATCATGACGTGGTTAGGTTGATTTTGTTGAAGAGATAGTTGAAACTTTGCTCACGCATAGTATACGTTGCAGCAGCACGTTCTTTTCCGCACAATTTACACTGTAGAATCTGTTTAGTTTGAGCGACTCACGAAATCTCAACAATTTTTTTGAAGCAGCAGTCAGTCTGGATGTGAAAAGCTTAGTTTCTTGAGCAGTCATCGCCATAGACTTGTACAGGTGGCGTCTATCGCCGTAGACTTTTGTACAAATTGTGTCTATTGCTGCAGTTAGTGCTTTCATGGACATTTCCAATGCTGTAAAAGGTGAAACAGATTTACATCCCTTTTGCTTGAAGGCTTAGATAAATAGCTGCAAGTTGACACAAAATCTGTCAATGCGAAAAAACACGCAATAAGGGAAGGAGGAAAAGAGTTGGTCCCAAGCCACGACCCGGCCTAAAAATTGGGAGGCTGAAGACTCGGCAGCGTAGCGCGAATAAGCTAGATGGAAAAATAGATATAACGAGAGAAGCAAGATTTAATTATAAGCTTCAACTATTGCATTGCTTCAAGCGCTGTACTGTTTTTCAGAGTAGCACACAGTGGCTGTCAATTGCATTAGGCGTATCTGTTATTCGGATAGCGGGAAATATTGACACTGACGTAAAAAAATTGAAAAAAATTGCCTAAAACCGACAGCAAGTATGTCAGCTCCGCTAGATCTCACACATTTGACACCTGAAGAGGTAGAACATGTTCGAGGCGTGTTGAACCGAGCAAAGGAAGTCGAAAGCACAACAAGTGAAAAGAAAAGGTAAATTGGTTGATGCTGTGTTGGGTAGTATAAGCCATGTAGGCCTATGCATTAAAAGCTAATTTCTGGTTGGATTTTCATGTCGTTGCGCTTTTGTAGAAAAGATAATCATAATATGACCGATTTTCTTAAAGTTGTGATTAGCAACAGGCTTTTCCCGCCCTAGTTACCACCTTAGGAAGCCCGTTCTAAACGAACCCCGCGGTTACGCGACAAAAGATTTTCATAAACGTAACACCGCAGTCTTTTTACCGAAATAAAATTTTTCGAAGTCTTGCTGTGGGCCTCGACCATTTTGCAAGTTACTCTAGACGTAAACTGTGATGCGGCCCCAAAGCAAAGCCGCATTAAAAAAATCTTGGTAAATTGGGCAACGCGAAATGGCGACTCGTGCTAATAACACCATAGGTAGGTGCAAAGTGATCTACACAACCAATATATGCTATGTATAGATTCAACAAATTCGTTTGCAATTTTCGGCACGATTTATGTCAGACAGCGTTATAAACGTGATGAGCATGTACCTGTGTAATGAGTACGGCACCAGAATAAGCGTTTTTTTTCTTTTAAACTTAGGTAATTATTGTATACAAGGGTCACTACGATACGCAAGTCCTCCAATTTTGTTTGCTAGTAGCTAATTCAACAGCTACTATTAACTTCTATACAAAAATTATATTCGCAAAAAGCAAAACTAAGGCTTCATGATGTGGAATGTTATTCTCTTCGGATTTTGTTTGAAAACAGTTTTTTCTCTTATAGGCCTATAAAGCATTCAATTGGTGGATCCGGGAGGGACTACAGGACTCACCCCTCCCTCCGCGGGCGCATATTTCGGAATGGTTGCATAGAAAATTCCCCTTGGCTCTCCGGCGATCTGATTGGCTGGAGCATTTTGCGAGAAGAATGATAGGGCTTGACCGAGATGACTATAAGTAGAAAAATTGTACAAAGATTTGGCAACAGCAGCGTGGTGTAGTGGCTAGTATGCTAGAGTGCTACTCACAGGGTGTGGGTGCGATGCTGCTGTAGGTTTTGATGTTATTTTCAACGAATTTAGTTTCTTATGTGTAATTCGGGATGGGGTAGAGTGGTGGTAATAAAATAAAGAAAAAAATTTCGGTAGAACCATTCCGAAATATACAGTTTATTGTTGATGATTCGCTGCATACTCGCGCAACTGCTCCAGCCAATCACATCGCCTGAGAAAAAAGTGGAAATTTTATGTCCAACCATTCCGAAATATGCTCCCTGGCCTTAATATTTAGCCATAGGCTTGCATATTAATACATTAGTACTTCAAAACTACAAATTTAACCACTAGATAAGCCGCAAGATAATATTAACCACAAGATAATTTAACCACAAGATAGGCCTAAGCCACCAGCTTATATTAACCACTAGATAATTTAACCGTTAGATAACCTTTTTAAACTCTGACCCTCTCCCTGAAAAGTTTTCCGGATGCGCCCCAGCATTCCTTCCGTCCGCTTTTGCCAAGTTTTAAAATCACGTTAAGCAAAAACAAGATATATCTTTTGCTTTGTTTTTCTCTCCCCATGGCTGTAATGATTGTCACGTCCGGGTTAAGAGGTGGTCCACAGCCCTAGACCTTCCGGTCAGAAGCGTGAGTGCCACAGAAAGAAATCGTTAAATCGCGTTCTCTCGAAATTGAGTTGAACTTATTCATTCAACATCAAAACCACGATATCATGAAACAGCGTTAAGTTGATGATTTTATGTTAAACATAAAAGAAGTGACTTGACAAGGACGCAAGGTCTTCAAGTCAAACGATTCCTTAATAAATGAACGTCAAAATCAGGCCTGCGGAAAAGCAAGGAGCCCCGCAAAAAATAAAACTAGTCCCGGGGCCCCCACGGTGTCAATGCGGCCCTGATGACTGTGATACGAATCTTGAGGGAATAAGGCTGATCAGTGATCAAGACACCTTTGTTTGTAGTTAATTCTATTTTGTAGTGACCCAGATGTCCCTAACACCATGGCATCTCATCAAGTTTTTCAAACGACATGGAAAGAAAATCGTGGAGTAAAAGATGAGGATTATCAAACTGGGATCGATGTCGTTAGTGCTGCTTTGAACGTGAAAGATCCTGCAGACACAGAAGGTTGGTTTTATGCGGTCAAGTTAGGTGCAAGTCTAATTGGGAGCAATTGGGACGAACACCACTGCTTGTTCATAACGAATCTAATCCAGTGTGCCGAAAAAAACGTTTAGCTACTATTGCACAATTTTTTATATTTGATGATATCGCCAAGTTTCACTATAGTGTCTTAGTTGAAGATACTAAAAGCAATATGAGAAATACTTATGTTTAACTATTTTTTATAGCTCATCTCAAACGTCTTTTCATAATCTAGCTGTTTTTGGAAGTACAGTTAATATTTTAAATTCACGTAGCTCCGGTTAATATTAGTTAATTGGTTTTATTCTAGATCACCTGAGTACCGGTTCGCCCAAAGACAGCCGAAAAAGCTCAGTTGCGGTAAGTGCAGCTTGATGTGTTTGAGGAATAGCGTGTTGAATACTGCTTGAATGTTGCAAGTTCGCTGTGGCTTCGTATTTTTGTTCTCTGGACCAATGCATTTCTTATGACATGACTATTTGCCAAAAGTCAGGCTGGGGTCAGGTTCGGGTTTCGAACTTGTCATTCCTTTTACGATTCTGTTTCGTTTAAGGAGGTCAAACAAAAAATCAAATCTTCATTAGACTCGCGGTATTACGCCGCAGCGTGTAACGAGTGGCGGGGCCCATTCTGCGCGGCTTAGCGTCTGGGCAAAACATTTCTCATCGCAGCTGTGACGAGCCGTTGGCGACACTGTGTCCGATTTGACCGACCCGGGAATCGCACCCCAGAACCTCCCACGCCGATAGCGATGTCGTCAACTAATACGCCAACTGGCCGGTGTTTGAAAGAGGTTTCATTTTTACAGTCAAGCAAGGAAGAGCTTCCGGTCAAAGCAAGCAGCAGAAGCGGAAGTAAGAGCGATGTGTCGGAGGCAGATGGTGCGTCTGTTACTTCGGCAAAGAGCGAAAGCCCTAAGACTCCGAAGCGCGTTCAATTTGCGAAGCCTACCATAGCGCTGGAAGGAAAACCGTTACACGAAAATGGTACGAACGACCTTGAAGAAGAAGATAGAGATATACTTTCACCTCTTCCGCCTACTAGTACGTTATCAATTATTTCTTGTCAATTTTGGTATAAGGTGGCAGGTCAGATGGCTGAGTGGTTAGAGCGTCTGCCTTTGGAGCTGTAGACTCTGGTTTGAATCCGAGTCGGGTCAAACCAATGAATTCAAATTGGTACTCATAGCTTCCCGCTTGACGCTCAGAATCAAAGGAACAGTGTAGAGAACAAGCCGGCAAGTTTACGTTGTGCCGTTTGAGAAATGCTCTTAGCGGGATTTTCCCACCTTGGTGTGGTGGCCGGGAACTACTAAGCGAGCTCGTTACAGCCTTTTGGTCGCTTTCTCGTGATAGGAGAATAAATAAGCGACTAATTTCAACAAGAAAGATTAGCAGCGAACGCAGAAATTTTTGAGAGTTGGGAAGAGAGTTTCATGCAAAAAAGTTAATTTTTCTGGAATTTGAGCAACGATGACGTCTAATAGGCTACGTATTAAAGGTTGAGTTGCTTCTCCCCTGTGTACGCCATTTTATACGTACAGGTATAAATGACGTTCGTATCGAAATAGCAAAAAATGAAATCTAGAATTTTTTAGTTATTTATTAGTGTCCATCAATTTCAATGGCAATTTTTCTTTTTCTGCGTAGGCCCATCGGTAAAGACATTGCGAATGCTGAATCGCTTCTCCTTTAGCGATATGCTTAAGGGTAACCTGTTTGGTTATTTGTTAATGCGGTGTTTCCTGAGAATTTAAGAAGGCAATTGTAGTAGCGTGCGAAACGTCTACTATTTTTTCAATTAAACGGAAGACTCCGTTAGCATTTTACAATGCAATATAATTGGCGTAATGGTACCTCTAACGCTGCGGGAAGTCTTGGTTTCGAACACCGGACAGGTAAAATTGGACGCTGTGACGCCTACGCCTCGCCACCGTTGCGACGTTGCTGTGTTATCCACACGCTAAACCGTGGAGAAGCTTCGCGTAATGCCGCGAGTATAGTGAAGATTGTTTTTGTAATAATTTGCATTTCTTTTCGATTGTCGATAAACGATGACACAGAAGACAAGAGATATTAATTAGCGACGAGTGTTCTGCACCGCTATTTGCTCGTTTTATCTTTCACGTTTTTTTCGTTCTTTTTCAACGTAATTTCGTGTTTCCTATCAGCAGTTAATCGTTTTCAACAATTTAGAATTAGACTTGTGACGACAAACAAAGCTTTAATTCTTCACTACTAATGCTCTCAATTGAAATAGGTCTAATCAGAGTTCTCTACGTCAAACACTCAGTGCAGTTAATATACATCAGCAAGGCTCTGTCATTGCAAAATTCTTACCGAAGCAGAAAAATATAGCCACCGTAACTCTTAAAGCTGGATGCTTCGACAACACAGATTCAGCTGTCGTCATCAGCAGCGTAAACTTTCAGTTTTGTACTGTCTTGCTTACACTGCTGATGATCACAGCTGAATCTATGTTGTCGAAACGTACGGTTTTAAGAATTATTGAGGCTTAATTTTTCTGCTTGTATGGTGTCTTGAGCCAATTTTGGTGTCGCAATCTACTTTCGTCCCATATTTATTGTATAGTAACAAGGCAGCAACTGAATTCTGATTTACGGTTGACAATTCAACTGAAATCCAAAGATTTCTGTTGTGATGTCGCAAATTTTACAGAGCCTGGCCATCGGCTTCCCTTGCTTATCACTACTAAGTAGTAGCAAAGGTCATTTATATTGGCTGCGAAAACCTACTTACAGTAGAATATAAAAAATTTTTGGTAGGACGATTCTAGGTTCCCAATATAATGACTTTTTCAATGTATGGACCGCTAGTTTCAGTGTAAAGTTTTTACTAGGCCGGCGCCAGAGGGGCCTGGCCCTTCCAATCGACATGCTTGCCCCCCCCCGAAACAACAAGCTTACTCTTTTGAAGAGCGCGGCTGTTGTGCTTAATTTCAAACTTTGGCCCCTCCCTCCCCTGACAAACGCTTGGTTCTCCTAAGTCTGCTCTGCCGCCGGCTCTGGTATAAACCAAGTGATTTTCGATTTGGGGGCATGGTTTTTCACTTGAGAGACTCAAAGAAGTTCCTAAATCACTTTAAGGCTATTTATGGACCCAAACAGGCCCCTTATGGCGAAGCTGCAAGTCGCTGATTCCTCGTATTCTTTGATGCAAATTGAAAAAGATGGAGCATGGCTTTATTCACGTAAAATATTTTCTGTTTTATTCTAGGTTCACATTCTCCCAAAAACTACGACGCGAAATCCATGGTATCAAGGTCTTCTATTCATCCACATGTACGTTGATTTTGATTTTTGATTATGCAATAGAACAAAAGTTATTCATGGTTGTATTTTGGCCTCATCAGTTTCGCAAAAGATGTAGTATGGAGCAACAATCTTACCCAGTCCACACGTTCAGGTTAAGTGCTGGGCCAAAGCAAGGCCTAAAATGCACCTGAGGCAAAACGACGTATGTTCAAGAAAATATTTTTTGTAAAATCTCTTCCGGAACATTAAAATCGCGAACACATGTCCAGTTTTCGTAACATATTCAAATTTGTGATGTCATAATCACTTGTTTTAATTTTATGACATCAAAAAATTAATCATGGTGTAGAAAGCACTTGGTCCTTTGGAACTACTTAAACTAGATATGTGGGCAGGGTAAATGTCTAAAGCTAAATTCGAACCTGAAGCTATGGATTCATGAACTGCTATTGCGCTTAACCCATTTTGACAAATCATTCAGTCTGTGTCTTGCTTTTATGGTTTGAGATTTCATTATACAATATATTAATTCGTGATATACAATTTTAGTGAGCCGATATTAGTCGTTTTGCCTGATATTTTTAACAATAAAAATGACTACAGGTTAAAAAAACTCATGAAATTATACCTAACAAAATGTAACGACCACGCTTTCGATTAGACGACTAATACGTAGGAAATGAAGTATCATTACTCTACTAGTGACATTAATGTCCTGTTGTGCATTTCGAAGTAAAAGAATGAAGATATACGCAGACTTCTTCATTTGCGTTATTGTTACACTGTTCCATACTTGCGCGATTTATTGAAAATAAAATAACTTGTAGATAGAATTGTAAATTCCAGTTCTTTCAATTTTGTATTGCCTTGCAGAGGCCTATTGAGAGGGAGGCATTGTGGCATGCCCCCCTTCCCTCTTTTGACTTTGCATTTTGGCAAAAAAAGAACAAATGTTGCTAAACGACTGGAATATTTCAGACTGCTAATGGATTTTGCAGTGTATGCCCCTATGAAACTTCCCGAGGCGCCACTGCTGCCTTGCTTACATTGCTGACAATAACAGCTGAATCTATGATGTCAGAACGTCCAGTTTTAAGAATTACAGCGGCTTTATTTTACTCCTCAAGCTATTTTTGTCCCATATTTATTGCATTCCAAAATGATTGATATTATTAAACTAATTTCAGGAATTTGTCGGAGAATTGAACGTCACTCTAACCTACTACCCCCCTGACAAAGTACTGGTGCAAGATCTACCTCGCGGAAGATCAACGTAAGTTTGATTTTGACAATGATATGGCTTTATTTTGATGGTAGATTATGGCAATTTTTTTCTCATAAAGCAGTAGGAGTAGGACTGGCACGATATTAGGGCTTGGAATAAGTTTGCACAGCATGCTTAGCCGATGTTTCTTCAAAACAGTGTTGCCCAGGCGCTAAGCCGCGGACATCAATCCCGTCTACTCGTTACACACTTCGGCGTAAAACTGACTAATTTTTCTAGACCCGCTTATCCTTGGAGACCCGCGGGGCAGCTGCTCGAGTTGGAGCCTCCAAGCATCTCGATCCTCTGCGACGAAAGATAGATGCTTTAGTGAAATTCCAAGGCAAGACTATTAAGACCTTAACGGAATCTCGCCATTAAGATCTGGGACGATTTCAAATGAGATTATGATGAAGATTTGATTTTTTTATTTTTGTACATACAGCCGCCTACCTGATGATGACAACACTGACATAATGACGAGAAAAACTTACGCTGCTCTTTCTGGGGCCAAGATTCGAGTGGTGAAAGACAGTACGACCGGGTCGAAACCGGAAGACGACGGGGAGCTTCATTTGATGGTGGAGGGGGCCTATGACCTTCGACTCCCAAGTGGAATGAGGTGGGTTACAACCATAATCTTTACTTTAGGTTGTGTATTTTAAATTATTACGCCCAATATAGTATCGCTCGGTTGCCTTGTGGTTACCTACATTGCTGTCGGCGCGGGAGGTTTTGGGTTCGATTCCCGGGCCGGTAATTTCGGACCCACTGTTGTCAACAGCTCGCCTCTGCTGTGATGTTTCTTCGGAGCTGCGTTGCCCAGGCGCTAAGCCGCGGAGATGGGCCCCGCCACTCGTTACACACGTTTGGGTGTAATACCGCGATTGTAATGAAGATTTGATTTTTGATTGTCTCAAAATAACTTTCATATTTGAAGCACCGGAAAGACACAACCGTACAATCATATTTTGCCGGCGTATCCGTAGCCTAGCCATTGACAAAAATAAAAAGTAAAGATTTTCTAACTTTTGTCTGATTTGCTAGATGTTATTTGTCAGTTTAATCTATTGGTGGGATTCAAATTTTTTGTCAGCCGGTTCTATCACAAATTAAAGTTAAGCCGGTGCGGACCGGCTGAATCCCACCACTGGTTTAAGCCATATAATATGTTTTGAGTTCATATTGTTTCACAGGCGGAAAGCAAAAACTTATGCGAAATGCTACTTACTACCGGACAGATATCACGGCTCCAAAATGCGGAGTGCTTTGATCAAAGACAGTCTAAATCCAAGGTAGGTTTTGAAATTACTTTTCGTAAAAGGTCAATGCATGGTTCACCACATCTGTGTGGCCCAGAACCAACGAAGATGGGACTACGCCACTCGTTGCACCTTTCGCCGTAATATCGCGAGTACATTACATCGAAAATTTGATTTTTCAATGTGGATATTTCAACTATCGAATACCGCGAAACTGTAGATGGTAGGGATGTAATGTACTCGCCTTTTGTAAAGGCCTTTTAAAAAAAAAAAAACAGTGGCCAGTCCTTACTGTTACTGTTTATAGTCTGAAAGCTAGTGATTGACTGGTTTATGCCCTTTGTCTCTCTTTATCCAAAATAGCATAGCCTTCGCACCGTACCAAGGTTGTATGCTATTAAGACTTTGTGGGACCCCGGAGATAATATTTCGGGGGAATCCCATGCGTTTTTGCAAGCCTATTTCGACGTTAGCAGCAAACCTTTTTTCATTTTTGAGGGCGTGATTTACCGGGAGTCCCTATCATGTGGGGAGGGTCCGAGGCTATAAGCCCCGTTGCCCCCCTTAATCCGACTTCGTAGAGTACATAGGTTTATTCGATATAGAGCGTTTTAGTTTAAACAGAACGTACTGGCACTTGCGTTGTACGAAAAGTAGATCTATATCAACTGTATAATGCGAAGGGTAATTTTGCGCTTGCATGACATAGCTTGAATGACGTCATGATTAATGATGTAACATTTACAACCTGCATCCGTTGTTCTGTGATAGATTTATGCGATTGTATGCTGGCTTGGTTAAGCCGTAACATTATCTGTTGATTAGAGCGTTGAACAGTTTGTTTATTGCAAAATACCGGGACGACGCTAATTACAAACATGTTGTTTACAACAATGTTTCAGCGATTGCATAAAATTGAATGCAATGAATTGTTTACACTATCATGCAATTTTGTATACAAATTTTTGCTTGCAATTTGGTAATTTGCAATAAAATTTGACGTTAAAGCAATGGCGTAGCGGGAAATTTTATAAGGGGGGGAGAGGGGTATAAGCTGTACAGACCATCAAAGTCTGGTATATATATTTCAGTCACTCAACAACATTTGTTTTTTTTTACTAAAATGCAAAGTCAAAAAGGGTGGGGCCGTGGCACAACCCCCCTAAATACGCCCCGACGTTAAAGCTGAACTGGTATATTCAGCAAAATAGCAAAAACTTTTGAATTAAATCTTGTTGATCGTCAAAAATCGAAATAGAAGTCGAGGAGGTTTAGACGGCCAAAGTTGTAGTGGTAACGTTTAAAAAAGACTTTCCCAAAATGCTTACGTTAACTTTTGAAATTTTTTAACTGCTTATATAGTGCTAAGGGTGGCGTTGATTAAAGCTTGAATAAAATTTTTACGTTTCAGGCGTACGACGTCACGTTTTCATGTTATGATGTTGATTAAAATCAAAGCAAATTGACTGACACCATAAAACGTTAATTCAACTTACCGAAAAAATTGCCCCCACGTCCATCTACAAAAAATTCTGCCGGTGCCAAGGTTGAATGCTCGTATTTTTCGATCCCTAGATAGTTACACCGTCTTATTTTTTTAAAGACTGGGCAGCTTTCCAAAAAAACCCGGTACGTAAAGCAATACGCTGAAACAACATTTTCTTAGTTACATCAAGAGAATTCTTTTACTCATTAGCTTACTATTGAAGGTACAATCATAAATTCGTATTCCGAGGATTTTCTGTTGATGAATTCAACGAAAAAGCGATCGAACTCATCGTGGGAGGTGTCATTTCAACTCGCGGGCGGCATCTTGTGGTTGGAGGAATACGACTTTCGAACGGAAAACGTAAGTGCACTCCAAAATCAAAAACATACAAGAAACTACATCATTTTTTGAATCTTTCCCTTAAACAAACTTTCTTTTGGCTCTGGAGCTATAGACTTGGGTTTGATTCCAAGTCAGGTCAAACCAAAGTCTTAACAGCTTCCCTGCTTGACGCTCAGCATTAAAGGGACAATGTAGAGAACAAGCCGGCAAGTTAACTTGTTGTGTCGTTGGGAAAGGCACTTAGCGGAATAACCCTAAGAGTGGTAGGCCAGACAGCTAGCCGGCAACTCCTACGCAAGCTCGTTATAGCGCTTTGATCGCATCCTCGTGATACGAGGATAAACGTGCGACTAAATACATAATTATCATGTAGGCCTACGGTACCTACCGCCTTCCGGTAGCCTACTTATGAAATCTAAAATTTACCTAATTTCAGAAAATTCCGAAAAACCAGTTCCTTGGAAAGTCTCTAATGAAGAAGAAACAAACCTTTGGAAGGAAGCGTTTGACAACCCTTGCACAAGCGTTACGGTATCCATTCCTTTACGCCCTCGCATAAAACTTACGTACAAATAACACTATTTAGTGAAAAGTGTTTTTTGTTTATTGTGATATAGCCTAAAATATCGCAAGCAATGGACGAAGAATTTCAACAACGGTACAATTGCAGTAACTTAATTACCGATACAATTACCGATACGGTTTTGTACGGCTTGGGTATAAGCCAAGAGAACTAATTTTGTTTTGTATTTTGCCGCAGTTTTATTGTTTCTATTTTGATTTTACGGACTGAATGAGAGTGACCAGATCACTAAATCATTGATTAAAATACTTCATATTTAAACATTTAGGCTAGATCTAGCTCTGAGAAGACAACCTAAGTGAAACCTATGTATTTGGCCCCTTCTCGAGCGTTACATCAAGTTTATAATCACTTGCAACATAGTTTTGATTCTGGCTCGTTATCTCACACCAACATTTCCAGTTTAACGATGTTTTTCGCAAGTTTATGTAAACTATCTAACCAGAGTATTTTTTTATTAGTAGTACCGATAGACTACTTGCTTATCCAATCTTTACTTTAGCTTACAAAATTGACGCATTTCAGGGGGACCGCACCCCCCCCCCCCCACCCGCAGACAAATGCACAAAACTTTCGTGTGATGACCTTTTTTTTGCTCTTCACTTGACTTTGGGCGGAAAATTGGACATCTGCGGACGTGATGATCTTGAAGAGGATGGTCGGTTTGGATTAGTGAGAGTTCTCTGCCAAGCTCGCTTCTACCTCCCCAGACAACTCCTTGTCTCGTCTTCCGACATACAAAGCATTCACCCCGAATATTAACCAGCATAGGCCTATTTACTTAAGCTTCATCTTATTTAAATGGAATTAAAACAAAAATCAAGAGATTAAACCATTAACAGGTAAAAGGAAGATCAATGTAGGCCCAGCGTGAAACCGCGTGCACAGCTCGACCTCACTCACTGCGGCGTAAAAAAACACACATCCAAAGTTTATATGATTACAAGCACACGTAAAGTTTTGCGCGGCAGAGTTCGATTGGTTAGTTCAAAAGTCGTCACAATGTCTTTTCGTTGCATTGTCGAGGCAGCGGCGTGCTCGCATGTGTAGGAAAATGATGCAATTTTCTTAAAGTAGCGACAATTTGAAAACTTCTCCCAAGTTGATACGTCATTCCGGACGGTTCAAAGGAAAAGCGATGACGCTCAAGTTGTAGCGAGGCTATGCCGCTGCTACAACCTCTTTTTTGCTCTTCACTTGACTTTGGGCGGAAATATGAACATGTGCGGACGTGATGACCTTTTTTGCCCTTCATTTGACTTAGGGCGGGAAACGGACGGCTTTAAATGGCGCCCCCCCCCCTTTTTTAAATTCCTAAGCACGCTCCTGTATTTATGTCCTTAAATGGCTGGAAAATTACAAAAAAAACAAGTACCAGTGGTATTCGATAGTTTTATTGTCTTTGACTGGCTGTTCCGCTACTTTAGTCATTTTATGATCAAAAATCGCGTTTTATTTTGTGGAAATTGATGTTCGGAATTTAGACTAAAAGCAATGTAAGTGATGGACTCGTTTTTGACTTGATTAAAGTTCAACTTTAGTATCACCGTTACTTGTGATTTTGGGCTGTTGCTGTCATTGCATATAATTGGAATGATCTCAGAAGCATTTGTTAAATATGATCTTTTTTTATCGTCTTGCCTTTCCGTGATATCGTGTACTTCGCGCGTTTTTGTGATCGTAAATTGTAAGTGTTTAAATTTATTTTTCGTTGATTAAACACAACTCATTTTTATAACTGGCAACTCTGAAATGTAAAAACAAATTATTGAAAATTGAGCGCGCTGAATCTGATAATTGTTTATTATTTGCATTGTCCACCGCAACTTCTGAAGATGGTAGAGCCTAGCTTGTGTTAAAAAAGTCAGGCAGTAAGTCATAGCTGGTTCCCGGAGCGAGAGTATAGCAGGCCGTAGCAATACTGAGTAGGTATATTGGCATACTGATATAGCAAGCTGGAGTTGAGTGGAGCATACGAGCAGTTCAGTAGTTGCTGTACCAACAATACTGTACCTGTGTACTGGTGGGAAAAGGGTGTGCTTCGAGTTTTGAAAATAATTAGGCTGAGCAAACTTTAAAGTTTTTGCTTGCAAGAGCTAGTGTAGTCTGGTGACTCTGGGCCTAGTGCAGACTGGCAGAGTGTAAAACTACAAAAAAATTTAAATCATTCTCAAATACAATGCGCAGTCTGACAGTGCATCATACTCTTTACTGTCATAGCCTGTTAGACTAGTCTCTGAGACTACCAGTACTGTACTCACTGCTCATTACTGTTGCCTTTAAAACAAGTGTGTACCGGTATTTGTTCAAAATTAAATTTTAATGAAAGTTTGCCCAAAATTTTCCATGGTTTTAAGAAAGTTGGATTTGATAGTTGGCAGTGTCTACAGGTCTATTTTGCCGCAGCTACATCACCCGTGTCACACAAATATTACATCATATTCTATTCTACTGTCTTCACAAACTCGATTGTTAACCCCAGGTCACACGAATCCGAACCGAAGCGATACGAACCAAAGCCACCAAAACGAACCGAAGCCGTGAAAAGAATTGAACCCAAAACTAATGCAGCGCTTCCCGTTATATGGTGCACTCTATCCACTGAGCTATCAAGAAGTCGTGGCAATCTAATACAAAATGGTGCTTAAAAACCCACGATGTCACTTACGGCAAAATAGACCTAAAAGCTATTTTGCCGTAGACACTACCCTGATAGTTCAAGTTTTTGCCTTGAATTTAAGTTTGCAGAGTATGATACCAGTATTTTCATTTTAAACTACACCAAAATGTTGAACACTTTTTGATCCGAATTCAGCCAAAAATCATTATTCCAGTTCCACTGAAAAAATATTACCCGAAATTTCTGACATTTTGCGCATTAATGGAATCCATTAATGTAAGATGATGTAATGGATACAGTGCTGCTACTGTACTGATCATAATTACAGTATTTTCTTGAGTAAAAGTCATGGCTTCTATTTTTGTTTTTAAACAGTTTGTGCTGCTTCAATTTAAGGGTGGCTTCAATTTTTTTATTTGAACATTTGATTTGCACCTTAAAGTTGGTTTCTAGAGAGCATTCAAGTTAATCTACCGTAAGTGATAGGAAAACGGGAGCACTAAATCAGCTGTAATTCTATTATCCCTGCTGTGAAACACTTGTAAGTAGGTCATCACGTGCTACCTTGCTATTAATCCAACTGCTGCAGTTCCTGTCGTGTCTGAGCAGAGCATTCAACAAAACCAAACGGAGGAAGTGTTAGTATAATTACTAAATAGCAGCAAAAATAGCATTTGCTTGAGTGATATCAATATTATTGATGATGATAAAAATGACTATCTATCATAGTTGAGAAATGTCATTTACATGAATCCACAAAGACATTCTGACTATGCTGGACTCTAGATTGAACGTTTTGCTTGCTGTGTTTGACTTATCTGCAGCCTTTGACACTGTAAGTCATGTTAGAATTCTTGAAAAACTTGAAAGGCAGTATGGTTTTAATGATGCTGTTATTGCATGGTTCACTTCTTATCTGAGTCATAGTCAATACTATTGAAGATTAATGATTCTAACTCTCACTGTGTTAATGTTACTTCCGGTGTTCCACAGGGATCAATTCTTGGTCCACTTTTCTTTAACATGTATACTAGAGAAATCAAAGCTATTGCTGTCACTCATGAGTTGCAAATCCATCAGTATGCTAATGATACTCAGCGTTTCTTGAGTTTCAAAAGTGGTGCACCACTTAGAATTATTGATACCATCCATACCTTCATCTGTAATCTTAAATTTTGAATGAGTAATAACTGCCTGATGCTGAACGAATTGAAAACTGATTTTCTTGAAATGTCTTTAAATGCAATGATAAGAATTGTAAGGTTGCGACAGAAATCATGTTAATGTGGTTCTTTCATCATGTCTAAAAACCTTGGGTGTTATGTTTGGTCATACTTAAGCCATGGATCAGCATATTAGCAAAGTTATTGGTGTCTGTTATGCTAACTTGTGTAGCTTAGGGAGAATTGTTTTTAAACTATTACTTCTCAGATGGCCGAGTGGTATAGAGCGTCTGTCTCTTGAGCTGCAGACTCGGGTTTGATTCCAAGTCAGGTCAAACCAATAACTTTAACATTGGTATTCACAGCTTCCCTGCTTGAAGCTCAGCATTAAAGGGACAGTGTGAAGAACAAGCCGACAAGTTTACTTGTTGTGCCGTTGGGAAAGGCACTTCACGGGATTCCCCCACCTTGGTGTGGTAGACAGATGGCCGGAAACTCCTAAGCTAGCTCGTATAGCGCTTTGATCACTTTCTCGTGATAGGAAGATAAATATGCAACTAAAACTAAACTAAACTTCAGTTGAAAACACAACTCGTGCATTCCATGTTTTTTTTTTCATCTTGATTATGGTATCTCACTATTTTTTAATATGTAGTTATTTGCTACAGAAAGTGACCAAAGTTCTTTTTGCTGCTGTTCAATTCATTTTTGATTTACGCATTCACAGTCTTGTTCATATGTCCACTTGTTGCGTCATTTAGGATTTTTTCATAACTTGCTGGGTCTATTCCAATAAAAATGATTCTGGTCAAATATGTCAACTTACTTGAGAGAATTGCATATCTTGCCTGTCAAGTATCGTATTTATTTGAAAATTGCGCTTTTAACATTTAAATGCTTACGTGGTTTTGCCCCTCAATATTTACAAGACATTATATTTTACAACATGCATAAGGATACAACGTCATAATATGATCTTAGAATATGTTATGATGTATCTCTGCTACAATGCCATCTCGGTCTCATAATTTTGTCAAATCTGAAGCAATGTTTGCGTTTTCTTCATACGAAGTCTGGAATGCTCCGCTACTATACATTAAAGAGAGTGATTTTGTCAGTATTTTCAAAAGTAGATTGAAAACTCATTTCCTTAATTTGACGTTTGATGTGTGATGTGTTTTGTTTATATATTGATTTATTTTTTGATGCTTTTTTCATTGTTGCATTCATTTACCGGTAAAATACCTGTTTTTTTTTTCTACTTATGTTTTGTCTACCAAGTGCCCCTTTGTCAGATGGCTTGGCAGCCTCATCCTAAGGGGTTTACAAATTACTTGTTTGATGTAATATTGTTATTAAATTATATAATATGTGATTAACAGTGGTGTAAAAAGTATTTTGAAACTGTGCTTAAGCAAAAGTATTGCCAATGACGGCAAAACTACTCGAAGTAAAGTAGAAAGTATTGACTAAAAAAGCACTTAAGTAAAAGTAAAAAAGTAGTTATATAAAAACTACTCAAGTAAAAGTATAGCATTCTCAAAAGTTAAAGTGTCAACTACACACTTGCCGATGATGACTTCATTGACTTGCTTTGAAGGTGGCAAGATGGTAAACCAAAAGAAATTATTGCCACCCAGATGGCCGAGTGGATAGAGCGTCTGCTTCTGGAACGGTAGACCTGGGGTTCAATTCAGAGTTATGGTAAACCAATGACTTAAAAGTTGGTATTTGTGGCTTAATGATGCTTAGCATCAAAGGCGACAGCGTGAAGAACTAGCGGGCAAGTTCATTTGTTGTGCTGTTCGGAACCACACTTAGTGAGATTTTCCCATGATCTGAGATAGGGAAATATCGCAGTCGCAGACAGGTGGCTCGAAACTCCTAAGCAAGCTTGTTACAGCACCTCCATCGCAAAGAAGGATAAACTTATGAATGAATAAGCATTAACTCAGAAGTGGGAAACCTGTTTATTTCTGTTAACACTTCAATTTTAGCTTTGTAATTTGCTTTTTTCCATAATTAAGGTTGAAATTTGAAAGAGAAATATGCTAGTTTACTGCTAGGCCCACAGGCTTATGGAATGAATATATTATTGTGAACATAACTTATTATGCCTATTCTGTAACTTGCGGTCATGTGGTTACGGTCATGCTGTAATTACAGACGACAGTGACATTGCATGCAACGCAACTTTGCAATGCAAGATTTTAGGTGCAACAAGTGATTTCAAGTGAGACTACTACGTAACTCCAGGACTACCTTCTACTTTTCTAAAATAAAAACCACCCAAGTAGAGTTACTTTATACTAAAAGTACTTAGGTAAACATAAAAGTAGCTAAAAAAAAACTACTCAAATAATCTACTGTGGTAAAAGTATTTCGTTAACATGCCAAATTTAGGAAATTTTGGGTAGTTTTTTCTAGAGTGGAACTGAAATAATGATTTTTGGCTGAGTTCGCATCAAAAAGTGTTCAACATTCTTTGAAATTAATTTTGTGGTGAAGTCCAGTTTCTTTTTTTTGGCAGTGTCCATAGCACCGGCGGGCTTTGTCTTTTGAAGTTGTTTTTGTGCACACCAACCCAAACTTTCATCAACTTCAGGTCTACAGCCCTATCCCCAATCTCCCCACCCCAAACTATACTCGTGATGTCTTTAATTTTTAGTTCAAGACACCGTGGATGATATCATGCCAGCATGGTACCAACTTTGTGTATAGAAACAAACCAGCAATCTGATGTAACATCGTTTTACTTATGAAAACCGGTTCGTTGTTCTAGACTCGAGAGACATGCCTTTTTTATGCATTTCTTTGTAGAAAATTGTCCGTTTTGTGTTTTGAAGAATGTTAAGATTGTTTCCTAAACCAAGAATGTGTTAAATTGAGCAATAAACCGTGAATTTTGTCATCATGGACAATAATGCTGACGTTTCGTTCACTCAATTTTCTTCTCAAAATTCTCAAGTGGAAAATGAACATGTCGAAAGCTTTTCGTTGTTTAAAAGATATGTATTGCAAAACCATATGTCTGATATTGTTAGAATATTACTGGAAGAAGAAATCAATATTCACTATTCTCTGAAGATTGATGGCTCTGACTTACTTGAAAACTATGTAACTTTGACTGAGATGTTATTTTTCAATCCCGAGAAGATTTTAAAGTCATTTGTTCATGCATTTCATTCTGCAGCTCGCTGTGTATTTGCAAGTCATAATTTAAAGACTCACATGACTTTAAAATCATATTTGCATATTCGGTTTTGTAAGCTCCCAGCTTGCGCAGAAATATGGAGAGATAGAGTTCCCAAATCTATTGATATTGGACGTTTTTTGGTATTGGAAGGTACTGTTATAAGAACAAGTTCTGCTAAAATTTTAGAGTATAAAAAAGAGTATATGTGCACAAAATGCAAGAATGTTTTTTCTCTACAATCTGATTTTCAACTTCATTATGTGGTTCCCACTCCGACCTCTTGCCCAGTAAATTCTGATTGTACAGGCAAGAAATTTGTTGTTATGACTGGAAATGATGGAACTACTGGTCCAAAAAAATGTAAAGATTACCAAGAAATAAGAGTCCAGGAACAGGTTCGAAAACTATCCATGGGCACGATTCCGAGGTCCCTAACAGTTGTTTTAGAAGATGATTTGGTGGATTGTTGTAAACCTGGCGATGACATAGTTATATTTGGGTCTGTGATGTGTAGATGGCATCCTTCCACTTCTGGCAAGCCTTGTGATTTAGAATTGGTATTGAAAGCAAACAACATTGAAGTTTGCAACGAGCCACATTCGTCTGCTAAAGGTGTAGATTTTGAGGAACTTCAAGACGAATTCCAATTATTTTGGGCCTCACATAGCGATGGAAATATGATGAAAGCAAGAAACCATATTTTGGCATCGTTATGCCCACAAGTATATGGATTGTATGTTGTAAAACTTGCTGTTGCTTTAGTTCTAGCTGGTGGGGTTCAACGTACTGACCCTTCAGGGTCAAGGGTCAGAGGTGAATGTCATTTATTGTTAGTTGGTGATCCTGGTACTGGAAAATCACAGTTTTTGAAATATGCCGCCAAAGTAACTGCTCGTTCGGTTTTAACTACAGGCATCGGGTCTAGCACTGCCGGTCTTACTGTAAGTGCTATTCGCGATGGCCCTCATTGGACTCTGGAGGCGGGAGCTTTGGTTCTTGCTGATGGAGGAGTTTGTTGCATTGATGAGTTTTCTGGTATCAAAGAACACGATCGTTCTGCTATCCATGAAGCAATGGAACAACAAACTATCAGCGTTGCTAAAGCTGGTTTAGTGTGCAAGCTAAACACGAGGACTAGCATTTTGGCGGCTACTAATCCTAAGCTAGGAAAATACGACGAGGCATCGAGTGTATCTTTTAACATAGCAATGGCTAGTCCTCTTCTAAGTCGCTTTGATTTAGTTCTCGTTCTAATTGATGAAAA
The DNA here is from genome assembly GCA_964006365.1 of Trididemnum miniatum. Lineage (NCBI taxonomy): Eukaryota > Metazoa > Chordata > Ascidiacea > Aplousobranchia > Didemnidae > Trididemnum > Trididemnum miniatum. Next base: position 2,942,389 of record OZ023243.1, on the reverse strand, counting down.
GAACTTGCATTGGGATTCGGTTGTAGCCGATTACTTATTGCTGGGAGAGAAAGCTGAAAAAGTGCAAAACAATCAAGATGTTAATTTGTGGAGTTTGGACAAAATGCAGGCTTACTTCGGAGTTATCCGACAGATCAATCCAACGTTATCAAGTGAAGCTGATCAGGTTTTACGTGCGTATTATCGCTCTCACAGGCAATCTGACTCTAGAAATGCAGCTCGAACAACAATCCGGTTACTGGAAAGTCTGATTAGATTGTCAGAAGCTCACGCTCGTTTGATGTTTCGTGATATCGTCTCAATTCAAGATGCTATTGCGGCTGTCACGGTCGTGGAATCATCAATGCAAGGCGGCTCTCTTTTACCAACTGGCAGCATATTGCATTCTTGTTTTCCAAAAGACGCTGATTTGGAATATAGGAAGCACGCACGATTAGTACTGCAATGCTTGAACTTGGAAAATTTGTTACCCGGTAATGGCTCTCCTAAATCACAATCTGAATTGCAACCTTCTCAGAAGAAAAGAGATCTGCCGAGTTCTCTGCAAGCAACAAATTCAAAACTGTCCAAAATTCCTTTTTCACAAAAGAAAAAGTTATCTTTAGCTGATACTGTTTCATTGCAATCGCAATTCCTATCGCAAAATTTTGTAGAGTCTTTTTCTCCGGATGGAAAGTCGAAATCACAGTTATCCACCACCGAGCTTGATCATAGCTACGACGTCTTTTCTCAGATGAAAGGTTCTTCGGTTAGCGTTGAACGGCCTGTTTCTTCGAAAGACAACGACCTAGTGTTTGCTGTTCCTTCAACAACGAGCTATGCTGCTAAATGTGCTACAGTGCAACCGAATTTTAGCAGTAATGCAACGCCAGTGAGTTTTTCTCCGAGATTACAAAATACGAACAATGCTAACAAGAAGTCTAGCAGTAACAAGGAAAATCGTCGCAAAATGTTTAGGTTGGATGCTTCTGAAACTGAGGCTATGTTTAACTTCGACTTTTCTTGTCCGCAAGAACCTGCTGTGAAAAGGCCTAAATCCGATGTCAATTGTTCTGCTGGTTCAGGTTTTGGTCTAGATGCATTCGCATTTTCTTCAGAGAATAAATCATCCAATGATAAACAAAAGCACTTAACCAGTACCTTAAATACTTCCAGTAATGTAAATGCGGCAAGATTTAGTCCAACATCATCACAAGTGTCCTTATTTTCACTTGATCCCGTAGTCACCCCAAAGACGCAACCAAAGATACGTGTTTTATCTGAGCTGATTCAAACTGATTCTGTGTCTGAGTGTGAGCAGCCGGCAAGTAGTACTTTAAAATCTAAACCCAGTGCATTTTCTCGCAGCAAATTATTTCAACTGCCTGAAAGCGAAGCTAAGTTTGTCTTTTCTGAAGCGTTTGACGGCAATTTTTCGTGTGAACTAAATGAGATTAATCATGAACTGAAAAATACATCCAAAAATCCTGCTGCTTCTAAAATAGCACCAAAGCAATCGTTTTCTTTTACTCTTGACCCTTCTGTAATAGAAGACATGTGTGGAGATTTCGACCTGTAGGACAGGTTTTGTGAACTTGTTTTGTGTTTATGGTGTGTCTTATTTTTTAAAGCCAAGTTTTGATCAGTTCTGTAAATTCAATTTCGCAATTCCGTTTATTTTAAGTTGTGCTTTCATTGTGGCTTGCCAGGTCAGCAATCCCTGGGCTTGGCGCAAAAATGTGTGAAAATATCAAATGTTTTTGCGCTGATCACGCCTTAATCAAATTGGGCAAAGATAGTTGGCCTACTGTTTGTTTAGATTGTTGCATAGTAGGTCAATTATCCGTGAGTTAATTCTTAATAAGCAACCGCCAATCCGTCATATTAACTATCTAAGTAAGGCCTATGTCTTGCTAGTTTCAAATTGCCCCTTGTATCGCAGCCGCTAAGCGAGTTTAATTGAATTGGGTAAGCGAAGATTGTGTAAAGGATTGCACATTAGGTACCGGTACAGTTGGCTAGTATAGCAAAGAGTTCCATGTTTTATTTCTTGGTTTCCGAAAATGCACGGCAAATCTGCTACACCTCACATGACTGCCTATAGATTGATAGGAAACAAAGTTACGCAAAATGTTAAAAAATAAAACTGATAATATAAGAATTTAAAGTATATAGGTATCATATTTTTGGACGCGTTGTTCTTCTGTCGACTTCATTTGATTTTTCTTGACATACAGTTAGTATTTTGCCTTTAAAAATATCCCTTAAAACGCTTTCAAATAGTTTGTTATTCATGAATTTTCGACTTTTTTTATAGAGTTCTTTGCAGCGCAAAAATCTCTACTTGACCAAATCGACTTCATCTTATTTCCTAGCTCTAGAGCTCGCCATGTCTTTTTTCGCCAATGCAAAGCAAGCCTAATGATAGTGACGTGCGGTGAGGCTCGTGGTTGGTGAGACACTGTTTATTCTAGCATCATACGTTACCAGCAATTTTTATTCATAGTAGTTAATAACAAAGAGAAGCAACGCCCTAATAATCAAAACACAACTTCATGGAGTATTTTTACATTTGTTATTTACAGAATTCGTACGCCTGTCGCTTTGAACAAAAATATGTATCACTTGATTGCAGACATCTTCTTTATTTTTCCGTCACTTGTGAAGCGTCTCGATGGAGATTGTTGCCAGCGGTGAAAGACGCTCTTAGGTGCGGTTTTCGTGCGCTGCAAACAGTATGAACTTTTAAAATTTCTCAGTTTTCCGCTCTTAAAAATTGTGAGGGCTTATGGTAATTCTTAGTCAGTGGCGTAGCTTCCGGGGGGGGGGGGAGGTTACAACCTTTGTCATTCATAATCTGGGTTTATAATTGTCATAATAATAACCTGAATTACTAGTTGTTTCCTGAATTTTGTTCTTTTATCTTGGCCGTTGTTTCCTGAATTTTCTTTGCCGTTATGCTTAATGAAGCAATGACACAATTTTATTAGTAGGGCAGTGCCGCTCCTGTACATGCAACTGCCCTCGGCCCCTCAGACCTTCCGTATAAAAAAGGCTAAACGATTTCAAGCAAAGATGATGTGCGTAGGCTACTGTAGCTCAAAAAAAAGAACCAAATCGCTGACATTTGAATACCGTTTTCCCAGTTTCACTAGAAACTATTCCTTTGATTTCCTCACAAACATCTCTCTTTAAATTTGAGGCCATCTTTTGTTATTATATAACCAGGGGCTGGTCCAGGGGAGATGTGGGGTATGCATTCCCCCACCGGCCATTTTAAACAATGTTTTGGATGAATAAAAATTTTCCGTAATTTCTAATCTTTTCATAACAATATGCCTTAGTCGCCTTAAGCACGCATAATCACAACTGTGCAAACAAAATACATCATATTTGGTGAAGCACTCAAAGCTAGGATCCAAAAATATGACAAACTTTCTTTCAAAATTGTTCAAAAAGCACTAAAATGGCCATTGCAGTATGCAATTTTTCAAAAATTTTTCCGGGGGAGCACCCCCCTGGAGTCGTTTTTGTTACTTAAGTTGCTCAAAATTAAATCTGCCAAAAAAAACTACGTTAGAAAAGTGACGAAAATTGGTGCCTCCTTCCTGAAAAAAATTCGCCCCTGACATGAAAGCATAGCGAATACGCCCTTGACGTGAAAACACTTTTCAAAAGGCTTATTTACGCCCGTTTCCGGGTCTAAACGTTTTTGCATTTAGTTAACATTCAAACTGATTCAAAATTACATCCCCCACCATAACTTTCTGGATCCGCTCCTATATAAAACGTATGGTCAAATGTGACGTCATTCTCAACCCCCCCATTGCAAAATCCTGGCTACGCTAGTGTTCTCAGTTGTTCAATTAAAGCGAATCAATTTTCGATGATTTGAAAGTAGAAATTTGGCTTTGAATGTGAGCAGTAGATTTCTCATACTTTCTTACTGATTTTGGTACTGTACATTCGTAATCTCACAAAATTCTGTTTTACTCCGCACATTATTAGGCTATTTGCTGTAGCCTAAACAAGAGATAGGGAAAAGATAGCCTGCAAGTAATTTTTTGAACCCCAAGATTCGTAACCCCACAACCAGTCTTTTGTACCAATTCACTTAAAAGGAGCCAGTTATTTTCTTTTGCTCTGAGCTCTGGCGTAAAGACTTTTAGATAAGTCTTCCTTTCTTGATAACTTGAACTTCAGATTGATATTTCAGTTTCAAAAAATCTCTCATTTTGATACCGGTACTTGCTCCATTTCGCATTAACTTACATCGAAGGGCAATGCGCGCACCTACATTTCCAGCCTGGCGAAAAAGCGTTTTTATCTACGTGACGTCACAATCGTTTGAGGCATGCCTCAAATCCAATTCAGCATTTGAACTTGGAGATACGACGAGAAAACAGCACGCTTTGGCAAGTTGATGCAAATTTTGCTCTAGAAGTGAGGCAGGGCTCGCAACTGCTACGTGAATTGTCTGTACGAATAACATTAACGTCATACAAACCACTGAAACAACGATCGGGTGTGGAAACATGATGACAGTAAAATAGCTGGCGTCAACAAATAATTCACCAGTAGGGTAGGTTATAACTAAAACAAAGAAAATATATTACGTCATTTTATCAAGCATAAAATAGCTATAGTTTTTACACAAATTATTCGTTTATTCCGCGATGAAATTATTGTTGCTTCGCATTTTTTAGATAGATGAGGCAGTGCCTCCTCTGATTGCACGGCCGTGCCTAATGACTAAAAGAAATGCGTGGATTTTCTTTTATGATTGTTTTTTTATTTATTTGAATAATTACACAATGGTGCTTGGCATCACACCAACATGTGAAAAAAATTCACGAAAATTAACAAAAGATTGGCTAAAATAAGGAGTAAACACAAAAAGAAATTAATAAATAAGACAACTTACAGTAAATACTTGAAGATTGGTGTCAGATACTAAGCCATGAGGAAGGTTATGCCAGATTTTAACAATACGATTAAAGAAGAAATTACGAAATTGATCGCAACTGGCCTAAAATTTGGATTGAATGACAAACTCGTGGGAGCGCAGATTACACCTTTATTTGGAGTGAAAAAATAATCATCAAATTGTAAATCAGAAAGATTATACTAAATTTTAAACATCAAAATAACATCGAACTCTAATCTATACGGTATTCCAGAGATCATAATACCTAGCTTATGTAGACGATCGGCATAAAAAGTGAACGGTATTTTGCAACGAATAAGCACATAACGACTGAATTTTTTTTTTTTTTGGATAGATTCCAATAAACATCTTTTTTCAAATATGAGTTCCAAACTGGCGAATTGTATACAAGTTTAGGTCTGACATAGGTAATAAAGGCTTTAAGCAGGATCTAGACATTTTTGGTAGAGAAGGCACGCAGAATTTGGTAAGCACAAACGTTAGCAATGGAATAAATATGTTGTACGTGATGAGACCATTTGATGATTCTGCAAATAGGCTACACACCCCAAGGCCTTTAACAGCAGTAACTAAACAAATATTGTATGAATCAGTACAAAAATTATGAGCCTGAGAATTGAAAGAGCGGGAAATACACACATGTTCACATTTACTGGGGGCGAGAAATTAACGCTCACGTAACCATGTACATAATTATTCTGTTAAGTGATGATTGAAGATCGTGTACATTACAAGATATAGATGATTGAAAACACTACAAGATATAGCTTTTTGAGAACTATTAAAATTTGGAAAAAAGTGAAAATCAATTAACGAAGTTTCAGATGCTGCGTTGTCATTTCGGGCGGCAGCGTTCAGCGTTATTTGTCAGGCTATCCATTGCGTGGAACAAATGTAGGCCGATTTAACATACAAATACTTGTTCTAAAACGTATTTAAATACAAAATGCATTAAAATAAATGTATTTAAATACAAAATACAGTATTTTGTATTTCAAATACGTATTTTGTATTTTTAATGCAAAATTACATCTCGAGTCTGACCACTAGTGGTGCGCGGAAGCTTTTCAAGTGCTGGTACGCGAGATATTTTCCAAAAAATACAAAAAGAATTATTTTGTTTTCACGGAATCTTCACAAAAACTTTTTTACTATACAACACTGATGTGCGGAGACTATGGTATGACGTAGCACACTTTTATATGGGCATTACCAGTAGCTCACTTGCCTGCGGGCCTTTTTTTCTTTCTACAGCAGCAAGCGGCAACACCATCGAATATTGCAGCTGGCGTAATTGAAATGGTTACGTGAATCTATGGAACAATCTAACCGGTAAAAAATCTTTCAACAGAAACGACTCTGTGCTCGAAATAGTAAAATTCAGGGTTTCAAAATCATTCCTTGCTTGAGTTTCACCGTTCTAGCTAACATCTCTGGATGTAGTACAGTAGGAACGCATACAAACAGCGTTTCGCACTAGTTTTGCAAAATCAATCAATCAATCACAACTTTTATTTCTGACTGCCAACAATAACCAATCAGAATAACGCATGAAAATAAAATGGCACAGAAAAAGGAATATGCAACAAAAACGCAAAACGTTGAAACATGCCAGTTACGGATAACTGTGCATGGTTGCACAACCTAAATCAAAAACAAATACATACGCAAAAAAAATGCAGCTATTATGTATGCCTACACCGTACAGCAGCCCTTTATCCTTTAATTCCCAATAGATTTAGTACTAACCGTTTCAGGCACGTAACCCTTGCTGAGGGGGGCTTACAGGCACTACACCTTGCCCAAGGGTGACCTGGAGGGAGTTGTGATAAGGTACCCTCATTAATCCGACTCATCAACGATGAGCTCACAACCCGATGCAGTTTGAGCTCATACCCAGGAGCGATCAATTCTAGACGATTATTAACGGACTAGTCTATAACCGCACACACATAATAATATTTCTTCAATTTTAATAGAATAAGACTCTTTATCAAAATTATCGGGGTCTAATGCTTTAATTAGTTACAGGCCTATTGGTTATTATACATAAAAAAATTTAAAACCGCATTTTATCAGTACACTCACACAACACTGGCATCAGCGAATGTTAATTTGGGGTTAGCACAGGTCTGAATGTGGAGGATTCTACTTAAGATGACATACTCATATATTGTATAACAAATAGCATATTTCATTGGTTCAGACAGTCTATTATCCAATCTTAGTCGTTTTGCTCTTCGGTCATGGCTTATTTTTTCATCCAGCATTACTTCGTAGTTTTATTCTTTGGAGTTTTTCGCCTTCAATTTCCCATACTTCGACCTGGAATTACAAAAACAAAACAGCAACACGAAGAAAAATAACTATACAGTAACGCGACTAGCTGTGAATACATAGCTAAGGATTTTACTAGTTTGAAATAAGATGCGCTTTGGCCTTACGAGCAAATGTTCGTAATGATTTACTTTCTTTAATGATTGTGGGTAGCTTATTCCATATCTTTGGTCCCAAGAATTTGATAGATTGCTGGCATACCGTTGCTCCGTATGAAGGAGGAACATACTTACTGTTGCTTCTTGTTGTAACGCGAGTTGCTTTTATGCTGAACAGATTTTGTAATGCGGCAGGAAGGCATTGATTTGAATATTTATGCATAAAAATACATATTTCAAGGTCCCGTATTTGCTTTATAGTTAATAAACCGTTTTCAATCATAACATCCTTAACACTAGAACGACGATTTAGTCCAAAAATAATTCTTATGAATTTGTTGCAGATTCGTTGCAGTTGACCAACTATTGTTTCGTTTCCAAAGCACCAGTTTATGACACAGTAACGTTCTATATTTCGTACAAAAGTAGCAATAAACGTAGACCGGGTGTGAAAAATTTGTGTCAACTTGTTCATTTATGAATCTGTTGATTTATGATTCAGGCTAAAGCCAAAACCTCCCCCAAATTTTGCAGTTAAAAGTGCCCATTTTGGGGAGGTTTTCTCTTTTGTGCGTTTCCAGTTGCTACCCTACTTTTTCAAACTTTACACCCTTTGGTATCTCAGAAGCAATAATCTCGCAAAGCTTCATACGAAGCTGCACCATATAAATCAGAATACTCGTCATTGCTCCTTTATACGGAAGTGAGGTCTCGAGGGAATACCCTTATGGATGCGTCTTTTTGTGTTGCAAAAGAAGCTGCTTCAGTTTTTTCAAACAAAAGATTACAAAGTTCAGATGATTATAGAAGACATAAACTTTACTCTTCAGCTTTTCTGTTTGTCACATATTTTGGGAGTAATGAATCACTGGGGGAGAGTCGGGTAAGTTGGACAAAAAAGTGTATATGTTTGAATAACTTTTGAACAACTGCAAAATAAATTACCGTAGGTGCACTACAGGGCAGTAAATTTATCCGTCTCCTTTTATACAGTTTATTATCCTAAAATATTCAAAATTTCGCCCTTAAAATTTCATTTCAAAAAAGGTCCTCAAATTGTCCAACTTACCCACAGTGGAGGGTAAGTTGGACAATAGGGTGGGGTAATTTGGACATGCTTTAAAATGAAATGAAATACAAATTATTAAGACATTACTATTCATCACGAGCTCTCTTACCCAAACTGGAAAAAGCTTCAACACATTTTATTAAAATAACACTTTATAACGCGTTCACGCAGCTTATTGACATCGGATTTCCCTTTGTTTTTCATCGTACTTTAATGATGGTAAAATGTCAGTTTAGATTGGTATTTGTAGGGTCATTTTAATTAAATATAGGCCTACTAGGTCAGGAGTGGCCAACCTTTTCAGGCTCGGGATCGCATTTCGGTAAAATTGGAAGGGTGAGAGAAAAAAGAACAAAAAGCATTCATCAAAGGTAGGTGGTACTAGGGATGTCCATTTCAGAATATCGAATCCTGTGAACCGGTTTCTATTTTGAACCGGTTCCGTTTTTAGGATTCGGTTTAATTGTGAAGAAAAATTACGCGTGATAAATCTTTTCAAACGTGGCGCATAAACGCATGTGCGCGCTGGGCTTCATGTGTGTGATCATGCGGTGTTCGTCGGAGGCCGTAAGAACTATGGTAAAACGCTTGTGGGATAGTGGGAAGCCATGAATTTAGTATGCAGCACTTGTATATAGCAGAGATGTACACAAACCGGAGTCGACTCCGGCAGGAGTTTCAATGTTTCAGCCGGACCCGGAGTCATAAGTTTCCAATTGTTGCAGGAGCAGGATCCGGAGTGAAAAATTACCGCATTCTTGTGATATTTGTTCAAAATTTGCCATAACTTGGTTCTGATAATTTGCTGGTTTTGTGTAGTTTAATTCTACCAACATATCGGTAATGATAGATAATTACAGCCCATACTTTGCATCTTGCAGAGCAGCCATAGTATACCTAAAAACAGAACAAGTTCTTCTGATGTTAGCAGCATAATGCAATCACTTGGCAAATGAACTGAATTAAAAATTTAGATGCGGGTAGTACCACACGATAGACCACACGCGGCAGGCCGATCTAACCGACTAATTATGACTGTAGTTTCGGAAGAGAGGTTGATTTTTTTATACCATAAAGCTGCAAGATACAGCAACCATACTACCGGTATCAGAACTGAACTTTGTTTATTGACGCCCAATTAAATATTATGACAGATGCATTCTTTATTTACATATTTACAAAATTACATTACCACGAACGTTTTCGGCACAACTATTGGCCCTCTTCAGGTATATCTAAATTAGTAAAGTAACTTTAAGTATTAACAAAACTGACTGAAAAGAAATTATTAGTAAACTCAAACTGAGAACATTACTAGGCTAGGCTAACTCGTCCAAGAGGTGCTGATAAATTGATGCGGTACACGGATCGAATAGAGATATTATGACGGAAAAATAGGGAGCAATTGTTACGCAACATAAATATTTTCGGTATGAACAAATGCGAAGAAATTATAGCGAATTAATTCAATTTGCAAAATTTAAAACACTTGCTACAAAAAAGATGCTCCACTGGCGTAAAGTTGACGATTGAGACCGGGTGAATGTTTCTTTATTAACAGAGCTTCATGAATCTTAGTGTCATAATCTGAACGGCATTTTCGGATAATTTTGAAAGAGTCAATTCCAATTTTCGTTTTTGAGCAGAAGTTGCATGCTGCGATGTGGTCTTTTATTGAACTTTTTTGCTTGCTATTCAAGTTGAGGTGCTCTTTAACTCTTGTGCTCAGATGTCGTGAGGACATACCAATGTATGTAAGGTTCGTATCACACGAACAAGTGAATTTATAGACCACATTTGAGCACAGAGCGAGATGGGTGCACGATTTCAGCTGGAAATAAGAGTTGATTTTAAATGATTTGAATATGGGATTAATTTTAACATCTTGATGTAATTGCTTATTGATGATTTTGAAAAATTGGTTGACGAATCTTGGAGAAGCTTTACCCAAATATGGAAGACTAATTGGATATTCATATGCAGACTGGGAAGGTTGAGTAGAATTGGAAGATTGGTTCTTATCAGACTTCAAGAATTGTTGCAGAATTTTATCAAAAAACCTACCAGGATAATCGTTAGCTTTGAACATAGTTTTGAGCTTTTCAATTTGTTGTTCGAACAAGGAGATGTTAGAGCAGATGAGTTTGGCTCGGTTTAGGAAGCATAGGATCAAACCTGATTTCCACTTTAGTGGGCAAAACGCGTTGAAATTAAGCATAAGGTTTGTATGTGTCGGTTTTCTTCAAACCCATGTGTCCAAACCAGAATCATTTAACTTTATTTCGACATGGAGAAAAGGAATGGTTTCAGCAGCATGCTCTGCAGTGAATTTAATATTTTTGTGCTGGGAATTTAACAAATCAAGAAAGCTGGTGCAGGATTTATCGTCAGGAAAAACGGCAAAAATATCAACATATCGCAAGTACAATTTGGGAAGAAAGTGAAGACCTGAACTGAGTACTTTGTTTTCCATGTGAGCTAAAAAGAAATTCGCAATGGTCGGTCCCAAGGGAGAGCCCATACTGACCCCATCATGTTGGTGGTAAAATTTACCTTTGTGCATAAAAACGCCTTTTGTTGCCAATTGTAGTAATTTAATAAATATCCTTTTTTCGAAAATGGGTCTGTTTGGATTTTGCTGTTCAGAGTATATGGTATTGGCTATAATTTGGATGGTGTCGTCTAACGGAACATTAGTAAATACAGATGATACATCGAAACTTACTAATTTGTGATTGGAATCAAATTTAAATTCATTCAAGTGCTCAAGAAACTGATTGGTAGACTGTAACATGTAAGTTTGAGGAATATAAGGTTTGATTATGGAATCGAGAAATTTGGCGAGCTGGTACTCGGAGCTTCCAATCATAGAAACGACAGGCCGAACCGGGTTACCTTCTTTGTGAACCTTAACGAGGCCGTAAATTTTACCTGGGATGCTACCAGTAGAAATTAATTTTCGCAGAGTTTCCGTTCCAAGGCTTTTCAGGTATTTGCGTATGTGGTAGGCAATGGAGTTTTCTTTCGCTATAACAGGTTGAATTTTGCTGTTCACATTGATTTCATGAAATTTGGATTGGTTGTTCACTATATGATCTAATTTCGAATAGTAATCACTTGAATTTAACAACACAACTCCTCTTCCTTTATCAAATTTGCAAACTTTAGGATCTTTGCTTAATTTGGACAATGTGGTACGCAGCGCTATATTATGACTGTGTATGGTTTGGGTAAGGGGTACTAGTACTAGGGGTAGTCAGCTAAGCGATGTGGAATTATTTGTGTACCGCAGTTAAGTGTTTTAATGCAGACTACAAACAGACAAAGCAGTCTTGCAGTCAGCCTTTGTGGATTGCAGATAGGCTGACTTAGTCCAGCAGCTACTGAACCAGCATTTCTTCACTGTACATGGGCCAATATTACACCAAAAAGTTTAAATTTAAAATGTTTGTAATCCCACTTCTGCAGTGCTGGAAGTTGAGCTTGTGAGTTATATATTACAATTAAGCAGTGGGCACTTCTACAGACAGTGCTTAGGATCAGTGTACAAAGGCTGTTTCGTTTTGAACTGCAGTATTTGGTTCTTTCGAAATAACTACCGGTACATTACAATTTTAATTTGCTTTTCAACTTTCATGTAGCTATTGGTACGCATCAAAGTTGAATTGAATTCATTTGAACAGTTTCACATGTCCAAAATGAAAAGTTGAAAACTTAAGTCTTGATATTCAGCAGTGTGTTTATATGAAAATACAACTTGAGTATCTCTGAAGTGCCTGACTTTCAGAAGGGCATGAGCATTAGCAATTGATCTTTTCTGCTTCTTCCCAAGTACTTAGAAATGTTACAAACCACTGAGCAGTTGCAGCGCTGCGGTAAAATAGCTTTCTGAACTATTTGTCCATTTCCCTTCCTAAACAGACACTTTTGCGTAAAAACAGGAGTCGAACAGGAGCAGGAGTATAAAAAGTAAGCATTGACCAGGAGCAGGATCAGGAGTCTGGTTGGTCAAAACAGGAGCAGGAGTCCAAAAAAGGCGACTCCGTACACCTCTGGTATATAGGCCTATAGGCTACTGGAGCCGCATTTTTTCATGTCTTTCGAAAATTTAAGAGGGGCATGCCCGCGGTTAGCTCCAAGACTACGCCACTGCGTGTACATACGCTTCGAATTTATAGTGTTGTAATCCTTGTGCTGACTATAAAGTCATTAAATTCTGTGCTCAAAATAGTGAAACTCAGGGTTTTAAAACTTTTCTTGCTTTAGTTTCACCGTTCTAGCTAACATCCCTGGGTGTAGTAAAGTACAAATGGTTGATTTTTGTTTTGTTTTGCAGTAGTCGAGCGATTGCGTGCTGAACTGATATCAAAATAGTGCTAAAAGGTAAACGTACGGGACAGCGGGTGCAAGCACACATTGTTTAGGCCATTTTCAATTGTCGGCCCATTACAATTTTCAATCACGAATGATTGAACGCTGTCAAGGGACATAACATGACGAACAACACATACACAAAACCCTTCGCACTTCCGCTTGTGCCGAGCGCCTGGCGCGAAAGCTGCGAATACTATTTTTAAAGTCTTTAGTACGACCCGACTGGGAATAAAACCCCAGTCTACCGGCTGCCAAGTCGACGCTCTTAACCGACACACCAAGCGCCAATGCTAACGGCCATTTTATAGATTTAGGATTCGGTTAAGGATTCGAAAAAAAAAAGATTCGGAATTATTCTAGAATACTTAATTATTCTGAAATGGACATCCTTGGGTGGTAGGCTACGCAGCTACAGAAAAGGTCCAGAAGTGGTACGCAGAAAGCAAAAGGTTGAGAACCCCTGCTTTAACGGCTTCATCGATAAACAGTACGTATAAAAGAGGGCCTAGAATGCTTCCTTGAGAGACTCCACTGTGTAGGCCTAAAGATAAAAATGACAAAAAACAGTTATTAACACACATATACACTAAACACGCCCATTAAGGAATTAGAACTGGTCCACTTGAGCACTTTGCCTGAAATACCGAGGGAAGAAAGAACAAGAATAGGCCTAAGTTTAAGAGTGGCAAACACTATAAAACGCTTTAGCAATATCAGTGTAAACAATGTTCATATATAGAGCAAATCAGCGTAAAACTCTCTAGAGCTTGTGGCATGATTTTTAAACTCAGGCATTACGTTCCCCTCTCTACTCTAAAACTAATTTATTACAGTATGTTGCATTCGGTCTTGCAATATTCATTAATAAATCGGGGAAGAGCATCAAAACACCTACTTTGTAAAATTAAAACTCTTCAAAACCGTTTTTACGAGCTAGTTTATTCCGCCCAAGTCGTTTTTCTGTAAATGCTTTGTATTTTCAGTTTGGAGTTTTAAAATTAGATGACATGATTGATATGGAGTATGCCAAATTTTTATTTAGATTCAGTAACAATATGCTGCCAAATTATTTTTACAGTTACTTTACTAGTTTGGATTCTATTCATCATCATTATACACGTCAAAAAAGTAAAAAAGATTTTTTTCACACTTATTCTCGTACTGAATGGAAAAAAAAGACAGAACATAAAGCTTTAGAAATATGGAGTAAATTACCTATAGAACAAAAACAAGCTTCATTTTTTAAGTTTAAAAAGACTTTTAAAATGGATGCCCTGAAAAATACGCTTCTTGAATAAACAATCTCCTGTAATTTTAGCTAGACCATGTTTCGGGTGAATCAAATTCACTTCAACCCATGTGTTTAAGAGTGCTACTCTATTGCCACGTAATTTCAATAAATCATGTTTTTTTTTTTTTTGCTATGCCCTAATGCAATGTTGGCTGCAACATACTAAAGTTTCGATACCTCCTTCTCCCTTTTTGTCCTGAAGGACTTACGTGCTTATGACCAAGCTTTTTCAGAATTAGTTCAATGTTTATCAAAAGGCTACTGCAATATGCTGGTCTGTCGCTGGTTGTATTAATTTTACAGCAATAGCCTAATTTTGTTTGAGAGTAACCGTGTCAACAGTCAAATCTTTACTTTAATAGTATTTTTTGCTCTTAAAATTCCTACCGAACACGTCTTGTATCTGCAGCTAATCACGCACAATCTAATGTTCAAAGTGGAGCTGACTTTGGTGACTTCTGTGTCTTTCGCTCTCACTTACCTGAACGTCGTCTTTTTGCTGCGCTTTTGGTGAATAAATTGACTTGACGTATTGTCACCACTCACCAGAATCATAACATAGGAACCATTTATTGATAGCACATAGAAGTAAGGAGCAAAAAGAGCGACCTGGTAGGAAATCAAACTAGTTATTACTGATAATAAGGTTGAAAGTGAAAATCTGATGAAGCAGATTATCAGCAAAAATATACTCCAGCACACGGCACAGTACACTCGATAAAGATATGGGCGATAGTTATTTGAAAAGTTACGAGAGTCTTTTTTTATGTATGGGCACAGTGTATTCGTTATTACTATCAGTGGAACCACTCTCTGTGCTCAGTGTCCGGAACGAAAGTCAGAGTAGAGAGTTTATCTGTTCAAATCGTGTTGCCCATTTCTATACTAAAAAATAAAAAAAATAATGGTGAGCAATTTCATTGTGTTTATTAAACTATGAACTTATTTTGCACCAGACGGGATACGTTTCGACTATTAAATAAAGTCTCTTCAGTGGTGCTTAAAACTTCAAATCCATGAAGTAAATCCATCAACATACAATGCATTCTACCTAGCACCTTTAAAGGTTGCTTCTATATCAAACTCAAGTTTTTGGCCCCAAACAACGATACCCAATGAAAGAAAATATAACCACTAATCCACAACTAAGTTCCCGGTAGCCTAACTAGCCCACATCACTATAAGCCCCTATGGCAACCCACTAATTTGCAGCTGCAGACGCGTTTCGACCTTATTATGGTCTCATCAGTACAGCATAGCAACCTCCCACCTTCCTAAAAAAAAAAAAATTCTAACCTTCAAAAGAACTACACACTCCTAATCTAAGCCTCTCCTCGTTCTGCTCAAGGTAGAACATTTGAAATAAAACCTTCAAGAAAATAATACAGGCTGGATTATGATGTCACAGATTCACTGTAAACAATCGATAAGAATAGAAAAGTCCGGTTGGTTTAAACATTATTTTCCCGGTAATCTGAGAAGGAATATTTTGTTTAAGGTTTGTAACTATACCAGTTACCAAAACCTACAAAAAACCTCTCTGCCCAACCCGTTCGCCCGTGAAAAAGCGGGGGACAAGGCAGGCACTGTGTCTGCGCATGCAGCCCAGAAAACACAGTGAACGTCAGCGCTTATCGGTGGTTTAAACATCAATATCCCGGTACGTTTGTCGAACTGCATGTACAGTTACGTTTGTCGAACTGCATGTACATTA